>JAODKF010000030.1:5560591-5591595 GCA_026779585.1 Mormyrus proboscirostris | reverse complement strand
CATTTGCAACGGTGTCATCATTATCTCTCGTCAGGCAGCTGATAAAGCCAAAGCTTGACATCTCACGCGTCATTCAATCAAATTTTAGTAACGCGCTACTTAACATTCTCAGTAACGATACGGCGTTGCAAGTATGGGAAAAATAATTAATTAGATTACTCTGTTACTGAAAAAATAACGCCGCTAGTAACGCCGTTATACTTAAACGCCGTTACTCCCAACACTAGTGAGAGGATTATGTTTATAGCAAAACCTATTATTTTGACATTGTGGGGACCATTTTTCTGGTCCCTACAAAGATCTGTGACTGCAATCAAAAAACTAAATATACCAGAAGTCTCAAATTTTGTTTGCTTACTTATGGTTAAGGTTAGGGCTGGGTAGGGGTTAAGGTTGTCGTGTTGGGATTAGACTTTTCCCCACAGAAATGAATGGAGAATACTCACAATGATATAATTACAGTTTGTGTCTGTGTGTGAGAGTGTGTGTGCGTGTGTATCTGTGTGTGCGTGTGTGTCTGTGTGTGCGTGTGTGTGTGTGCGTCTGTGTGTGAGAGTGTATGTGTGTTTAGACATGCCTCATTTACCGACCGAGTTCTGTTCCTGCAACTAGGATGTTAAGCAAACTGGTCGATAAGCGAAGAGCCACCCAAAGCAGACTGTACTGGTAGTGGGTTTGTATCAACCATCTTTAGATATTGCTTTAATGTCACCTTTGCACCATTTAAAATAAATATTTCTTATATATTTATAAAACTTAATACAGTAGTGTACTGTATACTGTAATAAATAGTGTACTCTTCCCGCTATGTGTTTTCTCCATATGTGAGAGATGAAAATCTATGAGTGAAACTGTAATACACAAAACACAGAAAAGATTTAGGAGATCTCTTATCTAGCATAGGAAGGTTACAAAGCTGGTCGATAAGTCCTAATGTTAATCATCAATGGAATTACAAATAAATGATAGGCTAACATACAGTAAGCATGTCTAATTAACAAAACATCACATCACAAATTAATATCACTGCAATCCAATGACCGTTTAAGAAAAACAATGCATAGAAAATAAATGTCACTTGTACTTATTAACTAAGATATGAAACAAGTAAAAAACATACAGCCATTGCTTTTGAAGATCTAAGAAAGCATAAGATACAGGAAAACCTCAAACTTGCATACCTCCATGTTTTACATGCTGCTGGAGGTTTGCTTTCCCACAATACAAAGCATATGCATCAAACTAAAGTCAACATATTGAAATAAAAGCCAATCGCAAGTTCATCGCACACTGATATACTGTAGCATATCAAAATGAAGGTCAGTTATTGCAAACAAAATACAACCTTCCTTCGATGACCCAAATAAATCAGAGAGCGGAACAAACAGAATAGAACAGAAACACTGTGCTGTCATGTCCGTAGCCAAAGTTCTCGTGCAGCGTGCAATACCAAATGATCAGAGAGCTGGTCATAAGTCCAGCCAGCATGTTTATTAACCCAATTCATATGGTGGTTACTGACTATATCATAAATACTTCAGTAAAACTCTTAACCCCTGGGTTTGGAAGTTTCTTAAAGCACACTAGGTAGTCATTAAGTTCACTGCCTTATTTTTCTCCTTTTCCATTTGCCGTACAATAGGCTCCTGGCATTTATAGCATTTTCATTTTGGCAAGTGTGGGATAATACTGATTTTGCAACAAAGAGGAAATAAAGTTCTTTAACTGACATGCAAAATCTTTTTGGCAGTTTTATTTTACAGACTTTAGTGCCAAGATGAAGTGAACAAAAGCTAAGTAACAATGTCTGACGCGCTGTCATTAATTAATTAATGAAGGTGTATTTATTACTTCTCAGAGCCATTACAGCAACTGAGAAAAACAGCCATACGCTCACTTTGCACTCAGAAAAATCAAAATGAATAATACAGATGTACATAATGCATGCCTACATAAATAAACACACTGGCAAACAGGTATGGGATGTTGCACTTCCTTCTTTAATAAATGTTACTCATTAAGCTCAGTAATGTGATTTCTTTCTTTGGGTCTGGGCCATAAACCCTGGTAATAACCTTTTAGCAGGAGCCTGGGTGACACCTTAATGTTGAGTTTCCATCCAGATGGAGCAAAAAAAAAAAAAACATAATCTCCCCATATATTAGGGTCTGGGAACCCATCATATGAGGATATAACAAGCTTTGATGAAGAATGGAAAGAGTTCCCATGAAGAATAATACATCAGGCTTGACTCGCTGTGAAAGGGAGCAAGGAGTTGCTGGTACCATGGAGGAGCCGATTCCAATTTCTCACACTGCAGTATAAGAACATCCTTGGATTTCTGTGAAGGAAGGTGAAGGAGAGTGGGCTGCGGGAAAGACCGTAAAGACAGGCAGATCAATAAGACGGGCTTTAGCTGTGAAGCGGGTGTTCTCCAATCCAGCTGTCACTGCGTACGCAGTAGGGGTGTGAAGGCCATGCTTTCACATTACTTTGAACCTCTCTGCTAATTAATCTAAAGGAATATTCACCTGGAGAATGAAGCAACTTCATTATTACCTCATCATGTTCTACCCTCTTGACTGAGTCATGCCCAGCATCATCAAAATTTAAAGAGGATTTATTAAGTTTTATTTGGTTTCTCCTTTAATCCAGTATTTGAATATTCCACCTGTCCAAAAAAATCAGTATAGTACTGCTGAGATGGGATTTAAAGGAGTTTTAAGAAGGATCATGTCTTGAACCAGCATACTCACTGCAGGTTCTTCTCAACTAGTCTGATAAGAATATTGCATTAGAGATGTAACAGTTATGGCGGGGAGGCTGCTAGTGTAAGACGGAATATTGCAGGAATAAGTTACTCTTCTTCTTCTAATTATATTTTAGCTGTTTACTCACATAATCACATAAGGATGGCTTTAATGGCTAGTCCTGTCGCCTCAGCCCTCCAAGAAAGCGGCCTCTGAATTGCCTGTAGAGTATGACCCTCAATGTGCATGTGTGTGTGCGTGAGTGTGCCCATGCATGTGTGTGTGCCCACAGGACAAGGACAAGACGTGGATAACAAAGTGTAATCATAACATTTGACTATTTCTTTCTTAATTAAGTTATCAAACCAACATTTAGCAGTATAAACCACATATGTTAGGTGCACTTCTGTATTTGTATTACCTGTATTACAATCTATATTAAGCCGACTCTGTAATAAGTCATCTAAAGGCAGCGGAAATCATGGGACTCTATTTTAACAATCTAACGCAAAGCATAAAACGCAAAGTGCAACTAAAATTTATGAGCGTGCCCAAATCCATTTAACTATTTTGATGCTGGAAAAAGCACACTTTGCGCCAGCGTGAGGTGGAAAAAGATTGCCCTTACTCTCTAAATTATTCAGAGGCGTGTTTTGGGTGTAACATGCAATAAACCAATCAGAATGGCACGTCACTTCACCTTTAAAAGGCAGCAGCGCATGATCTACCACGGATCGCTATTTCATTACAATGGCACATTTGCCCAGCAAACCAGATCGTTTTTCTGGCCAAGGAAACGGACGCACTGGTGCACGAGGTGAAAGGCATGAGCCCGTCATCTACAGGAGCAGCACTCTTCCACCAAAGCTTTTTGAGGTGATGCAGGCATGGCATGAGGTAGCAGCGAGTGTGTCCTCGTTTTCAGTCATCACCAGATCATCTGCTCGGTGCCGAAAGCAATATAATGATGTCAGAAGACGGGGAAAGCAGAAGATACATCTCATACTTTAGATTCCTTAACAGGCTACAAACGATTCAGCTCTTCTGCCAGCTGATCCCTCCTTGCCTGCACTGCTGCTGGCGTACACTCCTTTGTTGGCATTGGCACATGCAGATCAGCATCATGCCTTCTACAGTCCCCTAATGTGTCCTCAGGCCAAAGCAGGCACAATATCATTTGCTATCTTGACATGTGCGCATGGCATGGAAATGAGCAATGCGCTGGTACAGAACTAGCAAAACAACTTTTTTGGTGGAAAATAGAACCGATGGAATCTTCTGTTCATCCGATGCTTTCTGTATCAGCGGTGGCATCTGCTAATGCTGTGAGTGCTGGTCTTCCGTATAGTTAACACTTTTGAAGAAGTCTCTTTCAGGGAGAATATGCATCACACCACCATTCTGATACTGTAGTGTCATCCTGGGCTTCCAGTGTGTTTCTCCAAACATTTTCAAACTAGTGTGCAAAAGCACATATTTGGTACCCTTCATGAATATTATTACTACAACTATCAGACTTTGTTTACCTTAGCTTAACAAATGAGAGCTAATTACTGTGACATAATGATGCCTCTTAGCACAGCTAGCTCTGTACTGTGACTTTAGGGAGATAGCGGGGGGAAATTTGCTTTGAGGATTTCACAAATGTCACTGCTGCTTTGTGTACGATGATGATAACTTCATCCATTTATTATCATGAGGAACACCTGCAGTTTTGTGTGGGGGACTCTGGAGCAGCCCATGGATAATTAGTAATGAATCAGTAACATAAAGTCCAGGAAGATGGAGAGAGTTATCCTGCTTGAAAGGGCCCACCTGATAAAATGCGGGAATGAGCAGCGAGGGAGAGTCAGAGTGGGGATGAGGAATAGGGTTCACTTTCCCGGCTTTGCTTAGAGGGCTGATATCAAGCTCCTTCCATTGGGTCTGCCTTCATATGAATGTATTAAGAAAGAGGGATGCCAGGCTTGGTATCTAACCCTGAACCAGCAGGATGCAAATACATTCATCAGACAGGCAGTGGGTGGAAAGAAAGAAATAAACATAATTTGCCTTAATGAGTTTTGCAAAGTTGTTGTAAGTGGTACAGTACAGGAGACTGAAACAGTGTGATGATTTCGTTTACTTTATCTTTTTTAGTAATACACGATTAACTTACTTTTTGTGCCTGAGTGCACGTCTTAAATTGCCAAGGAAAATTATATTTCTTTGTAATGTGTATGCCATAGTAACAATATAACATAATAACTAGTATATCATTTTTAAATATCCATCCATCCATCCATCCATCCATCAATCCATCCATCTATTCATAACCTCTTATTCAGTGCAGGATTATAGTGATCCTAAAGCCCATTCCAGAAAGTACAAGGAAGGTAAAATCACCATCATAGAGCTAGGGGAGTTCCCTCAGGCACATGGTACACTACATTAGTTCATTAATTATCATATGTATTTATGATCACAATCCTAAAGATTCAATATGATCATTTTTGCCATGTTGTGTTGCCACTTTAAAACAATATAAAATAGATTTTTAAATATGTCATTCAAAAGTTAATATAAGTGGTATACATATCGCATGGTTAAAAAGTATTTGAATTTTTTGAAACAATGAAACTTGAGACTAAGCACTACAAGTAATATTCTTTTTTATTCACTCGTAATGTCCATGTGAACATGCACTAAAATGTTCACAGATTGCTTCTTACACACATCTTACTTCTAATCAAATCTAGCTAGTAGGTGAAGTTTTCGCAGCAGGATGGTAAAAAAGAAGTTAAAAAAGTTAAAAAAAAGAAACAAAGGACGAAAGTCAAGGTGTCATTTAGGAATATCTCATCCACTCGAGAAATGAATGTCTGGTCAGGGCTACTAATGAAAATTAACTACAGACGCTACTCTACTTACGAATGAGTTGCATTCCGAACGGTTGTTCGTAACTTGATAAAAAACTAGGATGCTGGGAGTATGCACGCTATGCTGCAGGAGTAGCGGCCAGCAGCCATTCTAGAAAAAAAAATTATGTCGCGGACAGGAAATGGGAGCCCAACGTACATAAATTGGACTTACACTACTCTTCGTTCGTATGCCTGGAAGTTCGTAAGTAGAGGAGCGTCTGTATATCGGTTATGGATTGAATTTCCGGGGTTTTGACGTCATAGTTACGTTACAGTGACAAATTCTGAGCCCAGCTTTTCTTTGTTGCTGTGCTGGAGCTGTTTTTTCTGGGCCAAAGCCATTTGCAGTGGAAACCGGTGGAACCAGTGCCAGATTGGGAAAAAGTCTCGCACCTGCACCGGCACCACCACCGCATTGGTGGAAATGAGGCTGATGAGGTGGAGCTGGGCTCTGTCTATATTTAATCCTGGGGAATACCCCTGGACAGGATGTTAGTCCATCACAGGGCACACATAAATAATCACATTCCAAGGGCTATGTAACACTTATAGAACAGAAGCATTTGACTGGGAACAAGACAGACTAAGTGAGCTTGTCCCTCCTCAGAATATCCACACCTCTTACTATCTTACAGGCTTAGAAACATAAATCCACAATTCTCTGAAGAATGGAAGGGGAAGCCAGAGCAGACAGTGTGAATGTAGAAAACAGGCAAACTTCACATGTGCAGAGCAGGGGGGAAAACCTACAGCCCAGGAGGTACAAAACCACAATGGAAGCTACTCCTTGCTAAGCCATTTAGAACCATGTAAAACTAATTTATAGTGTTGTCATCGTGTATAAAATGAGATGAAATACATCCCTGAATGTCTCTTAACATGCTAGGCCTGTGTTAGTCCCAATCAACAACCTCACCCTACACCCACCTGCAACAGCAATGTCAGTACCCAGCCTCCATAGGACGGTGCCTTAGGAAAGGAGTGGGCTGTACCCATAAAAATGCAGCAGGACAGGCCTCCACTTCTCTTCTTAGTCCATTTTTTAACTCTAACCTTTAGAGACAAGAGTGCCTGCATGATGTATGACACTGCCATTCCTGGCAGGGAGGAGGTGATAGGGATTTGAAAGGCTGCGACCAGCATATCGAGTGAGAGCACGACGTGCTGGCAGCCCTTCAAAGGATATCTCATTCCATCGCATATGAGCTGGGATAAAGGCCGGGAATCGCAGAGGGCGCAACGGCAACACCGCCGCACTTAAGGTGCTTCATTTAAGTGCAAATGGCTGCCGTTTCGGAGGCAGCGAGAAAGCCGCTGCTCCGCTGTGCCTTTCAATTTCGTTTTGATCGCTGTTTGATCTCTGTTTTATAGAACGGTCACTAATCCTGAAACATTTACCTTCTATGTACAATATGACGCGTCTGCTGATTGGTATGAATTTTTTAGGTCATAATGCTTGGTGCCGTGTACCGAAAAAGTCGTGCAGCTAGCTGGGTGTCCGACAGAATCGGCATTATAAACCTCCCCTTCTGTTTAAAACCCACACGAGGACCCAGATGCCTACCAGCCACTTTGACAGAATCGCCTCGGCTGACATGTGTTTGATCCAGAGAGTCAATACACTTGCTTTGTGTAAATATAACACTTTGATAGTCAGAGTGCTACTTGAGTACAGCACATTTAAATTCTCATGTTCCCACCAAATCAGCCGAGTGAGCAGGGAGCTCTTCCAGGCTGCCTCTGTCATGTCTGTCATGGTTGGGTTTGTTTTTGTCTTGAGGGGGGACTCTAAGCCGTTGATTTTATGTGAGGTGGGGGTTTAAAATGGGCAGACTTTTTAAGTGTCACTCTGTTGACACTTTGGTTTCACAGACTAGTAGCCTGAGATTCTGAGCAAAAAGTTCTGAGTCATCTGATGCAGGTCTACTGGTTGTGGTGTTTAAAGCTGGCCTTCAGTTTCTTAAGGGAAGATAGGAGTATGGGTGGTCTGAACGTCATAATCAGACACAATAGCCCACTGTCATACATATGTAGATATATGTTCACAATTGAGATATAGTATTCAGAGACAGTATATTGTAGTCTTAGTATTTTTAAAGGACTCTGCAGCCGCGATAAATGCTCAGTTTAAGATCCTCTCCTGGGAATCAGTGCTATGAGAAATGCTGCTGTCTTTGTGGAACATCTCATCTGCTCACAGGTTTACTTACAGAGAGCTCTGACAGAAATGAGGGATCATGCCAGAGGCCTCGTAGGATTTTTTCTGTTATAATTTGGAGAAGTTTGTAGTATGAAATCAGTTAGAGCATCTCAATTCCCTCCTCCCACTACTGATATTGACAAAGGTCCATGTTATTTTTACAGTGATATAGATTTATATTATACAACCACAAGCCACCTGAGGTTACATGAGGTTGTATATATGTTGTACTTCCAGCTCAGACCTCTATGGTTTCATTTCAGTGGAAAAAAAATCAATGCCAAAGTGTGGTGACCAACCTTTGCTTTCAGTGAAAATGAATAGCTGTATTAACACTTCTTATTATCATGGCATTTCAGAGCTGTGAGCAGCATCGGTCTGGATCGATACTCTTTTAATGTAACGCAGAGCGGGATCACAGGAACCTTGAACACGTTTTTCATTTGTTCCTGGCAACCGAAACTCTCGGAGACTGGAAGCCCAATATAGATGGGACAATCATTTGCATTTCTCATATGCCCATACAGTGTGCTCCATAATTGAGAATAAATTGAACATCACCTAAAAGCAATGGAAGGCTTTATCTGTGCTGGGAAAACCCATCATTCAATGAAAAAATGTCTTTATTTGTTGGTGTTTTCTTTGAGAGTCGCGTGAAGGCTTTTGAAGCCTTACTTTATATCATATCGAGCCAGGAGAGAAGCTCTCATGGGCTGAGGGGCAGTCAGCACTCAGGAGTGATTGTTTTATTTCATTAAATTGTTTTATTTCATTGGAACAAGTTTTTCATTCCGTTCAATTCTGCTTCGCCCAGCGACAGAGGGGAAGTTGCTAGCTGATATGATGTTTCCTCGCTCTCGGCGTGGCCTAGCCCCACTGCTAACTGTAATTTACTTTTCTGTCTCCATTGCCCCTAGTCTGCCTTCTCTCCAGTTTGTTGAATGATGTGCTAATCCATTATATTCTTCAGACAAGTGTATCGACCAGTATAAACAGACTGCAGGGCACAGACCTAAATGAAAGCTGTAGTTTCCCCCTGAATCATTTAACCAGATCCTGGAGCAAGTTCAGCACATAACAGCCTTTTCAGCCTGCTGAATATACATTAAGAAGCCATTAAAGCAAGCCTGTAAAGCCCAGCTGAGGGGACCATGGAGATGCGTGGGGGCGTACCTCCCCAGTCAGGTGACCTTGCCAGCCCCCCCAGCCCCCACTGTAAGCATGGCTCTTTTAATGCTGCTGTATTCCCACAGACCCTGAAATACATCGATTCTCACACTGGATTCCTCATCTGCCAGCATCTCCTTTATGATTTTGTTAAACTGAGGCCAGATGCTCAGTTCAGCCTTGGAGCTGATTGGGCTCTTCATAGATGCATGTGGGGGGAGGGGCTTGGAAGTGGAGGAAAGTGTGTAAAAGAGAGATCAAGCAAAAGCCTAGATGGGGTGTGATTACGACAGTGTGCAATAGTAAGCTACAGTAATTTCACTTGTCTGAACATTGACCTCCTTTGTCATGGGTTGCTGAGACCCTCCAGTAGAATGTCATAGGGTTAGTGTTTCACTATGATGTGAGTGTGTGTGTCTCGTCTGGTATCTGTGAGTGATACACCTGTGAGTATAAGATTGCCTGTGTTTCCTGTATGTGATCCGTGTGTCTGTATGCTGTTGTCTGCGTGTTTGGGTGCCCATGTGCAGCTCTGTGTAATGTATGTGTAAGACGCTGTAAATGCCGCAGCTGGACAGCAGTCTGTTATCAGCGCGCCCTGGTGGTTGTGGCTTGCCCAGCCTCGCTCTCCAGGCTATGCTGTGCACTCTCGGCAAACAGATGCGTATCTCCTCTGATTAAACTCCGAATCCTGGACCAGATCAGTGTTTATTTTCTGCATTAAGTCCCCAGTCCCAACTTGAATCATGTAGATGAATAAGCAGGGGTTAACACTATAAAACCTGACGCAACAGGGCACTGTGGTTGCAAGGTAACGCAACTCCCTATGCATGGTGATATTCCAGCTGCAGCACGGGTACTCATGATGCTCCCATATGCGATGTGCTCTGCTTGAAGCACCCTGAGCAATCTCCCTGCATGCTGACAGCTATCAAATCAGCACTGCCCAGGCCTGTCAGGAATAGATTTGACATGAAATACCCGAAAAAGTGATCCAAGAGCCATGCTGCCGTTTATGAGACATTATTCTGTGCTTGAAGCCCAGTTCCATCTTTACACGTGTATTTATTTATTCACCTACATAATTATTTCAATTAAATGCTCCACAATATTAATGGGAACTGTCAACAGTGCTTCCAATTTTTAATATACTGTATTAAAATGTGTGTTTGCATATCATTAGTTTTTTGTGAACAAAGATTTACTTATTGTCTGGAATTTCATTCTCTGTGTGAAAGTTTTTTTTACTTCATTACTGTAATTAACAAGTTACAAATAAAAATATATGTTTTAGTATATATGTACATTATTGGAATTTTACGGTCTGTTTTGCTTTAATACTAAGTGGTTCAGTCATTCTGCTAGTACTAAAATACTATACTGTACTATACTATATATGCAAAATTAAAAAAAGTAATTCAACTACTCCAGTGTACCACTATAGTTCAAATCAGTATGCAAATAAACATAATAAATATATATATAAATAATTAACAATACTGTATTATATTGGTAAGATAGTAAAAGTAAGAAAACTCCCTACTGAATATCAGTTTCCATATTTAGATTTTAGTGGTGTTGTTTCCTAACTGAAGCTACTATTTGAATTCTAACATCCTCTGAGTTTATAAAGAGCTTTTTGAATAGTGTTAAAAAAAAAACTTGCACATGGTTCAAAGCACTGATGTAGATCAGCCTTAATTGTGGATGGAAATTGCTCATGGTGCATCATTTTTTTTTTCAGCAGCTCGCCACTGTTTTGCAAGAGTTAATAACATGTGCAGCTCTGGAACCCGGTGATTTGCTTTGACACCACCATTAATTATTTGCTAATTAAGACATGTACAGTGATTCATTCGTTAAGTGGCATGAGCCACTTACAGCCTTGCTGAAGCTCTACGCAGATTCCTTTTTAAGCATTATTACTTAAAAAAAAATAATTAATACACTCCCCTCAATCTTTGTGCCTGAGCCTGACTTGATATGCATGGGGGGGGCTGTCTCATCGTCTCTTAGGATGGAAATCCGGTTTTCAATTGATTTCTGACCCCTCCAGGACTTTTCACTCCCTCCCATCTGTTCCTTTAACAGTCTGATCAATTGATAAACAAATGAACGGCGGTGAATGGACTGCATGCGCACATGCTCAGATGGGCCAAGCTAAGTACCTCGGGTTTAGCACTAATGTCCATCTGCTGAAAGAACAATATACAATTAAAAATGAACTTGCTCACTGACAAAGGGGCCCCATGCAGTGAGTAGCCCCATCTCACTTATCTGTGGGTTGGTAGAATTAGCATAGCAGCTTTATTACCACTCCCCCCCCCCCATACTCTTCCACAAGCCTACAAAGAACTACGGTCTGGGGAATTGGAATGAATTATTTCACAGTGGGGACTGTTGGCAGATGGGTAATAAAGTTCCCGGCAGAACGGACCGGGTATCCCCAGTGTGCCAGTCCATGCTAAACCTGCTAATCAGTCCCATCAGTCAGCTCCTCTCTGCCGGCCACTTGGCTGACTGTGAATAAAGCTGCAGTCCTATACATCAGTCCCTATTTCAGGCTCCCTTCCTGAAAAATTGAGCTAGCTTTAAAATCAGGCTGCCACACTCATCCATACACTCCTTTTCTCTCTCTATAATACATGCAAGCCTATTATAACTTATTATTCATACAAAATTCATGATTTTTCATGATTCGCCTCCCTAAATCCCGTTTTGCCCTGGACAAATGTATTTATCCTGCAAAAGAAGCAGCTGTATTGAGATTTACATAAATCGGCAATTCGTTAGAGCATGTTTAACAGTGCATTAACAAATATTACTGCCTTAATGAGTTGCTAAGTAATTGCATTCCTGTCCCTGAATGCAGGCAGTCCATTACCTACAACTGTATGAATTTAATTCGAAAACATGCACTTGTAGTCCCCTGACTGAAGGTTAAAGATGTATTCTACAAAAACAGAAATGCTTCTCTTGCATCCTTCTCATCTTAATTCCAGCCTTCAAATGTAGCATTTTGCATTAAGGTTTAGTGGCTGTTCCTATGTATTACATAAACATAAGGTGAGGAACATTTAACACTTGTGTTGTTTAGAGGTCAGTGGCCATGATACACTTCTCTTATTGCCCTGTTTGTTTTAAGTGTACTGTTGGTGGTTTAAATAGTGTAAATCTTGGATCAACAGCTGTATGTTGGCTGTAGGTTGATGAAAAATAAGCCGATATCTTGATTTATAACAAATATTGCCGGAAATTGATATGTTTACCAATATATGGTGCATCGCTATTCTTGCTTAGATATCTAGTTAGCTACCCCAGAGTCCTGACCGAATGCTAGCAAAGCTAGCAAAAAGAACGCGCAACAAAAAAAGGAGAACTTTCCTAGAAGCATTGCAGCATACAGATTATCTTAACTACTAGTAAACAAAACACGGGCGCATTTTTCAAAAGCATTGTAGCGCAAAGATAATCAGGTGGTGCTTGCTTTATGAATATTAATGAGTCTTCCCCTGTCGTCCTACGTTTCGGAAACTGGCGTACCGGCGCTGCTACTTTGTGTGTCTACCTGCAGCATGTGAACGTGAGAGTGTGCAACCCGGAAGCAGAAGTATCTTTAAGGAGGATGCAGTTAAATGGCAACCTGATTCCTTACAAGGCATGCTTACACACCTAATACCAGCATATTTAACATTTTGCTATTTTACCAACATCAGATTTGCCATTCATTTGACCAAATTAAGCTTAGTGTATTCTCTGTACTTACAATAAAACATCAATAAAATATATACAATACAACTATAATCATATCACAGAAGAATATTGAATAATTGGTAATGATATGGAAAATGCATAGAGGCTGCTATTGAAAAAAATCATAACAATGGATATATAAATTAGGATACATCAAAAGTAGTATATAAAAACTTTTTTTGACAAAACAAAGAAATCAATATAACTGCATGTACTGATTAAAATGATCTTATCTAGAAGCTGGAGCATTTTTTTCCTGAAACTAAACTAAATCACAATCCAAAGACTGTAGCACCTGCTGAAGCAGGGCTTTCAGTTTTTCCGGGTAAAGAAATTACGTTTTATCTTTACATTTTTTTTTGTTAGACTGTAAATATATTGTGCATCTGTTTGTCTGAACTGTGCAAACACTGCAACATTTACACCTGGATGCTGTACGGATTGGTTTCTGGATAGTTTCCATTCAATTATACATTAACGTTTAAAAAAGAAGCTCTCTTTGTTTTAACTGATCGCACATGGTCAGAGCCGCATGGCTTGGAGCTGCCCCTGGGCAGGATAGACGGGGGGTCAGGATTAAAGTCAAGGGCATATCAGTCATTGGCACTCACATGTGGACGGTGCACTTGAGAGGAGGATGTATCTCTCTTTGAAGGAGGCTCTAGATGGATTCATATGTGATTCTAATAGATGCTGCAGTGAAAATGACTGTGCCACCAATAATATTTCAGCCGTTATCATTCTACATCTGTTTCAGGATAAGCTTTCATGGGAGCAGGAAAGGCAGTACAGGCACCAAATGTATCAAAGGCACTGGAGTGGAAAAATATGAGTTTGCACAAAAGCAGGCAGAGAAATTAAGGGGGAATTTATTTTCTTATCTAGCCCACAATTCATCGCATTCTAGTTTGGCACAGAATTTCGTGTCGTCAGTATAGAAGCTCACTGTGTCTGCTCTGTAGCAGAGACCGAAGAAGCTTGTCGACATAAATAATCATCATGTTCCTTTCATGAAGCAATCTGGAAGATATGAAATTGAAAATGATGTTAGGTTCTCACCTTGTTTTTATTTCATGCATGCGTTTTGTGCAAATTGGACTTACATTGTCTTTCCTTTAGTTACATCCCAGATATTTACAGTTATGAATTAATGCAATTGTTATTAATGTCATCAAATAGGTTTTATCCATTCTGTAAATTTTTCTTTGTGTGTTATGGAAAGGTCTAGGGCAGCAATAAAGTGTGTTTTCACCTTGACACGATGACAGCGACGTATAGTAATGACACAGAGATCAGAACACTTGCAACTCATGACTAACCTACAGAGATTAGAAGCAGAGCAGTCATGATGAATTTGAAAAGTAGAGGAGCAGAAGTAACATCCAAATCTAGGACAGTGTGAATTGGAAGAAAGCAGGCAAAGGGGATTTATTCTTCTAAGAGTTTTATTAGATGTATGAATCTTCCTTCCAAAGGTATTATTTTCACAGCATATGACTTTCTTAACCTTTGCTATTTGAGGCATCATGAATTGGGTACCATAAAGTTTTCAGTTTAGGGAACTTGGCAAGGTCATTTCAACCATGGGATGTATAGATCCTAGGGGAGCTGGTGCCCAGTCACTTGTAGCTAGACTAATAATTCGAGAGGGTGAAACTGTGGTCCAGACTTGCCTTGCTATTAAATTAATTGCCCTAACATCTTCACAAGAACCGCTGGAGTGGGAGAAGATTTACCAAGGCCAATGTTATGCAGGCAGTGGTGTTCCCTGGTGTCATTTTTATAATTGTATCATAGTTATTAGAAAAATTGCTTTCCATTTTTATATCAAGGCAAAGCATTTATACATCTGAAACTCACACATATATGCACCACAAAGGTTGTGCTTTGGATTCTCAGTTACGGTATGGGTTTATGAGTATTTAATCTTTATTGTCTGAGCTTAAACTTGTCCATGTATCCATAAAGCAGAGTAGATTAGGTTTAATCTTGTTTTGAAACAGCAGTTTTCAAGATGTGCCATCAGTCAGGGTCAATCATGTTTCAAGTAAGTGGCAGAGTGTATGTGTAAAGCCAGGCCGCCGGGTCCCCCGTAGGTGTCAGTGATGGGGGAGGGGGGGGGGGGGGTCATGTGCCAGCAGTTATTACTGGCTCTTCCTGGCATTATTACTTTTTAGTATGAAGGATTTTCCAAGTCTAACAAAACGTTTCAAACCACTCTTTAGGGCCAGCATTATGGATGCTCTTAACATTTAGATGATACATTTCTGTTATTTATGCCACGGCTTCCACATTTGTGTAAACATAAAATCTCATGCTTTATTACTTCCCTTTTGCACCCACCGCCTTGACCCTAGTCATCGTAAATTGAGAAATAGTGGGGAACTAATGGAGACAGATGGGAATATGGCATGCCATTTACTCAAATTGGTGAAGTAATTAACCTCGAGGTGCTTCAGTTTGCAAGAAAAATTGTTAGAATATCTCAGGGAGCCAGATAAACAGACTCCCGGCTTAACCACTTCTGACAACTGCATCATAAACTAGACTCATTCTGTTCAATTGACCTGTCAACATCTCAAGACCAAATAAAGATTTGTATTACAATGTGCGTGGAGAGAGGAGAAAGGGCCGCACCGGCCACTGCCTGGGAAAAGCGATTGACATTGTGTTTTGTCCAGGGCTGGAGCGGTGGCCTCAAACGCTGTAGTTGCTGTCATTGCTTCCTTACATTTACTGATCTTCCTTACATTTATTGTGTCACATGGCCAGACAAGGAACCCTTGAAGAGTGTCCTGTGTGTAGTTTGGTTCATCTAGCCCAGCACAACAGACATAGTAGGTGCTACCCTACAGATTTCCTTCCTTCACTTGAGCTAATTCACTGGAATAGCCTGATACCCAATAGTTAATGTATGTTTCTATAGATGCCATTTTGTTTCCAGTTAAATATATTTGAAATATTTTTAAATAAATAAAAGTAAAACAGCTGTGTTCCCAAAGACCTTGTTTAAAAGACTACAATTAGGTCATCGGTACCTGCTGCAGATCATAACCGCGAGAGGGATCCGCGTGGAGTTACGTCGGCAGCTTTTTATTTCAGTCAGCTGACGTGATGTAGTGACTCGGCATTTTGCCCTTATTGGCTGCCCAGCGTGTCTGACAGGAAGTAAAATACCTCTGATTTTACCTGGGGGTGTTTTATTTTGGTATGGATTGAAAGCAGAGTCCAGCATTCTAAATCACATCCAGAATGACAAGGCACACACAATAATGGCCTGAGAAATGAACACATATTTCGTTCACATTCTTACTTTTGTATACAGAATTTAATGTAAATTATGATTATTCTGGAAGCAGGTACAGTAAATTGGAAAAAAAATTAAATTGGTCTTTGTCTTTAATAGTTTTTTTGTTATTGATATGTTTCTGATTTTTGGCTTTAATAATAATGTTGATAGGTATTATCAATAAAAGAATTAAATAATGAATGTAAGACATTGAATTTTGAGTGTTACCAAGAAGTGTTTGGTTACCTCAGAATGCGTAGAAGACACTGCAGCTGAGGACGACGTGCTTGCACATACACCGGTCAGCTATAACATTACAACCACTGTCAGATGAAGTTGATTATCATTAAAATGGTACTTATTAAGCATGCCATTATATATAAGGCAAGGGAACAGTCAGTTCCTAAAGTTGATATGTTTGGAAGCAGGAAAAATGGGCTAGCATGAGGATCTGAGTGACTTTGACAAGGGCCAAATTGTGATGGCTAGATGACTGGGCCAGAGCATGTCAAAAATGGCAAGTTTTGTGGGGTGTTCTTGGAATGCCATGACCAGTACCTACAGTACCAAAAGTGATCCATTGAAGGCCAGCAGATGAGCCGGTGATGGGGTCATGGACACACAAGGCTAATTGATGAGTGTGGGGAACGAAGGCCAGCCTGTCTTGTCCGATCCCACAAGTGGCACAAACTCCAGAAAACCCTAAAGCTGGCCATGATACAAAGGTGTCAGAACATACAGTCCATCGCAGCTTGCTGTCAGAGTGCCCATGCCAACATCTGTCCTTCGCCAAAAGTGCTGACAATGGGCATTTGAGCATCAGAACTGGACCATGGAGCACTGGAAGAAGGTTGCCTGGTCTGATGAGTCATGTTTTCTGTTACATCATGTGGATGGCCATGTATGTGTGTGCATCATTTACCTGGGGAACACATGGCACTAGGATGCATTAAGGCAAGCTGACGAAGGCAACATGATGCAATATTCTGTTGGGAAACCTTTGGTTTTGGCATTTATTGTATGTTACTTAGACATGCCACTTACTTAAACATTGTTGCAGACCAAGTACAACCCTTTGTGGCAACAGTACTCCCCAGTGGCAGTGGCCTCTTTCAGCAGGATAATGCGCCCTGGCGCACAGCAGAACTTGGTCAGGAACGGTTTGAGTAACATAACAAAGAGTTCAGTGTATTGACTTAGCCTTCAAATTCCCCAGATCCCAGTCTGACCAACCGTCTGTGGGATGCGCTGAACAAACAAGTCCGATGCATGGGTGCCCCACCTCATAACTTACAGGGCTTACAGGATCTGCTGCTAACTTGGTGCTAGATAACATAGGACACCTTCAGAGCTCTTGGGAAGTCCATACCTCGGTGGGTCAGAGCTGTTTTGGCCACACAAGGGGAACATACGCAATATTAGGTGGGTAGTTATAGTTATGGATGGTCGATGTGCATGAATAGCCAGACATTTGGCGTGTTTTGAGTGCTAATGTTTCAGGTGGTTAACATGATTGAGTGTGTGGCCACCTGCTATATACACAGTATCTTTGAAAATTTTGCAAATTAGAGTAGATTGGTCCCTGTCAGATTATGCAAGTACAAACCATTTCTACAGAATCAAAGTAAAATCTTTTTGGCAACCAATTCTTCCTCATCAGCGGTGCTGCAAACTCGTTCAACAGCATAGCCAACCCGTCTATGGAACCTTGTGTTGTTAACTTTGTAAGGTAGTATTTTTAGCAGTCTGATGGAATATAAAGTTTATTTGTTTGTTTTTTTCACCCAGTTAGCTAACTGGTTGAAAAAGATAAATTAACTCTTTAGTTGAAAATCTAGCCACTAAATTGAGATCTAATAGGTAACTATTTTATGGACAGCACTGACATGTTATGCATGCTGAAATTGCTATGTTTCACATCAGTCTGTTTTTGTTGTAGTACTGTTGCAGCCTGTAGACATGTAGGTATTGCGTGATAGGCACTTTCCGGTTTGTCCTGACATTCATAACAGTGTTATAATAGTGCATTAGTGACATCGGAAGCTCAGCTTAGCCACACTTATGTCTAGTGGACTCCTCAACGCGCGTGTTTGTAATATGCCATTTGCCTCACTTGAATGTCAGTTTGGACAAAAGCATCTGCTCAATAAAAGGAAATGTAAAAGTAGTACTGTATCACGATTCTTACGATACCTATAAAATGTGTATTGTGGTTACAGTTGTAACTAGTTGAGATAAAATATCACTGTATTGCCCACCACTATTTCCAGCAATATATCCAAGTTAAGTATAACAGAGTTTACATATTGTCATGGACTTTTCAGGATCTCTCTCTAGTGTTAGTGTAGTTTATTGGGAAATCAAAATGTCCCCACACTACTGATTATGACTGAGTGTAACCAACATTAGCTGTAACCAATTCACCGTCACAATTAGCATAATGTTGTCCGTATTGGCATCTGCTTTTAGCTGAATTTAGGTTTGTCCCCTGTGAGTAAATGTCGTTCTTTTCATTGTGTGCACTGGGCATATAGCCACAAAGTTCTCATGGATCAGGGCGGATTTGGGGCGACGGCATGGCACGGTGCAGGCTGGGAAGGAGGTGGACGACCCAATTGCAGCTCACAGGACAATTTTGAATTTAATTTTAATTTAGTGATTAGTTGCCATTGTTGACAAACCACAGCACACAGTGCACAACAACAAAACGTGTCCACTACATTTAACCCATATGTGTCAATGTGACATAGCAGGGGGCAGCTAATTCAGCATCTGGGGAGCAGTGCTTGAGGGCGGTACCTAGCTCAGGGTACCTCAGCAGTGCCTTGCTGGTTAGGGAGTCAAACTTGCAATCTTTCAATTACACAAGTGCGTTTCCCTAACCATTAAGCCACCACTGCCCACAATGGGGTTTATTAACAAAAACAGAAACACTAGGAACAATACAAAAAGCAAAAGGGGATAAACAAAGACTAAGGGGTCACGGCAAACAAGGGCCAGGTGCACAGGACAGGCATCATACATACAGCAAACATACAATGAATTACTGGGGAACTGAACTGAAGGTACTTAAATACTGAGGAGTAACGAGACTAACACAGGGCAGGTGAGAATAATTAACGAGGGTTGGGAAAACAGGCCACAGGTGAAGCAAATAAAGTAAAACATGAAACTCAAACTAGGAAACAGAATCTAACAACGGGGATAACAGACTGGTAAAAACACAATCATAGGCAAAAACCCAAACTGAATACAAATCAAAACACTAGAAAACATACAATTGAAACACAAGGGAACAAAATCTACAAAAACAGAGGAGGTGGGATTCAAACACAAGACAAAGAGATTTGCAGGTAACCACATGCTCAACACGTTGAGCTATGCAGCTGACATGGAGGGGAAAACACAAAGACTGACAGGAGGAACAGGATGGCTAGCGACACCTGCTGGCCAAACAGGGAAGGCATACGAAAGACTGAGACAACAGGAGTTGACCCTGTTAGTAGTAAAATAATAGGCTTACCCCCCCAATATTTTTGTCACCAATCAGGCAAATAGTAAAGTGAATTTACAATTTTGAACCACCCTCAAAATTTGCTTCTGTTCCCCAACTGGTCCAGTCAGCATAATCTGCTGAGAGGGACCTGTCAGTAGGCTTGCTGGACCCCCCATGAAATTTAGCTCTGGCTACGGGTCTGGTGCGTACCAAGGTGTAAGAGAGTTGTCTATAAATAATGGTTTTCTAACTTATCTGTGCCTGTTAGTTAATTTAATATAGGTAGATCTCCCAGGTTCTTTTGGGGTAGCAGTGTGTGGCTCTACAGGTTAGTGTCCATGATCGGAAGTTCGTCAGTTCACCTCCTGTGACTGGTAGAGTGCAGTCCTTAACCCCGATAGCTCGGGGGACACTGGCTGACCTGCTCTCTCAACCTCGCTTGTATATTGCTTTGGAAAAATAACTGTCCACTAAGTAAGTAAATGTCATTTTCATGTGTTGTATTGATAGAAGGAAAAAGAGATAAAGGTGGAAAGGTACCAGGTGAAGGTAAGGAAGCCAAAAACCAGAGACTTGACACATTTTCCTACTTTTGACAATTGATTTGACAGTGACAGGTGATTTGGGTTTACATCTAATAAGTGAATTAATCTGACATAAAACATAGCAATCTGTCATGTTCACGATACCTTAACAGCTGGCTGGCTTGTCCTTTGGTGACAAGCTAGTTTGTCCTGTGCAAATCTTCTGTCACCTAAAAAAAATGGAAGCATGGGGTTGGGGAGAAAATTATATGGTGCTGGCTATGCGAGTGAGGAATTCCTTGTCAGACACAACCAGCTGTGCCAATAATATTATCTTCTGTGGCATTAATCACATTCCTTCCTCCTAGCACCTCTTTGTCCCCAATGGCTCCCACAGGAACCTGTCAAAAATCGCAGGGAATTGCCAACAGCATCCCCACCTGAAGTACTGCTGCACACTTCAAAAAGCCGCGAGTGATGAATGAGAGACCGGCACATACCTGGAGCACTTCTGCAACCATTAGAGGCACAGCTAAATTAAGTAGCTTTGATAGAGAATTGGCAGATTGTCGCTATCATAACGGTAGAAAAATGAAAGAGAAAGTGTATTGTTTGTTTTATCAGCACGGTATTGTTGGGAATGTGTCTGCTACTGCAGCTTATCTCTCACTGTAGTGGCCTGTCGCAGGGGGATTTGGACACAGATAGGAGTTTTTTTTTATTTTTGTAACGTTGCTGAGAACCCCAGAGCTGGTTGGCTTTTCAGCTGTGTGTATGTTCTTAGCACATCTCCTCTCAGCTGCTGATGTGGGAGCCCATTATTTCAGGATGATGATTTTGGCTGCCCTTCCCCTTTGGCCTGATATATGTGCTTGTGATGTGACATTATCCTTCACAATGTGCGGTTTTTACTCCGAGCTAGAACTGCTTGTGTAGGCCGGTTCTGGAGGTCCTGAGTGTTGTCCAGCACCTGGACCATTTAGGAAATGTAATCAGACATTCTTAACAGGCCTTTCAAATGCCAAACTTGAATATGCCGGTTTATCGAATCATCTCTGCCGCACGGGGTGAAAATGTGTGGTCGCTCGGCGGAATCTGAACCCTGGGAGAGTCGGCATGCAGACGACGGTCTGAGGGGAAATCCTCACTCAGCTCTGAACCAATAACGCAGGCAGCAGCCACGCTGGTGCCCCTGTCCTTTACTAACCTTCTCAGTCCCTGGATCATCATTTCTGTTCTGTTCCATTGATCCTAAGCAGAGAAGGCTGAACAGGGCTTTCTAAAGCCATGAAAGGTAGCCGGCATAAATCAAAATGCTCTGAGCTGAGAAACTGAATGCTAAATTAACTGATACTGAGGTGGAAAAACACTCTTTAATATGTACATGTGCTGATCCAGGCACATGCACACAAATCACCGCCTCAAAGCTTCAGCTTCTGTTCCCGTTACCTGCTTGACTATGTGAAATATCGAATGTCCTTGCAATGAAAGTTGGATTATTCATTGTGCTGGGAAAGTTTAGCTTTCCTTTGAGGGTAATATCAGGGTATTACACTTGAAAGGAGATTGGGCTTCTGACATGTATTCAGGCTTCTGGGGAAGTAAAGGCCTAGAGGCAAATGGCTCACTAGTCAGAATATAAAATAACCTGCACAACACTGGCTAGATGTCAAGACTGGTTTAACAGTCGGCCAGGCAACATGAGACCTACTGTAGACACAACAAACCACATGCAGAGTAATACAGAGCAGACATTGGGAATACGCTGCTTCAAACAGAGCCGGGGACATAAGGAGGAAGCTGTGACGCTCCAGTATGTAACAGTATGTTTCTGAATGAATCTAGTCATTGGGCCAATAGCTCAGAGTGGTATATTGCATTATGGGTTAAAAAGATTTTGCATGTACGGTAACTGACAGTTTGTCATGACTGACTTTTAGAGAAATGCAGGTTGAGGTTCAGGAACAAAAAAGTAAAGTCCAAGAAACGAGGTCTGTGCAAAACCTGCACACACGTACAACGATTCTGCATATTTGTTCTCAGCGCCCATAAATATATTCTTCTGCTTAGGATTAATAAGGTTTTATTCAGCTCATGCATAGCAGGCATGTGTTGGACACTCGAATGCTCGTGCAAACATTATTAATCATTATGCTTGTAGTCCAGCTGATAGTTGTGGATGTAAACCTCAACTGTGGCTGGAAGGATTATATCAGATGTGGACAGGCCTGCTCCATTAGGACATCATGAATTGGAGGTGCAAGGTGATGGAGTATGGCTGGGATGTCAAGGTCGTCCATATCCAAACAGTGATGTTCTGGGGTTTTGTACTGGCCAGGTTCACTCCTCACAAAGGGGCCACCCAAACATTTTCCACTTAAAAGTTTTGCTCTTGGCAACTTATTAGTTGGAAACCTGATGTCTATTGCTAAAGCACATTATGCCACAGTAATTTGAACGGGGTTCAGCACCATAATGTCACAGTGAATGGAAGGTAAATGGGCAAAAAAATGCATTCCTGAAGGGCAACTGGACAGAATCAAAAGCAGTACTTAGAAGCCGTGATGCATTGGCAGTAGCTGGCAATGGCCGTGTACCCGGAGTCCAGATGTATGGTTCAGCAGTAAAAGGTACTTCCTCTTTGTAATGATGTATGTGCATTTTCCTGAAATGGCCCAGATCTTTTCATTCCATTAGATGGAGTGTAACTTATGCAGGACACCGGTGGTTAAAATACAAGGTCGCTGTTTGAAATTTCTGCCAGAGGAGCTCTCGGTCTTGGATTCATTTGTAAGATATGATATTGTGTGAAACAGCCTGTAGCTTATTTTGACAGTAGATGGACATGAATATTTTTCCAGTGTCTTTCAGAGCATGGAATTATGTCTGATGTAAGTGATGTATTGTAAATACCGGTTTCCCCCACTACAGAAAGCAGAGCATTCTTATGAAACCTTTCGTAAGCCAAAACGGTATAATGTGAAAAAGCAATTACCATTTATATGGGAAAATTTTTGAGTGTTCCCAAACCAAAAAAAATAACCTTCCAAATCATACCAAATAACACATAAAACCTAAAATAACTAAGATATATAGTAAAAGCAGCAATAATATGATGCATACATGTACAGGGTAGTTTCACTTACCAGAGTCGATACGGTCTTGTATCACTTAATGACAGAGTTGCACTCTGACAAATGCATCATTATGCAATGTCGCCCTTGTGAGAACATCATAGAGTGTACTTACACAAACCTTGGTTTGTTTACTACACACCTAGGCTATATGGTATAGCCTAAATACTGCTAAAAAGTACAGTATAATAAATATAAGTTGTTTTTCAAGTATCATTATCAAGTATCACCAATAAGTAAATAATGCTTTACATCATGATGTTATGACAGTTACAACGTCGCTAGGCGGTAGGAATTTTTCAGCTCCATTATCATCTTACGGGACCACCATGGTATATGCAGTTTGTCACTGACAGAAACATCGTTATGCGGTACATGATTGTATATCTATAACTGACTCGTTGATAAAAAGCCTTTTTTCGCTTTTTTCCTTTTTTCATAAAAGTGAAAATCCTCTTTGGATTTCTTTCGGTGTACAATATAGATGTACTCCCAATGTAGATATTTTGTAAAAGTGAAGTGGTGTAAATTGAATGCTTATAAAGCATGCATTTTGCTTGAAAAACGGTAATACGCTGATTTTTTTGTCCTGTGTTTCTGTGTTTGACCACTTGTTTGGAAAATGAGAGGTTTAACTGAATATGCCAGAGTGTATAGGGTTGTCAGGAGGTCTCTCTGGAAGCTCTGCCTCACAGTTACTCTGGGTCTTCATGAAGCTCTGCATCTTATGGGTCTGAGCCCCTGCTGTTGGCCTGGTGAGTGCCGATTGCTGGCAAGCCATAAATTCAGGAATGAAACACCAGCAAGCCCTCAGCGTGACGGCAGCATCAGCCTGGACACGAGAGCTTCTCCTGACAGCACTGGCAGAAATTAAAAAATTCAATGGGACTTGAATGCTAACAGACTGATAGTTCCGTGCTGTAAAACTTGTTAGTTTAATTCTCGCCAAGTAGTATGGCTCAGCAGATCTACCATGCACTGCTTGTGGAAAAATAAAAGGCTTTAGTGGCTCTGCCGTTCCTTGTCCTTTGCAGGAGACTGTGCAATTCATAGATGAATCAGTGTTCTGAGTGTAATAAAATATGTCAGTATGTGCCATATCACATGGCACCCTTCCATTCATTACATTTGCAGACTGCAGCTTGGTAACCTGATTCCCCAGGCTTGTAATCTCATTGAAGACACACGCCTGAGAATCATTTTCTATTTGGGATAAGATGAGTCGGTGCGGGGGCGGGGGGGGGCAGGGGGCGCCTGTAGCGCAGCATTCCCTACGCACTCTAAATCCTGCTGTCTCCCAGTTCCCATCAGTTAAGCATTCAGTGAGACTGCACAAGTTTGGACAAGGACTGCTCTCTCTCTATCTCTCTCCCTCTCCCTCTCTCTTACCTTGACGCCCTGGTTCCCAAAGGCACAGCGGCTGTATAATATAAAGCAGAGCCCAGAAGTCACTGATCTGACACCTAAGCTGTAGCCAGGGTTTATCACAGGTGCGTTTTAAGTGTCGAACAACTTGAAACTTTCTTTTTGTGTGCTTTTTTATTTTAACTGGTAATTGATCCGAGCACAGATGCCCATTTATCTCTCACATGTCTTTCTGCAGTAAAGCTGTCAGTACAAATCTTGTCAAATGCGCTACATTTGTTTTCTACAGTGATTTATGACGGCTTTGAAAAGGTCTGGTGATCCCACAGGCTCCTGTAATTCCGAGCCTTCTTGCCATCAATAGAATGGATTCCTGACATCTCAGACAGCGTTTTTGTATCCCATTTGATATATCAGTACTCGTTGCTTACATTAATTGATCAAGATCCAGCTCCCAGGTGGATTCATTAAACACCCTGCGAGTGGCTGCCACAGCTTCCTGAACCTTCTTAGTAAACGACTGAGCCTTGTTTGGCCTCAGCCCGGTTACAATAATGAGATCGTGTGCTGGAAGCAGTAGCTGAAGATTCTGCCAAGGTCTCGGGTATAAGGCTGCATCTTCAGGATACTTCCTCCACACTAAAATACAAAGCAGCTTTCACCCAAGCCCTGGTGATGGTGCTGGGAGAAACAGCAAAAGCTTCTGCTGGGATTGCAGCTGCAATGATGCATCTCCACCATTTTATGCGGGTAGTGCCCAGCAGGTATGGCAGGCACAGAACCTTGAATGAGCACGCAGCTCATTGCTGCACGGATAGATCTCAGGCTGTCATGCAGCCACACTCATGCTTTTCAGAATCATGATTTTTTTCCTTCTAAAGATCAGGATACCTTGTTTTCTGTTATCCTGATATTTTGCTCAAAGAATCATGAGCTTTTGAGGGGCAAAGCCATGCTTACGATAGGAAAACAAGAGAAAAGTAAGTGTGAAACTGCTCGAAATGAAATTATTATTTTTGCTGTCAGACAACAGCTGTTTACAATGAATTTTGCTGTACACAGCAGAAACTCTAAATATGTATTTTTTGTTCTTATACAGAACATCTATTTTGACTAAGCTTACTGTCAGATGCTATGTCTAAGAATAATATTGATATTTATGATATTCATAATAACATATACATTCTTGGTTGGCATTAAACAGCCCACAACAAAAGAGACTTTTACATAAATATGCAGGGGAGTATTTTACACAAATTAAATTAATTATTAAATCTTGACCTTGAAATTGATCCCTTAAATACTTAATAGTTTCAGCAACTTTTGCTTCTGTTTGTATGTTTTTATCCTTTGAATACATTGTCTCTGAATAGGTGCTTTTTAAATGAAACTTATCAGTATTATTATTATTGTGTTTTTATATTATATAATACATTATTTCCACAACCGTCCTTTATTTGGTATGTTTTCCATGCAGTCTAAGGCCTTAAAGGATACTGATGTTCCTTAGGATCGTAGGTTCAGGCGTATTTGTGCCTCAGAGACTCACAGGCTGCTGGCAGAATCACTTGTGCCGTCCGCGCTCAGTTCCCCTTATTACTGACACACTTAGCCTGTTTAAACCCGCCGTAAGCCCCTGCACAGCCGCCGTCATTAGCTTCACCTGGCCAGCCGGCCCGCCGCCAACACCGTGGGCAGAGGGGAATTCGAGAGAGGCTGTGGGGCGGGGGGGGGCGGTTGATGGAGGGGTGCAGGGACGTCCCTGGACACTAGTGGCCTGACAGTTCCTGGCTGTGCTAAAGAGTTAACGAGCAGAGCGGCCTGGGCGCCCAGGGAGGGCGGCTTCATCACCAGTATGAAGATGAACAGAAGATCCCCCTTGGACACCCTCAGCATCGATCGGCACGCCGCTTTGAAAGCGGGTGCGGGTTACAGCTCAGCCCGGCACGTCCGGCAGGGGACCCTGGCTCTGCGCCCGTCCTCAGACAGCTTCGCCGTGTTTATTTCCCCCTGACGCAAATAAAGCTGTACTCAATCCTCTTTCTCACCCGCCGGTGTGGGCTCAGCTGCACAGGAGGCAGCACTGGAACACAGAGATTACCCCGTCTGAGCCCACCGATTCGCTGCTGGCCAGCACCTCTGTGTGGCTCTTTCATACCCAGCGCTTGTTCTGATTTCATATTGGATAGCTAGTAAGAAAAAAAAACACTTTTTCCTATCTTTGTCATGCAAGCAATCTCATTCAGAGCATACTAGTTACCCGTCACCAGCTAATTGCAAGGTGATTTACAGTTTTCTTGAAACCTACACCCAGAGGTGACTTGAAAATCTTGTTTTTCTTGATGCCATGTACACACTCTTTGCCTTCTAGGGCTTTAGTTCCATTTAATTATGATTATTCACTGTTATCAGAGCTCCTTAAGCAAGAATGCTCATGTGTCGAGATCTTCCTCTTGCCCTCATTGGTTGTTTTTCTAGTTACATGCTCATCCTAAAAGAGTCACACAAACATCGATGGCTCATAACCCATGAATCAGTTGTGACAGGTCGTTTATAATGGATTTAACACAACTTACCATGACACTGGTAATTCCGTTACTCCCTGACCGGAATGTTTTGAAGTCAATATCCTTGTAAAAAAAATTGTACCTCTTTGCGAAGCGTGAAAATGTTTCCAGGTCAAGCAACTCAGAAGCAGTGAGGTGAATTAAACAAGCTAAACATTTTTTTCTGTGACCAAGCAGCCTTTACCTGCTGTTTGCCTTTCGCTCTTCACTGCTCTTAGTGACGTGTTCTTAAGTAAGGATCTTTATTATTGCCCTTTAAAGTGCCGTGCTCCCCGAAAGACTAAGGATCGTAAATCAGGGGAGGTGCGCAGCCTCTCCTTTTCCACTTTTCCCTGCAGCACAGAGAGCAGCCGTACAGCTCACAGCCATGTGCACGGCGCTGTGGCGCGAGGCAGAAATGTCGCGGGTCAGATTATAAATGTACATTAGCCGAACTCCGCATGCAAGATTTGTTAATGAGTGTTGAAAAATCAGTAGGGCTGCTCCGTAGCAACTCCTGGAGTGTAACCAAATAGATTATGATATCACTTATTCCAGTGCTGTTCTGGTTAATTACATTTATTGATTAATGGGTTATTGGGTTCACAGCATTGCTTATGCAGACGATTTGAGTGTAACTGGATGGCCTCTGCTCAGCCGGGCTCCTGGAGCTCATCTCCAGTATGTAACTAGCACTTAGATGAAATTCCATGCAATTACAAATTCCATGTCACTCAGCTGACTTATGTTAAGGTTATTCAGATAATACACACAGTCCAGCACCCTCCCCTAAAGTGTTTTGTATTTTGCTTGTCTGTACATTCCGGTGAATGTTAAGGGTGTTTCTCTACATTAAGGTTTTGGTTCCCTTCCTCTAGGGCCATCTCTCCATACCTCCAGGCACTTAGCTGCTGCCAGCAGTTAGCTGTAGAAACTAGGAAAGCAACCAGCCCAGCTTGGAGTCTGGAGACAGAGGTAGCAGATGTCTCAGAGAGAGCGGTCAGACCAGCAAGGGGGTGAGAAGGGTGTTAAGGGATGGCAGAGAACAGGAGGATCATCAGAGCTCCAACTCAGGGACTGCTGTGTTCCGAGAGGCCAGGCACGTTGCAGACAACCACACAGCAGGCAAAGAGCAGGGGAAGAATCAAAAGTAGGAAACAGTCAACAGTCTGGTGTGGATAAGGAACCATGTAATCCACGGGTGATGGCAGTACTTCAACTGGGAGGGACTGTGAAGGGCAGGGATCAAGACCAAAAGACAAGTTTCACTCTACAGTTTGTGGCGAGCCATGTTCAGCCAGGTTTCCAGACAGCCATTGTTGTCGCAAACATCTATCCACCCATCCCTCCATCCATCCCTCTATCCGTTATCCATATCACTTATTCAGATTAGGGTCATAGTGAGTCTTGTGCCTTCACAGGAAGCACAAGGCAAATGGCAGGGACCACCTAAGGCGGGATGCTATTCCATTGCCGAGTACAAACTGACATTTTACAGGCAGTTCGGAGACACCAGCTCGCCTTTCTTTATGAACTGAACCTGGAACAACCCGTGCGAGACAAACAACACCCATAGCCAGGGTAACAACTGAACCCCCAGGCATCAGCCCCCACCGAGCCCCCAACCTGCATTACACAGAGAATAAACATAAGCTCAGAGAGCAGAAAGTCTCTATGAGCGTAAATCCTCTGCTGTCTTTTGTAACAGACCTGAAGAGTGGTCTTTCACAGTTATGTAAATGTATGTAAATGAGAGGTTACATGAGCATGCCACCTAGTGCTGGGAATGCTGGGGATAGAACAGGAAGTGACATGTGCCATTGCCTCATCATGCAAAAGTTAGCCAATGAAAGCTAGAGGTATAGGTCAGCGATGCCCAGAGCATAGGGCTGGCATGCTTTGCTGTACCTTTATCATATGATGTCAAGCTTGTTTTGTCAGCTGTTGCACTAGTCCCTTATGCTGTCCACCGGAGTGACCTTGTTACTGCCACCGTTGTATGCAGCACTCGGCCACTGAGGCTGTCCTGGCAGCTACAGTAACTGGGCGACATTTGCTTATGCTTATGCCTTTTTGTCGCCCTCTTAGTAGGCTTTAGGGGGATGTCTTTATTAAGCACTCACTTACGAGCAGCCAACAAATATGGCTTAATTTTTATAGTGTTGCAGTCAGTAGAGTAATAGACTTCTGGTTGGTTACATAACTAAATGTAGGGTGGTGCAGTGGCCTATTGGGCAGCAATGCAGCCTCACACCTCCCGGGGTGGGGGGGTTTGAATGCTGTCTCCCCCCGTGCATGTGCAGCTTGCATACTACCCGCTGTGTGTGTGCAGCTTGCATTTTCCCTCTGGGTGTGTGCAGTATGACTGTGTACCTGTGTGTTTCTGGGTCATGTATATATTACACTATGGGGATCTAGTGTCCCCACAATATAATTAAAGACCTGTTTTTTTGACGTTGTGGGAACCGCATTTTCAGTCCCCACAAAGGGAAGCTCAGTTTTATAAAAATTTGTGACTGCAATCAAAAAACTTAAATTGCCACCGGTCTTAAATTTTTCTTTGGTAACTTAGGGTTAAGGTCAGGGCTGGATGGAGGTTATGGGTCCCATCATTGGGATTAAGGTTCTTCCCATAGAAATGAATGGATGGCTGCAGGTGACCCTGAAGATGCATAAATAAAGTATGTCGCTTTTCTTGATCTGTTCTTCTATCCATTTTCTAGCCATTTAAGCTGGTCGGGGAGGGCAACTGAAGTCTGTGTCAGGCAGCATAGGGGAGAATGGCGAGGGAACACCCTGGGAAGGGGGGGGACACAGAGAGCAACAGCCCCCTTCTACACTCAGCAAGGCACTATGTCACCATCTTCTCTCTGTCATTCATGTCTGCCACCTTCTCACTGATGCACTAACTGTGGCTATACAGAGTCAGATGTATAAATGTTACCTTTTAATACATCTGAACAATTTACTAGGGTAATGGACCTTAAGTACTGTTACTGCTGCATAAGCAATCCTTAACCAGAACACTACATGCTGCTCCAGTTTACAAATATACATCTGATAATGTGCATTTATGAGTTAGTGATGATGAATGGCATCTTAGGAAGTGTATGGAGCTGTAATTTACTTAAAACATACACCCATTTAGCACCCAGTGTCCTAAAGGAAAATATAATGCGAATAAAACTAAAGTGGGACTGCGAGAATTAGCAGTGATTTCATTTAAGTGCAGTATACACATTAGGTGATGCATTATAGTTCTCAACATCCACAAATGAGAAGTGGCTACTTTTCCAGTTCAGCTTCCAGTGTTTATTGCCCCTTAGTGGACACTTTTAAATTCTCATTGTTGAACTATTGCACTGGGTTAAACAGCAAGTCCTTTCGAAACTCAAGTTTTGTTGCAAATTACATTCCAATGTTTGAGTAAGAGAATGTCATTAGCGGTTAACAGGTCATTACATTAAGCTGCTGTACATGAAACTTGCAAAGGGAATGCCGGTTGGCAGTCAGCGGTTTGCACGCATGGAACTAAGAAAAGCCGGTGATGTGTGTGTCAAAAACTGTACACATCATAGATTGTCACACTCCATCGATAGTAACTACAATGAATGAGTGTCTGATTCGTCATGTCTGATGAGTGTGAAGCCTTCTATAACGGAGTCCATGGTTGTTTTATGTATTAGCTGGGGATTTAAGCAGTGTTTCTTCCTAATTGCTAAGATATTTCGCAAAGGAGTAAAAAACCAAAGAAGCTTCCATCTGTGTGTATCATGGCTTCATCAAGCTTTATTGCACTGAGCAGGAAGTTGACCATGCCTGAAAGCTGTTTGTTTGCAGAGGTGTGGGTGGCCTTATTAAGGGATCCCTGCCCCCCCAT
>JAODKF010000030.1:5547481-5560491 GCA_026779585.1 Mormyrus proboscirostris | reverse complement strand
TGCATTTGCACTAACATTCCAGTCTGATGGACCATTGACAGTATGCAAACTATTACAGGTGTGGTGATATGTATCTCCCCATGCACATTCCCATTCCGCGGCAGCCAATCTGATTCATACGAAAGAAACTATTACAGGACAATGAGGGTTTATTGATTAGCTTTAGGATGCGTGTGTTTGTAGTGCAGTGCTGCTCACGTTCACAGAGGGCTAATTGGGGCAGTAGGGAGAATATGACTGAACTGGGGGGGTACAGAGAGAAATAATCTTTGCTTTTTTGTGTAAATGTGGATGGGGGTTGTTCAATTAATTCCGCATGCAACATCATTTTAGTCAGGGAATACGATAGAGTTACAGGGAAAAGATAAGAACGATTGGAAAAAAGTGACCTCCTACCATATGATGGTTCTTTTGGGGGAGGGGCATCGGGACATGAACGGGGTGAAAAGGGGATTACTGGCTGATTGTCATCTGTAAGGTGCCCAGTGAATTGCAGCTGGCTTTTCTGACAGGGGTCACGTGGGTCGCGCGTGGCGAGCTTGGCGGCTGCCGCGGTGCGAGCGGCACTTTGCTGCTCATCAGCCCCACGCTAATCCCTGGATTGCTTTTTCACTTTGAGATATTAGAAAAGAGAAGCGACACAAGCACCGTAATCGCCACACTGTCACCCAGGGACATAGCGGCGATCTCAGAGTAGCCGACTGAAAAATATAAACGGGCAAGCAGTAAAACAACAATGGCAATGATAACAATAATAAAGATGTTTTATAATATAATGTATTTTATATTTTATGATGTAATCTATTATATGAATTTACTTACATTATGCGGATTTATTGATACAGTAGCTATGATTTATTCGCAATAATTTACAAGTTTTCTTTATGGTAATAATATTAAATCATCATTTACATAGTGTTGCACACTTAGCAAACTGACAGTGCATATCATTTTTTCTGCTGCTTTTAATGCAAATGTAATTCTTACATCATTTTATAATGGTGTGTATAATTCTCATATTAAATGAGTACATTTTGATGTCAGAAATGCAACAGACACACCCTTACAAAACCATCACTTTATTTCTTTCCTCTCTTCCTGACTGGCAGCGTTTCAGAAAACAGGCCAAATCCCGAACCAGAGTAATAGAAATGCAGGAGGAAGAGGGGAGAATCTTTTGTGATTGATAAAATATTTGGACTTGAAGCCGCTCAGAAGTGTCAAGTGGTATCTTTGTTCTGCGGGTTAAGCAGCCAGCGTGCCGAGTTTGCCGTTTGTGGCCTCCTTTGTGAGCTGGCTTTTGGTCTGTGCTGTCACCACCTCTGAAGGCTGAAGAGAAAAGCAGTGTCAGAAAGCTGATTGGTAGCACGGAATTTTCTAAGACAATCTGAATCTCATATTCAGCTTCTTTGCCACAGTGGATTAAGATGATCTAAGGGGGCTTTGAGCGCTCGATAAAAATCAGGCAAGAAAGAAAAAGAGCACAGGGAGAAATTTTACCCTTTTTGTCCTTCGAAGTTAATTGTTAAAAGTTTTTTTATTTTTTTCCCCTCGCCTGGTCTCATGGCTTCCATACGAAGTGGACTCATTATGCTCACACGTGTTTGTTAAATTGTTTTGTTTCGCATAGAAATGCAAATATGTATTAAATAAAACACTGAAGTCCTAGGTGGCCCGTCTGTCTCATCATCTGCCTTTTGAACACTAGAACGTTTTTGGCAAAGCTTGTTCTTCCCTCCTTAGATTCTGACTTCAATAAAGTGATTGGAAATATTGGAATGAAGATCCGATTTGCTCCGAGCTGCTTTCTTTATTGATTCTTCCCAATCTTTCTCTCTTTTTAAGCCCAATTGCTGACCATTGACGCTCTGCTGCTTTAAAGTTATTTAAACTGCTTTACAATGATCCATTTTTTATATTATTCTTTATACATATACATGCACACATCACAAGCAAGCATATGATGTACATTCTGATTATACAATTCCAGCTGTACATTGTAATCCCCCAGAGGATGTCAGTTGGGTGGATCCTTTCTAAGACATGCTTTTATTTTTCTTGGAGAAGTGACAGGCTTTAGTTTGGGGTGTGTGTGTGTGTGTGTGGGGGGGGGGGGGTGGCAGATTAAGGTGGAGATGTGGTCCAATGCGGCAGTAGAGTGCTTCGCCAGAAAGACTGACTGCTCCTCCACTAAATCTGGGTCCCGCTGTGACAGCCCAGTAAAAGGTTACTGTAATCTGAGCCATGTAACACTCGAGTGGACTGGAGAAAGCTTTCTGCAGTTAATAGTTGAGTGGTGATATATAGCAGGCTGCCAAAACACAGGGAACAGTGAGGACAGCTTTGCCTCTGAGGATATAGATAAAAAAGAGGGGAAAGCTATAGAAAGGGGGCAAAGGAAGAGATAGAGAGGACAGGAAGCGTCTTTTTGCATCGTGGAATTGGAGAGCACCAGGCACCAATAAATATTCTCCCAGTGGCTTTACTGTGGCATTGTCCCAAAAAGATGGACATGGAAAGTTTCCAAAGATTTCAGCATTTGCCCCCCCCCCCTTCCCACACCATCCCCAGGCACTACACCCATTCCCAAATGCGTCCCGCCATTAGATAAATTAGATAAAGTTTATGATTTCATTCACATTCTTGGCAGTATATTTGTATCATAAGGCAGATAGTCATTAATTTACAGAATCAACGCTGCGAACATCTTTTGTGATCTCATATTAAATTTTTCCCCGAATCTGCCCCTTGGCAAAAATTACTCACATCGTTAAAAAATATTTAATTAGGCTGTAGTTTGTATCTGGCTCACAGGGGAGACGTAATTTGCATGAGGCAGGTCGCTCCTTTTCTCTCTGAGGAAGATTAGATGTGAGTGGGGATCGAGGGGTCACCCATTCAGCCAAAGACTCTGATTTGCCAAGGTCACATGGAGAACCAGGTTCTCCCCTGGGTCCTGCTGCTGGATAGTCAAACCTAGTTGCCCTTAATTACTGGCTTCCTTAAATCCAGTGGCAGTTTTTACTGGAGACCCATCTGCTCCAGTCTCCGCCCTTGACCCCACCCCTGACTCCACCCCTAGCCTGTTTATGTTTGGACATTAAAGTCCAAAAAGTGCAGCCAGGGAATGTTTACTGACTAGAGGCCCTGCAGCTGGGCATATGACACGAAAGTCTTCTGTCTCACTGGCACAGCTTTATTTTCAGCAGCGCCCCCCTAAGGCACTAGGCATTGTCACTTACATGGAATCACAGGGACACTATAGGTGTCGCTGTGGTCCCCTCCCTCTGCCTAGGCCGCTAGGTCTGGGATATGTCTGTGATCATATCAGCACAGTAGAATGCAGGCTGGGGTAGAGGGCATCTTAAAAGGTTTCTGGGCTTGTTGAAAGGTTTGAGGGCTTGTCGGCAGGAAGAGAGTGTGGCGAACTGGTTAGAACCAACCGATCAGTATGATTGGTGAATGTCTGGTCTCTTTCTGAAATGTTTTTGGCAGCATTTTCGGCCAATATAAATAACCTTTCACCACGCCTAGTGCTCCGTCCTGCAGAGACTACAATCTTGCAGAACGATGGTGCGTAACGCTGTTGAGTTTCCGTCGTCTGTGTCTTCCCTGTGTTTTCCCGTGTCTTTGTGACTAAGTCACAGCACTGTCATTCCTGAAGGCTGCAGATGCCTTGTGACCCAGTAGTAGGGAGAGGAAATGCAATTAAACTGCAGCTTCTCTCTTTCCCTTTTCTATGGAAACATTCAGTTCTATTGTACTCTATAAAGTGTTATCAGTTGTAGGCAATGTAATATGAATCATTAATATGACCATAATTTTATGCTATCAAACTTATACTATTTCATTTAGCTAATGTTAAATGCAACAATTAATTAATTCTGAACCCTAGAGCCAACATCAATTTCTTTCATTAGTGCATTGCACAAAGGGTACAATATTTAAACATTTTCAGGAAGTTTTTGAGTGTTTTTGTCTTGGAGATGCTGCATGTGGCTTTGCACAGTGCGTTTACGCGACACCACCTTTCTGTATTATTTATTTGACAGCTGAACTTTGCAGATGTGTGCTTGTTCTAATGGCTTTTTCGAATGCTAACTATATAAATAAGGATGATTCCACCCACAATCCAGCTCTTTATCCTGGCGGGGGGGTGGTGGTGGGGAGGGGGGGTGCTGAAGGCTATCCCTGGGCGCTCAGGGCACCATGCCAGGGGACGTCTAGTCGGTATGTTCATCCTTAACGCTGCAGGCGGTTCAGCCGTCGCAGTTAGCTTAACCCTGCAAAGCTGGAGGACACCGAGCAGCGGCGAGAGCGTGAGGCGGGCATCGCTGCCTCCATGCCGCCCTCTTTATAATCGCTGTCTCTATTCCCTTGTTCTGTGTTTACTAACAATAAGCTTTCTTTTTTAATGACTTTTGTGGACTTTGCTGCTAAGCTGCCATGACAGGTTTTTGACAGTATAAAAGGCCCCTCCTCCTCCGTCAGCCTGAGAGGGTAGATTTCCAGCTGACATGAGAGCGCGGTGCAGGCTTGATGCCTTAGCTGAGGACGGGTACCTTCACACACAGGTACAGAGTTCAGACAGAATAAGCTATGCAGAGTAAAGGAAGAAACTTCCACTGTCATTATAAGGGTCACTTCTCATAGCAGGAAACAGACACCTCCCCTTTAAGGCAAGGGGGGGGATACAGGGCAGCAGAATGATGGGTGTGTACATCCTGTTTGGGTCCTGGCATGTGCCAGCCCAGGGAAGCTCTTCAGTCATTAGGTGTACAGATCATCTGACACAATGTCCTTCATACGATGAGGATTTGATAGCATGGATTTTGGCAAGAAAACTAGAACAGTTTATAGAAAAAAGCAAACATTTCTGAAGCCCCGACACTGCTTCCCTCCCTTAAAAAGGAAGAGGAAATAACAGCATCGCCAGTGCATTTCTTGTTGTTGCAGGATGAGGTGTTTTCATTTATACTTTCCAGTCAGTCATAGTAAGCAGAGAGGGTAGCCAACAGTTATTACCAAGCAAAGAGTACAGCATTTACGACCTGCCGCAGAATACGCAACATGTACAGGACGGCATTCACAACCTGCTGCAGAATGAGCAACGTGCAGAGGACATTTACAAGTTGCATCAGAATAAGCATCGTGTAGAGAATGGCATTCCCTAACTACTGCAGAATAAGCAACGTGCAGAGGACAGCATCCACAACCTGCTGCAGAATACGCAGTATGCAGAGGACAGCATCCGCAACCTGCTACAGAATAGGCAGCATGCAGAAGACAGCATCCGCAACCTGCTGCAGAATACGCAACATGCAGAGGACAGCATCCACAACCTGCTGCTGAGAAAGGGAACCTCACTGGCAGCAAGAGACCCGCCACTGAAATGCGAGTGTTCCTCTGCAGTCACCCAGATTAATCCGTACCTCTCCAATAATGCACAACAGCAGTACTTCACTTTCGCCACGCTACACAATGAATATTAGGCTCCCTATTATTGGTACAAGATATTGCCACCATCTCAGCATCACAGAGATTAGGATTGGGGAGGGGGGGTTATGCATTGTCAAACTTGTAGAGAATCAGGTCAATTTAATACTGTTAAAATAGTCATCTCCCGTGTTCATGAATTATAATGGGCACAAAGGGTTAGTCTGCGCGGCCTGTGAGAGATAGATTTGCCATTTCATCTCCATTCAGCAATAGATTTTAAAGCACCTTTTTGTAATGTATTCACAGCGATGGAGCGTTCACACTAGGCTTCGGCCGTCCATTTTTATTATTCCGGTTTAATCCAATTATGGCTCTGAATCACCGTCTCTCGCTTCGGCCGTAATCCATGGCTGGATGATGCTGCTCCTGAGGTTAAACACGCTGATGTAAGACAATCTGCTTTTCGGGAGAGAAATAAAGGCATTCCTTACCTTTGTTTGACTGATTCAACCATCTGTTAGCTAGTCTTCAGACAATGGCCTCTGTACAAAAAACATCTTGCTTTTCTGCCATCACATTTGGCCCTTAGGAGAAAAATGGCCAGTCTCTAAATAGTGAACTGAAGGACATGAGTACAGCTACTTGTGGGTGCAGTATCTTTTCGGTTGAAAACAAATACTGTAGACAAGTGTTTAAATGTATGTTATCCAGACACTAAGCTACAGATATTTTGTATTGTAATTCATGTTTGTGTTTGTGCCAAAAGATTTTCAGCCAGGATTCTATTGTGATGCATTTTTAAGTAACACAAATGTTTGCTTTCCTTCCACACCTAAAAGTCATTCAGCTCAAGCAGCAAAAAAAAAGTCTTTCACTTTCTAAGATCAAATGTATACCAACAAACAGCTGCCATAAACGTTTAGAGGTTTTTACCTAACAAGAAGGGCGCACCTGAAACTGCATACTTACATAGAATACATTTCATTTTGTTTAGAGGCCTAAATGAGGTATATAAGTTGCACACTTTGGAATTTCGGGGACCCTTTGCCTACTGTGTCATCAATACTAAGTATGACATATTGCCCACTTCGCATACTATATTTTGCTTAGTACATAGCAAACAAGTATGTGATTTCTGACATTCCCAAAGTTTCCTGCTTTTGCATCCCAGGCATGCAGTTGTTTTGTTTTATCTTCCATATGTATAAATGCATGGAGGTGTTTGATATGTGATTTCACACCGGCAGCATTTTGGATGAAGACTATATAAAAAAACATGTTTGTTGAGCAACTGAATAAAAATATTAAGGATAATGGTAGCCCAGGAATCTCTGCAGCAGAAGGGGCTCAGGTGTCCTTTGGGCCAATAGCACACACACTGGGCACAGGATGAAGGAAAACTCGGCAAATAATTTAGCTTTTGCCGGCTTCCTGCATGTCTGATGACAAATACTAGAGAAAGCTAATATATGTGTGTATGTGTGTTGCCCGTGTACATTTTTGGAATTAATTTTGTCATGTATCTAAATTTTAATAACAATCCAAAACAAAAAAAGACCGTAAATAAAAATGTGCATATGCAACACTGCCTACCTCTGGTCACACCGGCACAGACGCCTCACACCGCCTTACAGCTCTGCCCAGTCGTGTAGGAGAGACTTTAATATTGGGGGGGGAGACAACTTCATCATTTAAATGCAAAGGTTAATTTTTGGATGGGTGGGGGTGTAATGAAGGCAAATAAAATATTGGGGGGTACACGTTCCCCTTCCGGTGGTCCCGGCAGTACCTTACAGCCAGACCAGAGAAACCATGCCCAGTTCTGGTCCCAGACCAAGCAGCCAACTTCCTTACTCTCATTTCTACAGTCCTCTGCTGGTTTTGCTTCTTGTGTGTTTTCCCCTGTTCTGCCTTTTATTTCATTCTTACCTTTGGATCCATCAGCCTTGTCACTGAACTTCCTTTTAACATTAGTTTTTGCATTCTTGTAGTGTTTTGCTTCGTGATATGCCCAAATTAACTTAGATATATGTCTGAAAATGCACGTACTTCTTAGAGACAGAGACCCACACAGCCTTTTTTGTGTATGTGCGTATGTATAAATGTGTGTGTTCGTGTTTGGGAGGGGAAAATGCTTGATTTTGTGCGGTTGTCAGTCTTTTGACATGTTGCTCGATTTGAAATGTACCAAGTACCAGCAACAGATGACTTGCCGCGTGACTGATATTTTATTTTTTCATTATTGTTTCTGCTCCGAGTTGTAATTTATGAAGGACTAAATTGCTTAAAGAGGTTTAGCTCTAAAGAGGGATCATTGCCTTGTAATCCGTGCCTCCCGTTGATCGCCGAGTGATGTGCGGTCCGGCGCTGCTCAAGCAGACCTATTTATTCAAGAGCGAAGACGCTTCAAACTCAGGACGTATTATCATTAACTCAGCCTGTTGTGTTTTTTTGTTTGTCATCCCTGGTTAACGACAGCAAATCCCTTTCTCATCCATATAAATGAGAATATTTAAAGGTTAGGCAAGCGTCCCATTTTTACTCGACCGTGACCTTTAATTGGCCGAGAGCAGATCTGTCACGAGAACTCTGACTTAAAGATTACAGCAGGAAGATTGCCTCTGTGGCGAGGGATGGATGGGTCCCTGCTATCTCCTGTGGCTGAAGGAATCCTCTGCTTGTAAGGAGGAATTTCCACAGCAGAACGGCTTAGTCTGACATCTTTTCATAATGCCAGATGGGGCAGTTCCTTTTTGAAGTATAGAGCTGACTTAAATAATGGAAAACGTTATATACTACTGTGCAAAAGTCTTAGACAGTGAAGAAAATGATGTTTAAATTATCTTTATGTTGGTGTAAAACTATGATTTTATGTCTGCCAAAGTGTGTCAGCTTAGCCATTTCAGAACCTCTCATTAAGTCATCCCAGTATTTACAGTAACCATCCAATACATCCATGTATTTGTTTTAAATGGACCACTACCCCACCTCGTATGGTTAATCAATAACTTATTGACTTATTTAACTAATTAAGTTAATAAATTAATTGAGCTGATGGTGAAATGTAACAAATACACTGGGATGCGCTTGAGGAGAGGTTTGGGAACTGAAGCGGTGTTCCTATGGCCATCCAACAAGATATTAGCTACTTTTTGGAAAACGGAAGAAGTTTTTATCGTGTTACTCTTAGATTGCAAGTGTTCTAATGTTAAACTGTACAGATTACTACCCAGATATATGGCCTTAAATATTCCCTTTGTCTGCCTATGACAGTATCTGTCTGCAGTGTATGGAGTAATTACGTACACTGCCACTTTTGACTGCACCATGGGCTGTGTGTTTGCATGGAGCGTGTCTGTGTCGACGGCCCTTCATATTTCACCGGCTTGTGACAATGTCGTCTGAGACGCTGCTCTTCGGCCACCCTGCAGGTGGAGCTGACGGGCAGCAGCGTGTTCGACTACGTGCACCCTGGAGATCACGTGGAGATGGCGGAGCAGCTGGGAATGAAGCTGCCCCCGGGCAGGGGCCTCCTGTCGCAGGGCACCGCCGAGGACGGCGCCAGCTCCGCCTCCTCCTCCTCCCAGTCGGAGACCCCTGAGCCAGGTGGGTATTGCCGCCGCCAGCTGCGTCTGCTGGAGCAGGAACCTCACTTTATCTCTGCTCCAAATCCAAAACTCCTTTTAGTCACTTAAATGATTCAAGTACTGAGGGGTCATGTCCCTAACCAGGAACGTATCCTCAGTAAGCACCATCGCTTGAGCTGGTTCTCTTCCTGAAGGTCAGAGTTACGCTGGTGAAAAACCACAAGCAGAAAGTCTGACTCCAGTCGGTCTCAAAGATCAGACGTGCTCAGATTTCCTGCAATAAACATGCACATAAAACACTGCTGATCAAAAGGCACGGACCCAGAAAATTTTTGATTTGTATTTCTGGGAGACTCTTTTCTGATTTTTTTTTTTGTGTTTTCTTTGTAACTCTTTAAGACATTTTTATATATTGTGTTTCTCCAAATTCAGCGACAGCAGGCAGGAGCATGTAAAGATGGTTTATGTGTCTTGTACACTGAGACTGGTGTGTACTTTTTATGAATGAACGTACGCAGAAATCCCGGCCTCTCTGATGAGTGAGCTGGTTCGCAGGGGGAGGACAGCTTTTCGGGTGGTGCGACGTGATACCCCTGAAGTGTGTCTTCAGCCATGCTTTAAATTGTCAGGGGGGGAGAAAAAAATAAAAAAAAACTTGGGAGGCTGTACTGTAACACAGGCTTACCAAGCTTCTGAATTTAATTAGAGGAATTGAATAGAGGAAATGAAAAGAGGTGACATTCCTCATTGGAATTCCTTTCAGGGCCGTTATAGACTTTGCCTTCCAAATGTTCCCATTTTCATTGTGTTGTACTGATGATAATTTAAGTATTAGGGGAAAATCCATTTATAAATTAAACAAAATGACTTGATATCCATCAGTCCCTTAGTTCATCAAGCTGTTCAAACAGCAGGAAGATTGGCTGTGCGGCCTGGGTCTTCCGAGAGCCTTGGTAATTAGATCTGCGAAGGATTTATTCTTTGCTGATTGGGGCTTTAAATTAATTGAAGTTCCACATTTGTGGCTTTGTCCTTTTCAGGTTTTTTTTTTAGCGGGGAGATCTTTCACACTGGCAGTGTGGGAGAGTGACAGTCTAGCGCTGGGGTGTGTTTCTCCGTCAGAGAGCGCAGGCACCTAATGACCAGCCGGCCCTGACATTGACATTTATTTGTGTACACAGGCACTCATTATGAATCTGCTGTACTATCAGACAAAGGGGCGCCCAGCGTTTGCCCACCTCAGAGAACTTCTGTTTGTTCCTTTTCCTTTTTGTTCTTATCCTGGTAGCAGTGGAATGAAAGGCCTTTCGGAATCCTGTTGCCACCTCCTGTCACCTTCCCCGCGCCAATCTATCCAGCTTGTCTCTCATTCCCTTTTAATGACGCCTGTCAGGCACCGTTTCATCAGCCCTGCTTTAGAGGGCTTTTTAACATGTGTCCTGCAGTTGGTTATGAATCTTTTTAAGTTTTCATTGCATCCCTTAAGGGTTTGCGGTGTCCGTTACGAACTGGGTGAATATGTCAGCATTTGTACTGAAGATACTAAGCCCATGTTTTGTCAAGAATTGCCTTTGGTGGAAAGTCTTCTTTATGAGCGAATAAACAGATAAATAGGTGACCTGACAATTTGAATTAGAATGGTAGTTCTAGATATGTGGCCGGAAGGATGGATGGTAATTCTGCTGGTGCTTGTTTTTGTAGCTTTATGTTCCAGCTGGTTCCTGAGTCTTATAATTAGTGGGACCAAGAATCGTCAACCTGTCCAGACAGACAAACGTGTCTGTGGCAAGACTTGTCTATGTGTGTGGGAAAATGTTTTGATCGGGAAAAAAGCTTATAAAAAGGGCTGTGGATTGATTGAATGTTAATTAATTAATTCATTGCAGTTTTCAGTGATGGATTGTGCTTAATCGCACCTTCAAACTAACAATCATAGATATTACTCAGTGAATTCCCAAGTTGATATAGAATTATCACTAGGAAGTATATTTTAATATTTAACAGGAAAATGGTACAGATTGATGGTACAGACTTAATTTCCAAGTAAAATAGTATTTACAAGCAAGTAGAAGCTCAATTTCAATGCTTTCAAAAAGGCTAGATGAACACATTATAATAAGTAACGAGTGGGTATTGTATTATAGGTTGGGATGTCAAATGGTTATTCTTTATTAATTGCAACAAATCTCACAGCACTTTAGTCATGAATTCTGGGATTCTGTGTAACATCATAACCAAAGCCGTTGTGTTATTTATAACCAGGAAGATACATTATAGGTCTCTTAAAAGTCTTTGCTCATACTATTCTTCCATTTGGGTATCAAAATACCCCATGTGTTAATGCAATTAAAGAAATGATAACACGTTGTCACTTCAAAATTCATACTACAGCGTTATCTTTGACAGCTGTTAAAAAAGTAAACCGTGCATAGCAGTAGGCTTCATGTTTGGGAGAGGGAGACAGTTCTGAAGTTGACCATAAGAGGGCAGTGCACAAACTGATGTAGCTATGTAGCTGTTCTCGCAGCTTAACATTCTGGTCAGGTCAGACAATCAGGTCAAAGAAGACTTCCAGCTACTAGCTTCACTGGTAGCTTGTAAGGGTCAGACTGAAAAAAATTGCAATGAAGAAATGTGATTATTGAATTTTATTATGTAGGCTATGTTTTTGAATAGCAAATATAATACCTAACGGTGTCTGTGGCAATACTTGCATTTTGATTAGAATATCTCAAAATTCACCAAGGTGATAACCCCTATGTGAGATATACTGTAGGACTTATATAACGTATGTCTAGATTTCAGATTCGAGACACCAACGCCTCTGTCTGGAGCGTTTTTTTACATGAAACTCCCTGGGGTCTTTATGAGCTTCTATATACGGACTCAAATGGTGCAGTTTTTTACTATAGCAAAATAAGAAACTTGTAATCCAATATACATTTAATAAAATAAAAGTGCATGTTTTCTTTCAAAAGCATTGTAATCCAGTTTTCATTTTTTAAACTCTGCAAATCCAAAGTGGAAGTAAAGTATATTTACAGCTGCTATTTAGTAAATGAACATTATTAAACTTGAAGGAAATAGATTTGTCTTGTCTTTGTATGTGTTGCAGTGACTGTCGACTGCATGACATTAGCACATCTTTTTATCCACATCATGAAAGGAGATTGGGACCCAACTTTGCTGTTGTAATAATGTAAACAATTGCACATCGCTTCACAGGTTGTACTCAGTTCTGAATTTCAGAGAATCTTCTTGACAAATATTTTAAACGAGGGTCCTGCTCATCAGCCTTGTCACTGAGTTGCCCCGAGGCAAAATGTAGACTATTTGTTTTCTTGTTATTTTGCCAAAATTTAGATGGCACTTTTATTGGAAAATCCAGTTGGTATTGTCATGTCTGTAGAAAACGTGAAGTAGAAACCAGACCTTTGCAATATGGAATATTTATTATTGCATATTAAATACAGTATATGCCTTAAGGGAAGCATAAATTACACTAAGATTTATTGTACAAAGGTTTTAATTGATTATATAAATTAATATAGAGTTACTTTACTGTACCTTGGTCTATATTCCCTTACTTTACAGGTGGTTATGAGTATGTATCTATGAATGCACGTCAATGCAATATTTGAATGTACAATACAGGATGTGAGTAAACTTTTCATTTATTTAGGTTGAATCTTAGTAATTTCACAAATCCTGTTTCTTTTGTTGCACCATATTACGGCGGTAATGGCTGAGCGGCCTTGTGACTTGTGCCTTAAATGTCGGTGAAGATGCAGCGATGCTCTTGGCAATGTGCCCCCACGCCGGGCCACTAGCCGCGCCTCTCTAGCCCTCTTAGCCCCAGGGCTTCAGGAGCCAGGCTCTCCCAATAGGTGAGACCTTTGATTTGTGTGGAAGCTGCTGTCGCCTTTCACAGGTGTCTTCAGCAAGTGACATTTGAAATGCAAATACAGCTCTTTTCCTGGACCC
>JAODKF010000030.1:5520301-5547464 GCA_026779585.1 Mormyrus proboscirostris | reverse complement strand
CTTGTCAGGAGAGAGTAACCCCCCCTCGCCACCCTCACCAACCAAACATGGGCCAACTGTGCAAAATGACACTTTGCTTCTAAGCATCAGTTTTTTACTTCTGGAATTAACGTGCGTATCACTATTATAGTTCAAGGCTGTGTTTTACTCATGCACAGCAAGAGTAACATGTGAAAGTATATTACTTATTGCACAACACATTTTTCACAGAGGTTCTGTGGAAGTGATATGAAAAATCGGCTACATACGTGTATAATGACAACAGTGGATTGAATTGGCTGGAAGTGCACAGTCATGCCGTTGTCTGTTTAGTCAGTCTGCAGTGAACCAATAATCACTGGAAATGTTTTGACACTTTACTGCTGTGATAACTGTTATTATCATATCTTTTACCATAGCAACCCATTCAGTGTAGCATCAGCCGTATACCCCTATAGTATGCAAGTATAAATCAAAACAGAAATCATGAAACTGACAGTGTGATTCATGTTACAAGCAATATTGCATGATGTTATATTTAGTTTAAAAAAAAAACAAAACAGAACGACCGTTGTTCTGACTTGAAATTTGTTCCTGAACATTTGCAGTCCTTACCTGGAAAATGGTTTGAAGATGGATGGATGGACATTCATGGGTGCTGTAATATTGGGTCAGCTTCATCATAGACATCTCTGCCAGTGTTGCATGGGTAGACCTGGTTCCCATTATCTCTGGGCCCGGTCCAGGTTAGGGCTGATTAGGGGTTAAGGGTGTTGTGATTGGGATTAGGGTTTTTCCCATAGAAATGAACAGAAAGTCCCCATTATACAGTAGGTACAGCAAGCGTGTATGTGTGTGTGTGTATGTGTTTGTGTGTTCCAGGTATACATTACATTGTGGGGACTTGGTTCCCACAAGGGGAGGAAAAACCTGTTATTTTGACATTATTTGGACCATTTTTTTTGTGGGTCATGGGTGTCTGTGTGTGTGTGTTTGTGGGTGTCTCTGTGTTTCTGTGTGTGTTTGTGTGTGTTTGTAAGTGTTTCTGTCTGTACTTGAGTGTTGTTGATGTGTTCTTTGTGTCCATGCATCTGTGTGTATGAGTGTGTGTGTGTGTGTATGTGTGTGTCCGTGTGTATGTATGTGTGTGTGTGTGTGCGTGTGTTTGTGTGTGTGCATGTGGAGTTTGCATGTTTTCCCTGTGTCTCTGTGGGTCTCCTTCCATAGCCCAAAAACACGCTGTCAGGTCAGCAGGTGTCTCTGACTACAGTGTCCCTGCCGGGGACCTGGTGCCTGGGGTGTCCCTTGCCTCAGGCCTTACGCTTCCTGGATAAGCGGTCTTGGAAGACAGATGGTGACCAGCTAACTCGCTTTGTACAGCAACTCAATTGAAATCCCCGAAATTCATCCTGCAAAGTCATTTCATTTTAAATGGCATAAAAGCAGCAGTGTAGTCTCAGAATATATGCTGCTATGCCCCTGTTTACAAAGAGGCAAAATGTACATGAATAAATAATCAAAAAGGGGGAATACTGGCTTCTGTTTCTCGCTGCCAGCAATCCGATTGATTCTCATACATTTTTATAGTGTTCCTTATTTCCTCTTTCTCCATACTTGAACGAGCACCGGTGTATGGTTTATGCGGATAGGGGATCACGAGCTGTGTGTGTGTGTGTGTGTGTGTGCATGGAGCAATTGAGAGAAAGGTATACAGAGAGACAATGTAGAGGGCCCAAAAAGAGTAGCTCCTAAAAAAACAAACAAAATCAGTGACACGTTGATAGTTTTCTGCAGCCAGGATGCTGTACGGCTCATACATTTAGTTTGAATAACCTGGTTTCCCTCTATCCTGTCCCTGTGTGGAGACTTTTTCCTGCAGAAGTCCCAGCACATTTCCATAGCACCACTGTTTTTGGAAACAGCCTCGAGGTCTCTGCTTACAAGCAGTCATTCTGCATGTATGAAGATTTGTTGGCCTTTTCTTTTGGCCCCTTTCCTAGGTTTAAATTGGAATCGATACCCTGTTAGTCAACACGTAGCTGTTCTGTGTTTTGCTTGTTTAGAACATTAGATTAGGGCAGAATGTGTGTCCTGGCAGCATAGCAGGACCACTGCAGGACTGAAGTGAGTAATTAAGCCCATTTTCTGTGCAATCCTGACAGCTTCCCTGGAGAGCAGCCACTTCATTGCAATGATATAAATACCACAATTTTGTCAAGGATTCACAACCAACTGTAAAGCATGTTATTACTTACAATGGTCTTTAGTATTGGCTCTGTAATCTGGAATGGATTCCCTAAGAAGGTCAGGGGATTATCCTTTACTCTCTGTCCTTACAGCATATTATTGTGAGTTTTATCAGTGTGCCTCCAGAGCCGCACAAGGAAACAAATAGAGAACGCGTCTCGAGTGAGGCTTGGCGACCCAGGCCTCCTTGTTTGGGCTTCGCATATTAAAACGAGACGCCCATCTGGTAGAGGGGGGGGAGGCCGGTGCCCACTTGGTGCCACTCACAGAGACACCTGCGGTCGTGCTCTCCTCCGGGGGCAGGAATCAGGAAGTCAGGCCTACATCCTTCAGTGCCGCCATCAGTCACACCCTGAGCTGCACCTTTATTAAACGTCCCAGTGTCGTTAATACAATTATCTGAACTGAAGGAGACCCATCTGTAGAAATATTAAATCATAATTTAATTTTTTTTTGTTTTTATTGTGATTCACTGCTGCTTTATTGTGTCCTAGTCCTCCTTCTAGGTATAGTTGCTTTTCTGAATAATCCATTTGTCTTCCATAACCAATTACCCATTTCTGGAAGTGAAGTTTCTGATAATGAAAACTGACAACAATTTTCGTTTATGAACCACACTGTAGTTTTGGCAGTTGTCTATGTCTGTGGTAGAATGGCATTGACATACAGATTCAGCACTGGATACAGGTGTGCAGGTGAACCGTGCAATGAAGATCATTCTTCAATAGCAAATAAAATACGTAACATGAAAGATCTGTTTTTGTTTGTTGGGATCTTAGAGAATCTTCAAAGCCTCAAACTGTGGTGATAGCATGTTCTAAATTATACACACAGAGAAACAACAGATGATTGTTCTGTCAGTGTGTTTTGTCATTTCCTGGTGCAAATCCTTTTCCTTTGTTTATATGTGGCACTAAAGCACAGCCCATCATCTTCTGCTCCTACATGTTTATCACAAAAACATTTGCTGCTAAACAAGTATGACATACAACACTATTACACAAAATATTATTTATTACAGCATAATCAAATATACCATAAAGGAGGATTAGTGGTAAGACGCTAACAACATTGTTGTAATCAAACAAAACAAGTATTTAAATATTGAAATGATAGAATAATCCTGAGCTTCCTTCAAGCAATGGTAGATGCCTGTAAGATAGCTGTGATTCCCCGTCTCGGAGTCGACCTCAGGGCCAGGTCCTCTGGGCTTCCTGCTCACAGCAAGCTGCCTGTGCTGACACCCCCTCCAGTGGCCGACACGGCTGTGTGAAACCAGTCTGCTATGGCAGCCGATTTTCTCATTGCTGGCAAAAAATAATACATTCATTTGACCTCCAAGTTTTATGACTATTGCTGTTGCTACTTATTATTACTTTCTAATACATGTATTACTTGAAATTTGTTACTCCACAATAAAAACCTATAAATCCTTTTCTCCTTCCATCATTTTGTTGGAGATTGGTATTTTCATATCGTAATGTTTTCATGAGACAAGTTTTAACTGAAGTGGGTATCTTCTCCTGTGATGGACTGGCACCCCTTCCAGGCTGTACCCCAGCCCCGTGCCCTGTGATGGACTGGCATCTCATCCAGGCTGTAGCCCAGCCCTGTGCCCTGTGATGGACTGGCATCTCATCCAGGCTGTAGCCCAGCCCCGTTCCCTGTGCATCCTGCAATATATTCCTGAGGTTTATGGATAGACAGAGGGATGACTACGTTTGTTCTCTGCTCTTGCAGGATTAGCTTTGTTTTCTGGCCCACGTTTGCTGAGGTGACAAAAGCATTTATTATCTAATGAAAACGCACATCATAAAGGCGGCCCTGACCATCCACAGGGCATTTAATCTGTGGCTAAACAATGATAAGCTTGGGTGTCAACCAAGGTTTGTAGTGGATTTGGTGGATGCCAATGTGTCATGTATGGGAAATCAGTCAGCTAGAGCACAAGCCTTTGTCCTCAAAGTGATGTCATGTTTTTGGCAAATTACGTACAATCTACAGTTATGCTTAAAGAGTAAATACAGTGGCCACTTCCACATGGCCAGGGTTAGGGGTACGGCCCCCTGCCATCTGGGAAAAATACTTTGCTAGATACAAAGATCATTGCACAATCATTGCAATATATCATGTGAAAGGCTGCTGTAAGGCTGCGGTAAACATGTCCTCCAAACCAGCACTATACATATATTTTATGTGTATTTTTGTGTGTCATCTGCTGGCCTTTATGTGTCGTCTGTGGCTTTTGCAAAACTCCCAAAAGCGCGCAAAAAAAATCCCTTTTAATTTCTTATGCTGACTCCACAATATATCAAAATCACGATGCAGAATGCCTGACCGTATATACCCAAATATCCCAGAGCAGAGTGTCCACATGCTCATTCTGTCCACTTCCACACGTCCTTCGTCATTGTTACATAGCTCTGAGTTTTGTTTTCTTTCGCATCAGAGAAATTTGCCGAGGCCCTGATGCAGGGGAGTAACTACATATTCGGGGCCCCTTGACAAAATAGTGCCCCCCTGTCCCGCTTACATTATATAATTTTATAATTTTGGTATTCAGGGGCCCCTGCGATGCCCTTGCCCTGATGCATGAGCCCAGTTGTGCCCCTTTGCACCAATCAGCCTTCATTCAGCTGCCGTGACACTCTGTGACCTTTTGATGGTCAAACAGCTTGTCGTTCACTCTCTTTACCCTGTCCACTGTCTCCAGATAACGCCCCCTTTCTCTCTTATCTGCTGACACAAAGCTCTCTCCACCATCTCGCTTGTAGCAGGCGCAGCAAGGCTTGATATAAAATTAAAAAGACTATTAATATGTCAGACCAAAACAAAAGCCCAAATCAGATAGAAGTTCTGCAAGATAATGAGTTATAGAAACATGTAAACATTTGAGGAGTGAATGAAAATCTTCAGCATATATAGCATGTTGTCCAAATATTTCAGAGTAAAAATGCAATATTTTCCCTTCACTTAAATATTCTATATACCATTTTCCTAAGGCAGCATTTAAAAAAGGTTCCTTTTATTGCTAAAATAAACTATGCTCATGTTCATTGACCACAGTAGGTTTTCATCCTATCATGATCTGTTGTGTTTATCAAGATGAATGAGGACCAAGTCGATATGGAGGCAGGAGATGGAGCCAAAGGAGAGCTGGAAGTTGGGAATTGTCTGCAGTCAGGCAATTCCATCTTGCAGCAGGAGATTTTTAACAGATCAACCCATATGTTAATTGTGGTGTTGTGGCTGGTATCATTTACATAATTACCTTTGGTAAATCAACCTCTAACGCTGCACACGGCACTTGGGCGATTTGTTACACTGCACAAGCATGTTCACAGGCCTTTTGCTCCTCAGCCTTTGTAAATCCAGCCCTCAGCCGCTACCGCCTTTGCTTTGAGAGCCATGCATCTCATGAGACAATCCCTTGCATGATCTCCACCTCTATTTTGTAGTCTCATACTGAAAATGCCATAATAGCATTAAGGTCACTTAATATGCATAAAGGCAATTTACATACGAAGTGAAAAAAATCCCCTATCGCTTCCTGGCAGTTAATGCACGCAAATATTGTAGCGCACAATTAGTAAATATCCTTGCATGCATTATTGTGCTCATTAGTCGTTTTACTGGAAGAAAATCCCCTGATCTGAATTTAAATCTTTGCCTTATCATGAAATTTCCTGAAGGTCTTGACAGCGTACCTGAGAGCAGGGAGGCCGCATGCCTGCGTGCTCGTCACTAATTGAGGTTAAGGGTGAAAATGGGCTTGTTTCTTAATCATTTCAACTCTAATTAATAAATTAAGCACAACAATGTTTTGATTTTAACTCCAAATGAAACTTAGAGCAATATGAAGTGAAAAGGAAATGTTTTTCAGAAGTCACTAACATGCAACATCTCTGCAGCTAGTTCTCGATGCCAAATGGTGCAAACCTTTGTGTGTCTACTGAATATGAATGGATCCTGCTCTGAAATTCACAGTTCGGTCTTTAATTAAATAGTAAAGCAGGTTATAGCCACCTTCCCTGATAGAGTACCATGTGGTGCCCCCCCCATGGGTCCCCTGCGGTCCCCGTTTCCCTGTTTTTGCACGCACTCCGGATGCCATGTGACAGCACACCGAGGGGCAGAATATGCCAGAGTCCTGTGAATCTCTCATGCCGCACGTTCCATGTCACGGTGCCACGAACCTGATCCTAAGTTGCATTCTTTGGACATATTTTGCCAAAATATCCAATCTGAAAAAAGATTAATACAAATGTGTGTGTGTGTATTATGCTTATTTTATATTGTAGAGACCAGTGTCTTTCAGGTCCCCACAAAGATCTGTGAATGCAATCAAAAACTAAAAACACCAAAAGTCTCGTATTTTGTTTGGTTACTTAAGGTTATGGCTGGGTAGGGGTTAGGTTCATCATGTTGGGATTAGAGTTCTCCCCACAGAAATGAATGGAGAGCCCCCAGAAAGATATAATTCAAACCCGTGTGTGTGTGTGAGTGTGTGTGTGTGTGTGTGTGTGTGTGTGTGTGTGTGAGAGAGAGAGAGAGTTGCCAGTACATTATCTCGAGCACTGCTCTTGTCCCAGGCAGCCAGAAGAAGGGAAGGATGACCTCAGCCTGTTCTTGTGAATTAATGTCAGGTGGGAGGGCATCTCGTCTCAGGCTCCATTCCCAGCACGCCTGGCCTCCTCCTCACCTCCCCACCAACGGCGGGGGGGTTGGGGGGGTAGCTGGGGATGTGGGAGCCAAAAGAGCTCTCCTGAGAGACCTGCAGAACTGTTAATAATGTCACTCGAGCTCTTGGCCTGGGTGGCACTTTTCAGAGAGGACCCTTGGTTGAAATGGATCTTGGATGATTAGAAGAGGACTAGTGGGTTCAGGGGGGGGGGCATTGAACGGGGTGGCGTGTGCTGGGTGCCTGTGCTGTGTGTGGAGAGCAGCTGCCAAGGAGTCCGGTCACATGCACGCAGTACGGACCTTCATTAGCCGAAATCTTATTGCTCCCAGCAACAAGCATCGTGTCCTCAGAGCTGCTTGCTCATGTCAAGCTTATTACCATTTCAAATGGTCATAGACAGTCAGCTGGCCTCCTACGGTGAGTTTCTTACTTTAAGAGCAAATTGAACTTTTGTAAAAGCATGGAGAACACTGATGGTATGCCCAGCGGAGCTTCATGCGTTGAAAGGCCTCAGATTTTAATTATTTTAAGTCATGCCTCATTCTGATTAATGGTGGAACCTCTGTTTGTGGCGCATCTGTCTTTCTGTCACTTATTCTGCTCCCCTTAAACAAGCATCAGTCAGTGCTGTGCATTGCGACAGAGCCTTTCGAAAATGCACCTCTCACACTGTATGATGTCCCTGTGAAGATGCGATATATTTACCTGCAATAAATATTAATGGAGTGACGGAAACACAGCACTTTTGTTGCAAGAAAAATATAAATCACTGCAACTAAAAGGCTCATTGTATTGACTGATTTTAATTTGCCTATAAATTGTTGTGCTATTTCACGTATAATTTTACGGGCTAAGGTATTCTGTTTTATTATGATGCAGACTCGGATTCAATATTAGACTTTCCTTGAGATATTCATTTTGATTATGGCTTTCCAGTGTAGTTTTACAGTTCATACCTTACCGAGCAGTGTGCGCCAGGTATGTGTCACTCAGTTAAGTCTCAGCTGCAGTGTCTCCTTCAGGAATTGGAACTGTTTTGACACAGTTGATGTGGCAATGCGGAGCGCCCGTGCTTTTCGGCCGGTGCTGATCTGCTGCCTGTTGCTGAAAGAGCTCTTTTGTATGAGGTAATCATGACTGAGCCGCCCGACAAGAACCGCACTGTAATTTAGTTTAGGAATAAGATCCCATTTGATATTGCCACTTTTAAAAGACATTTACTCTGCAGTTTTGAGTTTGCTGGTTGGAGGAAATCCTTTTATGGTAGAGTTATATTTAAAAATCCACGTAATTTATATTCACATTAATGTTGAGTGGGGTGGCTTTATTATTTAACAGCAGCAGTAAAATTAATTGAAGTGTTTTCAGACCTGATGCTATTTGTTAAAGGATTCAACCACAGAATAAAAACACTGTTTGAGTTTGAGATGTACGGAGGCTCAAGGTCACAGGCTGTAATCTGACTTTATCTGAAAGTGACCCTTTTGCAGTTTAATAATTCAACCTTCATAATTATTTGAGTGAGAGAAAAGTCATATTCCAGGATAATTTTGTTCTTGGGGGAAACAAAATCATAAATTACTCTGCAATTATTAAAGTACCTATCAGTCGGCTAGATAGATATTCTGTCAAGGCATCGGCAGGGCTTCTGATAAACCTGCTTCCATAAATAAGCGACTCCCCAGCTTGCTAAGACAAATGTTTTTTAATCTTGTAATGTGTTCATTTATCCCAAGTCCTAACCTTATCCCTAAATTAAACCCGCAAATACATAACTTAATTTAAAGTAATCCATCAGTCACTTCTCGCTATAGAAGGTGGGCCTGCAATCAGAAAATCCCATTTAGCTGTTTTTTTTTTTGTTTGTCCTTTAAAACCACTGAATGTGTGCTACAAGGTCAGTGTTCTCTGTTGCATTTTCTGAGCTGGTTACTTGAAGTATTACCATGTAAATATTTTATTCGAGAAAATTGACTCATTTGATTTATTTGAATGGGACTTTAGTATGAAACTGTCCAGTGTGCACCTTCACTCCGATAAAATGCTTTATTCTATCTGCTACGTTTTCTATACAACCGTCACGTATCGTTTTCATGTTTTTCGTCCATATGATGACAATTTGTGTGGTTTAGCTACAAATGCCCTTGAATTACGTTTAGGGTTCTATGTTTGCTAAAACAGTGATGGGCAGCAGAGCAATTATTTAAACTACTGACATTTACACTCTAGCTTCAGCTCATAATAACATTGATGCATCCAGTTACCCTGCCATGCTCTCTAATGTTTCGGTGGGAATGTCTCACCATGGGCCGAGCATGACTGCACACAGAGGCAGCGGGGCTCCTGTAAACTGCTAGGAGTCATCAGATCTCATCTCCAGCACTCGTAAAAAGGAATTACCCAGCTTTTGAAATCTCTAAGCATTCCAGTTATTCTCAGGCTCAGCGCACCGATATCAAACCACACTTCAGCGTACTCAAAACAGGCCTTGAAAAGGAACAAAGAAAATAACGACAGCTTAACTGGCCTAAAAGATTGAAAAATCTGTCATGAGAAAAGCACAAGATCACTAAAGGAGGAAGGCATTGGAGCTTTGAAAGACAAAGGCGGGATCAGGCCGTCTCTAGGCTATTAGAAGGCAGTTTTATTTAAGCTTATTTGGCTGATAAGGTTGTCAGAAAGAGGCTTTTTATCAGACTGGAGTAGTCAGCACAAGGCATTACCACTTTGTTCCCATACAGTATGAGTGCTGAGGATGCTTTGTGGGAAAAATCCAGCCTTTTGATGAAACTGCCACATGTTTTCACACAGGAAAAGCCCATTTGGAGTTCAGCTCTTGGATACTGCTAAATGGCTGAGAATGTCAAAGGGAAGTCTGCTGTTTACACAGAGTGTTTGAGGTCGCTTTTTATTGGCAAGGCTGTGTAATTTTTATTCTTTTTTTTAAAGGCCTGAACTACTTTGTGCTCTAGTTCAGGACAGAGCTGTTCTTTGCATTCATCGTTTCTCACTGTTTCACAGTGAGTTTGTCTTCTGATGCTGTCTTTGCATTATGTTTCGCATCTTTTTAATAAAGTACATGAAAACGAGCTGGAAAGTTTAATTCCAGTTGTGTGGGAATGTCGCTGTAAAATATGCTCAAAATGTCAATTTCATTACATATTAATGTAACACACTCATAAATCATGCAGACGTTGGGTGCACAGAGCTGTCCTTGCTGACTAGACCAGAATTGGCATGTTTGAGATGTTAAATCCTGAGCTGATGTCCTGAATGTGACAGAAGTGTGTTGGTGTTCGCCATGGCTACTGTAAACACGTCATCACCACCATGGTGCGTTGAGCAATCTAGATCGGTCTTGTGGAATAAAGGGACAGATTATGCACAGATTTATGTAGTGTCTGGATTTCTGTCTTGTATTGTTCTAAATATCACTTAAAAACATATATTTTTGTTTAACTAGCTTCTTATAATACTGAGGAGATAACATACCGTGGAAAGGTCTGCTTCCAATAAACGGGGAAATTATCACTCTTGCTTTTTCTCGTGACACAATTTGTCAAACTTGCTGATAGGAAACAAATTCGATTCATAAAGTCCCCTCCTTGCCCCCCCCCCCAGCACCAGCGGGATTCTGTTGCAATTCAATTATATTTTTGTGAGATAGTGAGCCCAGGGAGAGAATCCAGGATGACAAGAAATATGACAGGACAGTTACAGAGTGTTTATGCAATTAAACTTTCGCTGACAATACCTCCGGAATGATGAATCCCCCGAGCTGAGGTGAGTGTGCTGCGGCAGACGTAGCAGCACCCTGACTGCGCCACACATTTTTCATTATTATACGGCCAGCCGGGGAGCTAGGTGCAACTTTGAGGAAGACAGGAGAGGGCTGAAGAGTGAGACAGAGCGTGGGTGCGCTGCCAGCAGGCAGAGCAGTGGTGACAGAGGAAATGAACGGGCTTGAATAAAGGGATGAGGGAGAGGGGATTACAGGGGAAACAAGAAAGGCGGAGCGCGGCCGCACAGCAGTGCCCAAACATCTCTCGATGATAATCTCATGCTTTTTTGGCGATTGTTTTTCATTGAAACCACACCAATCGATTTACAGGCAAATGCATAATTCAGAGCTACTGACAGCTGTGGAAGGTGATGATTAACAGTGACTCTGGAGCGTAACTCTGTAATCAGCGGAGTCTCAGCATGTCACTGTACACTCGTCTTAGGGCATTATCCCAAAAGGTGAAGAATTTGCAGGAATTAGAAGAGTGTTTTATTTGTTTCTGCTCTTTTCCTGTCACTTTTTTATGTTGATACATTACTATGACATCCCTTCTTTGGTGTGAAAGGCAGTGTTGAATAATTAATGTCCTCCTCATTTAGTGTCATTGCCCTGGTGCGGTGCATCTCACACTGAGTTCACTGTTTCAGGGCCTTTATAGATCAGTGGCTTAACCATGACACACACTGTTTCAGGAGCTGGAAGGTAGAGTTTAGAGAATTTGTTAAATAATTGAACATAACAGAACATATTTGCCCAGTGGTTAAATAAACACCATTTTATTTTCGCTTTGTATCTATTGGGTGTATTAAAAATCAAACACAGTTGCGTGTGACTTTTGCATATGACCTCAGTGTCTTGTCAGGCCAGATATCCGTAATCTCAGTGTGCCACTATACATGCCTGCTATTTGATAACAGGGGCTGCACAAAGCAAGCTTTTATTGGGCATGGAAAACAAACAGCACTTTAAAATACATACTTTATAGTTTAAGTTAATATTTTACTTTGTTGGAACAATATCCTTGCAACTTCTATGCTATTACAGTCATGGTACTTTCTTGACATTTTCTCACTAATAAAGACTGTTATTCTTGTGATATGTACAGAGAACAATAAGACACAATAAAACCTTGGATTGCGAGTAACTTAGGTCTGCGAGTGTTTTGCAAAACGAGCAAAATTTTTTAAATCAATTTTAACTTGATAAACGAGTGAGGTCTTGCAATACGAGTACTACATATACGCTTGTCTGTGTACCGTCACGTGATCACAACTGAGCTGGTGATTCTTCTCTCTCTCTGTCTCTCGCTGCGGGATTGTGGGTAATCGTCTCCCATGCTCGGTCTCAGTCGGCGTGCCTCACTCGTATAGTCAGAATTTAGTAGAAAAGCACCACCTGAATAAGGGCGTAGCAGTGCAAGCGATGAATCTAACGACAAAGCAATGTCACATTTGCGTGAAATCAGGCAGCAAAAGGAGGCAAAAGCAGCTGTCACTGGATAGGTTCCTTGTTAAAGTCGCACAAAAAGAAAAAGATTCCAGTGAGGCAACAGATAGCAGTGATTCCGTTAGTTATAGTGAAAGTCGTCCTACAAAATAACCCTCCTCTTCTCCTCTCTCGTCTCCCTCACACCATCCACGATTCTTTTCAAAGGTAAAGTGCAGGTTAATTTTTTTTATGCATTTTTACTTTATATTTTGTATTAATCATTTTTATATGAATATTTTTGGGTTATAAAACCATCTGAGTTTCCACTATTTCTAATGGTAAAATTTGCTTTGATATACGAGTGCTTTTGATTACAAGCACGTTTCAGGAACAAATTATGCTCACAAAGCAAGGTACCACTGTATTCAGCTACAGCTCAGCTGGACACACTGTAGGTGTCACATTGTTGTAGTCCATCATGTTTTGTGATAGTCAGATTCTGAAATCCCTTTATGCCTGTAGCCCTGTCCTGGGCGTCTGCACCCTTGGCCCTGGGTTTCTGGCACAGGCCCCAGCCTCACCCTGCTTTGCTGGATTATATGTATCATTTCCCTGTTCTCTTTTCCTGCATTTGCTGAGTGGTAGTTTGAAGGATTGTAGTTTTATCTTAAATAAATTGTATGTATGCAGAGCATTAAATAAATTAATTAATTAGTTAAGTGAATTTTATGCTACCTACCAACATTTTTCCTCTTCAGAGCACTTTCATTATGGCACAATAGCAAAATATTTTAATACCAAATGATGGTTGCTGTTATGATGCAGAAGATGACTGTTGTGAATTGTGGAACCACAATTCAGAGAAAGCAGTGGCCGGCAAAAGTCTTAATATAAGCTGCATTTTCTGAAAGGTGCGCTAAAAACTGTAACACTATATGCATTTTTCTCAGTATTTGTTATAATTCTTATTACAGGCCCATACATTGGGAGTTTATGAAGTAGCATGGCTTTGTTAATGGTATTTGTTCTTTGCACTTGTTCTTCCTTTAAAAAGACTGCTTTTTCATGCGGGCTGCTCTCGATTTCTGCATGGAGTGTCTCTTTCAATAATTACATGACAGGGGGTGATGCTGGGTCCCAGAGGAGCCATGTAATGATGCAAAGGACACAGGCTCTTTAATAAAATATGCGTCAGAATCACAGCGCTGACACGTGCCCTTCAGTGTGCCGCTCTTTATCTTCCCTTGGCTGCCTTGACGGCCACAGTCTTCAAAAGCTTATTAACCAGGGCCAGGAGTGCAGGCATGAAATTTGCAACATCTCACGTAACAAAACATGAATATTATAGAGCAGAGAAAACTGTAAAATCACAGTCTCGTGCTTTAAATCGATTTAATGTTTTGACAGAATAATTCCGCACCCAGTTTTTTTTTAGGAACTTACTTGCACTAATACTGGAAAAGCACAGGATCTAATTACACAGGCTCATTTGTTTGCGCACGTATTCCTTGTGCTCCAACAGCCATTAACTGTAACTTGCCATGAATGGCAGTATGTGGATCTATTATTGTAATGTAGATGATCTTCTGAGGATTTCATGCAGTACATGTCATCACGGGCAACAATCAGAGCTAGGTGAGTTGTTCTTTTTAATTAGCTGTTTGTCCTTCAAAGAGTAAAGGTTTTCTCCTCAATACATGCCCATGGATAATTAGGTCCCATTGTTGGGGATATTCCACTGGAAGACCACTTGTACCAAGCCCTGTCTTTTGTATGGGTAATCTTCGTCTTGTAAGATCTGCTCCCTCCAGAGATGTTCCTCTGAAGAATGAGAAATGTTTGTTCCCCCCTCCCACCCTCACCGTAACATACTCATGGAATAATATCAGTGTGTGCACATGCATGATTTTTAGTTAGCTGGAGAAATTACAGAGGTGTATATGGTTCAGAGACAGAAAACTAATCCTATTAATTTAAAGTGAATAACAAAGAGGTCTAGGACTTTTCCCAAGTTGTTCCATTTATTCAACCTGCTCGCGTTTTGTTCCTCCATCATAATTATTTCCAAGTCAGATCCGCGCTGATTTCCTGGTGGACTTGTGTACCTCAGACTAAGTTAAAGAACAACGAAGCCTGTATAATTCGCACTATTCCTCTGGGGTCCTGTTCTCTGTTTTTTTCAAGGACATTTTTATTACAAAGCTGATGAAATTTGCATATTAATTCATTTCTTTCAATTTTTAAGATTAAATGTTGTCAACATGTATCAGTGCAAGGCTTTGACAGAGCTGATGAAAATGGGTCAGTCAAGCTTGAACATTTTGGAGTAAAGCAGCCATCTGCAGCCCCTGGGCCCCCAGTGCCGAGGGCCGTCGCTGCTGTAGCTTGATTAAAGCAGAGAACTTTGACTGGAGATTGGCACAGGTGGGGGGCACATTGAAAACTGGAAAGATATCCTATACCCTTTTTTGTGTTTACCCTTTCACGTTTCAGTTTTGTTAGATATTTATTTTAAAGAAATTTAATTCAATGCAATCTGTATAAACCACTGACCGCGATACGACCTTCGCATGACCTCCAAAAAGAGTAAAAATTTTTATAGGGTGTTTAGGTATTGGTCACATATGATATTTACCTTGTAAAACTTCATATTTTAAAACATGAAGCATTGAAGTATTTATTAGTCTTTATAAGTGTTCCAATTAGCCTGACTGGACATAGTTTTCTTTGTTTTGAAATTGGCCTGCTTATACAGCATATGCTAATGTCATCATATTTAAAGATTTATTTGTCTTCAAAAGCAAATCAAAAACATTTTTTAAATGTTAGGATTCTACCCTTAGATGTTATTACAGTTGCCAGCAAGATAAAAATAATAATCAGCATGATATTAAAACATAGTAGTTTCACCCACTTTTCATACAGATTCACATTTTTCATACATATTAGGAGAGAATTCATTGAAATTATATTTTGTGTTGAGTATATTATGCATGTTTACACTGAAACATCCTTTTTAATTTTCTGTACACATTTATTAACAAGTATAAAAATCTTATAACCGTGAAATTTTTTTTCATAAGACAAAAATTTAGACATTTAGGAACAAATTATACAGCTAGATAATAGACATTTTCATTAGACATTTAGGAAATATTTTGCTAAAATTTCATTTGCCAGTAAGATTTTCACAGATTTCAGACTTATCTTACAGGCAGCATAAAATGAAATAAATATGCGATCGAACATGTATATTTTAAAAACATAATAAATGAGAGGAGGTGTGTGTTTTCAGTGCGGTCTGCAGTAACACATGCGACCCTTAAGCACCATGGGTGTCTTTCATGGCTTTGAATGGCCCTGAAGTGACACCTCCCAGCCCTGCATCCGCATTGCCTGCTCGCCTGCCCAGCCGCGCCTGGGTCGCCGCTCTGTCAGCATTTATCTCCCGCGGGCAGCTCCATTATTAGTTGAGCGCAGTCCCCCCCCCGACACGTACACCTGTTCCAGCTGATTCCTAATAATGATCCTCGACTCGCGGCTCGTGACGCCCGGCCCCTGCCCTCCTGACAGGAGGCTCCCGTCCGACATCCCACGCCGCTGCCGTGTTATGGTTGCCGTGGCAGCCGCCCATGTGGCAGGGGCTAGCAGGGAAATGGAGCCGCTCCATTGGGTGACATTTGTTATGCAAAAAGAAAAAAAAAAAACAAAAAGAAGGGCCACCTCCATGTGCGCAGGTTGACATCTATGCTGCTGTTTTTTAATCTGTGTAACAAAATCATAGGGAAAAATTGCATTTATCTTGTCATGGCATCTGCGGCATGGGCTGGGGTGATGGCATCGCTGCCTCGACGTGGGTCCAGCACGACCCCAGACTGATAAAAAGTGGCCGGCTTGTTGCGGCCTCACCCCCATTACCATATTAATAATGGATGGGAGCCGTCGGCCCACGGTCCCGCTGCCGGTGGCAGATTGAAGATTCCCAGGGGCCAGGGGTTATCTGGCCATTAGTTATGCCTTGGGAGGATTTATCAAAAATAAGCTACTGAGCCAACGTTGACAGGGCAGTCACCTCTAATCTCCCAGGGCAATGTCAGACGCGATTCCATTCCCTGGGGGAGGGGCGTATCAGGTGTCATGCTGGCCAATCAGAGCGCTGTTCTGGGAATGGTATCAGGGTCATCAGATCCACGTAAAGATAAAAATTCATCTTTCACCCTCAACCATCACCCCCAGTTTCCATCCGCCCACGATGGGACATTCTCGCAATGGTGGGTGCCAGGAGTGTCTCACCAAAAAAAGGTGCATTACCTTCTAGTAAGTACACAGGTGAGTAAGGGAATTGAAAAATGGAAATTATTCTAAAACATTATTTTACTGAAATTAGCTCATACACAATAACTGTACCTCGCTTTGTTCATTTGGTTTGTTCTCAGGCTGCTCCTTTGTGTAGATAATGTCTTCTTGGAAGCGATATCTTTACAAAGCTCAGTGTTGACATGAAGGACAGCATCTAATGCCATTGTCAGCACTCACGCTGCACAGGATCATGCTTACTTCAATTGACTGAATGTTTAGTCTGCTGGCTCAGTGAGAAGGGTGACTCCCCACCTCTCAGCACACAGCGTCTGTCTGAATGCCACTACAAACCCTGATCTTTTCTCTGAATTCATGGCATCTGCAGCATTTCCCCCCTGGCTGTGAGATGACTTTGCTGAGCATGTCTCCTGTCCTCGGCGACGCAGGAAGCAACTCGCTGTCATGTCCAGAATAAACTTCCCCCTGAAGTTCACTCCTGGATCCTTCTCGAAAGCTCCACTGCAGCGCTTGGCACGCACTGTCACCGATAACTGAGGGGGGAGGGGTGACAGGAGGGCTAAATAATTTGGAGCATAATTGAATTGATCTGAGTTGGGGGCCCAATATGATATTTTTTGACGGGGCCCAAGATCTCCAGCGGCCCTTTGCATACGCCCCCTCCCCGCTGCACATTGTTCCCCCCACAGCCATCAGTGACGAGCAGAAAGAGGATCACGGAAAGAGCGCTGCTGCAGCCTGCTATACGCCTGCTATACGCCTGTATTGATTTAATGACCTACCGTGGGAGTTTAGGCTGTGCACTAGATATCCGTGTTCACATCATTCCGTGGAAATTTGTCCTTGAGCAGATAGCAGGGAACATATTTCAGCTGACAGCTGAATTAAACCCACTGACACAACAATTTCGTTCTCACACCAAAGCGGTGCTCCTGTTTCAGCAGGGCCAAGCTGACACCCTGCTCTTATTGCGGAGGTGTTCATCCGTCTTCCGTCGTGCATCCAGGACAGGGTCACGCCGATCCTGGAGCCCATTCTAAGCAGCTCAGGGGACTCCCATAAGCCTATTCTTCTAGGCCACATTTGAGATAGGTTACATTACATCACTGCAGTTAAAACCCCTGTAGATCTTATGCATTGGTCTTTATGTAATTGTTGGTTTCCTTTTTAGGCCTTTCAGAGATATTTATATCCCGAACTTGGTGCCTTATTAAATGCATTTATTGGAAGTATTTAATCCTCTCGTTCTGTTCTAAATGTGCTGGTATGAATCTGTAATTACGCCTTTGCTTGCTGACACTGAGCATGTTGCAGACGGCTTGAAATTTATTACCCTTCAGAAGGGGGCTTCATTTATTGAATATGTTTCAGATGAAAGTATTACAGATTTTTTTTTCTTCACAAGGACAAGGAAAGGTGAGCCAGCATCCTTTTTTGGACCAGCTGCAGAAAACATATCAAGAGGTCCTTCTTTATGGTGGATAATCATTTCAGTAATGGCCGAGGCCTGCGGGTAGCCAGGCCGTCTGCTGCATATGTGATTGCGGTTTGAGTCGGGCGCTCGGCGCAGGATATGATCTTATTCAGCGTGATGGTGAATGTCGCTCAGCTGCTTTCCACAGGTGTGGCTATTTCATCTCAGTCACACACAACGTGGCTTAACAATCCTGGGTGATAAGGCAGAGGTTACACTAAGAAACAGATAATACAGTGGAACTGGAGGAGAACCTGCAGTCGTTTATAAGCTCCTGTTTGCATGGAAACACCGTGTTTATGACAGTGCTCAGAGGAGTATGGCCAGACTCGTTAAAGCTAACAGGAAGGTTAAACTAGCCCAGTACTAGCCCAGTACAACAGGGCATGCAGAAAGGCTTGTCTGAACGTACATCTGTCCTTGAGGTGATTCGGGAGGTAACAGTGTGGCCTACCCAGTATTAACTAGGTATACCTTATTAAACAGCCACTGAGTGTTTATACTGGGATTCTGGTATATGTGATATATATGCTTCCTGCACTGCTGTCCGGAATGTTCTGCCTTGTACTCCTGCTCTCACTTAGGCGTAACAAAGCCATTAGGTGCTGTGCAGAGTTAAAACTCCGCTTGGTACTGCTTTGGCATGGAGTCAGTCGGCAGGGGCTCCCAATTAGCGAGGAGGCTGGTGTGTTATATATCATTACTAATGTACACGCCGACGCTCCATTCATCAAAGGGGGAAGACCTACAGCAGCCTGGAATAACACAAAGCTGGAAATGCCCTGTTGCAGTGCGTACACTTTATCATGATTTATGTGCGGTCAATGGCTGACGTTTTCAATTGGCGCTAATATTTATATAAATGTAAATTGAGAAATATTAGCAGCCCTGCAGGCAAGTGAATGCAAGACTGGGCAATGCTGACTGAGGTATACAAATCTCGTAGCTGAGAATATAGGACTGTGCCCAGGCTAAACCCACTTATGAGAGAGACAGCGTGGAGGGGAGGGCTCACGTTTGGCTTTTGACGGTCAATCCTCACAACCGGGAAGAGCAATCTCACAATGCCATCATTTCCTTTAAATTCATTTCACGTCTTTTAATGTATGAATGTTTTGTCCTCCACTTGATGCAAGCTTGGAAGCTTGGAAAAGAATTTCCATGACAAACTCAGGTCACTGTCACATGACGCAAGGGTCTATGTCCTAGAGGTTTGTTCAGAGTCATTACAGCTTTCTGATCAGACTTTGTAGCTTTATGTTGTTTATTTTAGTGCTAAAAATATTTTTCCATTTGCATGTATGTGTGGTTTCCCAGAGTCTGAGGTGCAGCCTGCCATATGCTCTGCTTTACCTGGATGAGGCTCTGGTTACTGGATGGATGGATGCATGGATGGATGGATTTTTAATTGAAATGAATTTTAATGAATTTTAGAAAATATTACTGCTCCTCGTATTAACAACATTTCTGAAAAATGCACACAAAAAAACAAATATTTTATGTGCTATAGAAATCACTAGGTTCTTAGACAGTGGGTTAAAACACAGTAAGGTCCATTACTGATCTACACCCACTGCAAGACTGCAGGGGGGGGTAATATTTTTAGTATGATTTAGCCATTACAGATCCTTCAGGTTGTCTGTGTATAACAGGACTTTTTTACTTAAGGTAGCTTATTCATTTGGCTGTTGGTAGTGGTTCTGTTCTGGTAATAATAATAAAACAATCTCTGCCCTGAAGGCATCCACTAAAAGCGACGTGGCCAAACACACAAAAATGAAACCGCTTGATTGCTGGAAATTTGTGAACGGAAAGCATGTGTGTTTCGCAGAGATATTCAACCATGGAGTGTAGATCGAATTGTAGGGCAGTATTTCAAGGTCAATGCTCACCACCCAGTGACTGCTGAGGACAGAGACTCACTGTCTCTGTGTAGAGATGTGTATCTGTAACATACAGTGGCCAGAGAGGAATAATCATGTTTTTTATATTATCTTTCAAAAGCAGTGTCATCTTTTCCGATGCTTAGAAACATCGTAGAAATTACATTGTGCAAATCTTTTAGGGTTAATGGGGAAATCTGTGTAAATTGGTACACTGTTAAAAATGCTAAAACACTGGAAGACTTTTCAGAGGAACCTGCAACAAACTAATGAGAAACATAGAATTTAGTTTCACCAGGAGTACAGCACGTGTGTGCGTTTGCGCGTGCGGGCAGAGGAAATCGAAAGAAAGGCTGTCCTGCGTGATTACACGCCCAGGCTCAGGTCAGAGCGCTGCAAATGCCAATCGCCACGCTGAATGCAGGAGACAAAATGTTACGCCGAAGGTCACATGAAATACCCTTAAGGAATGCATCTGTTACTCAGAATAATATGGGCGGCCAACTGGCAGAGAGTACGAGAGAATACCTGTGGGTCCGATGCGAGGCCAGGGAGAGGGAGCACTCTCTGATAATCCCCTAGAAGCACACACCAGCCACGCAGAAACTAAGAAGGAAAAAACTTGTTAGATTTAAAATGTCACACCATCAGGATGCTAAATTAGTCACTGGAATGTTTTTTAATGTGTTTTGTTTGTGCGTGTGCATGTGTGTAGTTTGACTTTTAGGACAAAAAACAGATACTGTGCCAATAAGAATGTCCCTTTTTTATGATAAAGGCCAGATTTCCAGTGCAGGGGAGGGGACAGGGAGGGTATCAATATGGTCAGTTCATGGGTCAGCAGACCCTCGCTAGTTGACCCTGTTAATCTGTTGTGGTTTTGGCACCTTTTTGGCATCAGTGTGCGTGTCCAAGCCGCCCCTCAGCCCTGCCTGGCATCTAGGAAACTCAGGTCAAACTGAGAACAGAGGCACTAGTTGGTGACACTGCGGGCACTCAGACTGATAGTGGGTTTTACATGGGGGTGGGGGGGGGGACAAACATTTACACTCCAGATGCTGTCGGAGTTGGCCAGACTGATACAGAGACAGTGGTAGCCTGCCAGCCATCCCTTAATGTCAGGATGACTCCTTGTTGCATTTACAATATTAATGAAAGAGCCAATTCACTGGGTGCCCAGTGCTCTCCAGCACAAAATATCTGCCCCAGCACTTGACCTTTAACGTGCTTCCATTACACACCAGCATGTACATGGAGGGAAAAATACAAAAAGATCAGACACATTATAATGTCCCGCAATCCTATAACAGAAACAGCTAAATACAGTTAGGTCAATGCTGACCGCGCAGTGGCTCACTGTCTCTGTGTATAGATGTGTATCAGTAATATATATAGCAGCCAGAGAGGAAATCACTCGGTTCCTATACAGTGGGTTAAAACACAGTAAGGTTAAGGTCCAAAAATTTATGTTAAAAATTAAAAAAAAAAAAAATTATATGTATATATATATATATATATATAATTTTCTTTCATTATGATATACTGGTAGAATCAGTTCTAATACTGTATATTTAAGGTGTGGATAATATTTTCATCAGTTATGTTACCATATAGTTACCATAACGAAATCAGTTTCCATATAGTATATCAGTGTTTTTTTTTTTTTTAAAGTTTAAACAAGTAAATTTATATATGAAATAAGAATTATTGCAGTATGTAATGACCCAGTAATAATAAACATATCAGTACACATACCGGTATTTGTTTTCTGTATTTGCATTGTGGAATAAATATGTTTAATTACATGCATACTCAAAGAGTGTTTTGTGCTTATTGCCCTTATGTGTGGGGAGCAGTGCACTGCCTGACTGACTCACTGCTTTACCCTGTTACCTGCCATCCTGGCCTGAACATGATGGGGAATCCTCGCACTAATTCCAGCTTCAGCAGAACGCCCGGGAAGAGGAGCAGCCTGCTCTGCTAGCTAGTTCCCGCTGAGTGCGGTTAGCGTAGCTACACCTCCCAGCCCTCGACTCAGGCCGTCCTCCTCCACACCGCTGCCACCCGCAGAAGGCAGCCCCAGCACTCAGGAGTGGTTGATGGAATGAAATGTAATGCTGTGTCTTTAAGCTGATCTCGCGCCTCATAAAAACTCTCAGTTCAGAGGGTCTCTGATCTTGTGTTTTAGTAAAATAGAACTCTACGGCTGACTGACAGCTCTGATCTAAAGCATTTAAGTGTAAGTTTTGATCTCTCTGCCTTTGATTAAAACTAATGAGCTCATTTAATTCAAAATGGGAATCTCTGATAAGAGAAATAAGGTTGATGTGATTGGATTAGAGGGGCGAATTAAACTCTTAGAGCTGAAGTTTGCGCTTATATAGTGTATTAAAAAGCTGTTGGCGTATTCTGCTGTATTAGATGATGAGAAAAATTTCATAGTAATTCATATTTAATCAGAAGAAATGAAATGACTAAATATAACATAGGTCTGCTTTTCCCCAGAGTGATAAAGGACTAGTTAGATTTTAAATGACATTTAATTCATGTCTTCTGAAACAAAGAAAGGGGTCTCCGTCAAAAGGCCAGAGTGACTGTGCCCACAGCCGGGATGCATTGTGTCTGCTTTGCAAATAAAGTCAGTCTGCTGCTTTGTTAGATGCAGAGCAGCAGAAAACGGGATTTTCCAGGTGTCTTGTTGGTAATCCCTTTTCCACATTAATCTGCAGTCCCCATTCCTTTGGTGCTCTGTGGAAGCACTCTCAAAGACACAACCCCCGCCCCCCCACAGCCTCCCTGCTAAAAGGCACGATGTCGTGGAGAGTGAGGCGGCCGAATTAACTTGTTGCCTTTTTAAACTTGGGATCCTTTTCAAACTGTTTTATGAAACAATTGCTGCAGGTATTTGATTGATTCCCCCACTGCGTAACATTTTCACTGCTTTGTTTGATAAAATGGTAGAAAACACCATGCATTTTCAGATTTCGGTGTTTGTGACATTTGAAATGTTTGATTTTGCTACTATTTTCATGGGATTTTAATTCAATAACATCTAAATTAACGGGAAAAATGAATAGCAAATAGGAGCAGCGTAAACCTATTATTATATAAAAATAAATGTGTACTGAAATCACTAGAATCACTTACCAGTGCAGTTGAACGATTTTATAGTTGTCAGCAAATATATAAAGTCAGGAGAGGTAGGCTGTTATTGATTGAAACATTGTCAAACTTTCATTGGCATTATGTTCTCTTTTTGTAATTGAGTTACACTTTTCTCTCAGACGATTAGCCTGAGATGATAGAAACTCAATGAGGACTTATTGCAGCCCTCTATCTAGCCTTTTTTTTAATACGCCGTGAACTTCGGGGTTGTGTCTGTGAACACGGGGGGTCCTGTGAAGTAACTGTGTGTCTGTGTCTGTGTGTGTGTGTGTGTGTGTGTCTGTGTGTGTGTGTGTGGGTGTGTCTCTGTGTCTGCGCGTGCGTCTGCTCCTGCAGTGGAGTCAAGCAGCCCCAGCCTCCTGGCCCCCGAAAACTCCCTGGAACGCTCCTTCTTCATCCGCATGAAGTCCACGCTCACCAAGAGGGGCGTCCACATCAAGTCCTCCGGCTACAAGGTGAACCAGCGCCCAGCCCCAGAACCCACCTCCATTCCCATCCTCTGCTTCCAGTATTCATTTACTCCTCTTTAACTTATGTCCATTTTCTAACAGTGACATTTTTATGCTGTTCGATCTTCATTTACTGGTAGTTTTCACATCCTGACCCAGAGCCTGCCCTGTTTGTGTGAAATACATGCAGTATGCTTAGGTAAGCGGGGCAGCATGCTGGCTCAGTGGGCAGCACGGTCACTTTCTGCGGCTTGGGGATTTGAACCCTGCCTCCTCCTGTGTTCGCTCATGCGCTGGGAGTCGTCCACATTTCATCTGCGTTCTCCTGGTTCGTCCTGCAGCCGAGAGATGTGCTAGTTGCTGCTCTGTTTGTGAACATGTGTGCCCTACCAGGAACTGGCTAACTATCCAGGTTGTTCTCTAAGGACAAGCTACAGGCCCCCATGCATTTGGGAGATGGGACTATATGTGAATAAAGACAAGCATAGGCCCAGTGGCTGCATGAATATACACATTTCAGGATTATATTTCAAGTGTCTAAAACCAAATGTCAACAGGCAGATAAATATAGTATATAGTAAAAATGTTGAGATACTGAATTCATTTAAATTAATTTAAATGAAAATCACTTCTGAGAAATAATTTTAATATTTCCATGATACTACAGTATATCGCCAAGGTACAGTGTGTCATATAACCGAATGGATGCCCTTTTGCTCCTCTGCATTTGAGATTGTAACCACAGTTATGTTGGTTCCATAAATACTGGAGATTGTCAGGATGCTGGACACTGTCATTCACACTTCTGGTACATCTGCAGACCAGCATGAAGCCTTGTATATATGTCAACTCTGTGTGTGTGTGTGTGTGTGTGTGTGCGCATGCGTGTGTATATTAGGTTCATATTACATTATGGAGATCAAACATCCCCCACAATGTAAAAACCTTGTTTTTAATAAAAAACAGTTTTTCTGACATTGTGGGGACCATTTTTCAGGTCCCCACAAAGATCATTGAATGCAATCAAAAAACTAAAAATGTCCCCACAATGTGATGAATACCCATTTTTTTTATCTTATGGGGACCAGTTTCCTGATCCCCATATGGGAAAACTCAATTTAAAAAAAATCCGTGACGGCAATGAAAAAACTAAAAATTCAAAAACACTTGTATTTTGTTTGGTTACTTATAGTCATGATTAGAGATGGGTAGGGGGTTAAGGCTGTCATAGTTAACATTAGCATTGCTCCCATGGAAATGAAAAAGCGGCCCCCAAGAAGATATGATTACACGACTATCTGTGTGTGTGTGTGTGTGTGTGTGTGTGTGTGTGTGTGTGTGTGTGCGTGCGTGTGCGCGTGTGTGCAGGCTTTCCCGTTAGGCAGAAGGAGGTGAGGAGCGGCCGCCTGCGGCCTAATCATGGTGTGCAGCAGAGTGTGGCGATGGAGGACAGGCATCTCCTGCCATTACACATTTACAGGGAGGCGCTTTACACATGCGATCGCAGCCCCATTTCTCCGGCTGTCTGAGAAGGGCTGTGCTGTGACTTCCAGCTGTAATATACTGAAGGAATTATCTTGACCCCGCAATAAATATGATTTTCATTTGTAGGTTAAGGTCTCTAAAGGTACCGAAACGGTGGAAGTTTTTACCGCAGAGAGAAATAGATTAAAGTATATTTCTTTAGTCACTAGAGGTGAGGAATGTGAATGTGCTGTTTGTTCTGTATTCACTGTTTCTCATAGTATTACGTATTTTTTGAGCATCATTTAACAATAATGAATCATTTTTTAATCAGGGGTATATTTAAAAGGTTGATTTTTCTGAGGGCCAATAGAGCCTATATTTATCAACATTTTCTATGTTGCAATTGAAGAAAATGGTTTCTGACTCTTTAATTTGTGAATAAAATACGAATGCACACTCCTACAAATTGTAACATCAGAGATTTTATCAACGTCAAACTGCCTCTAAAAACTCATTACCATGAGTCAGACAGGACGGTATTCTTTGTTCGAGTGAAGAACCGACATACAGCTTAAAGTATGTATTTAATTAGAGGCACTCTAAATCTCCTCTCGAGATGATCACATTGTTTGCACTGATGCCTCACTATGTTTGTGCTCTGTCTGTGTGACTCGTCATGTTCCTGCTTATCTAAATGAACTGTATGTCTTAATTTGCTGCGCTGTTCAAGAGCCAGTTCACACGTTTAGTCACACACATTATCAAATGTATCTGCTCTTAAAGACACATACTATGGAATGAAAAAAATCACTGACCAGCAGGAGCTAAATTTAAAACTCCTGTATTAATAATGACCAGATTATTTTTTACTCCCTGAGTTTGTTGACCTTGAAACTACAATGTCATTTGGTATTTATTCCCTGAAATTCAACGCTTGTAGGTGCTCAAAAGTATCTTGAAGGTCTCTTTGTTGTGGGCAGTCTGTTTGCTGCCAGGTTTCTTTAATCTCAGAAAATAATTTCATGTCGGAAAGTTGATAAAGTGTGACCTTGGTGTTAGCAGTGAGCTTCGTCCTCGAAAGCCTGCACCGTTCCTGCCGCCGTCTCTCCCACTGCAGCCTTTTCATGTTGCACGTACACGGGCGCATGCCTCATGCAAACCGGCATGGGCCCGGGAAAGCCTGGCATCAATATGTACACACACACACACACACACACACACACACACGCCACATGCATTACCAGGCCGACCAGGACGCCTCCTCTTGCACCGATTCTGAATAAAGACAGCGTCTGTCTTGTTACATAACACGGCCGTGTAAGTAGTGCATGCCATGTGGGAGCTTTCGGCGGGGTGGTCAGGGACTGGACCCCCTGTGCATCATGGCTGCTCACGTTTCCTCTCCACTCCGGAGGTCAAAGCAAAGAGAATCCTCCCCCAGCTTAAATATAAATCCATCTTTTCTTGAAACGGATCCCGGGCCCATCTTATTTAATTCACTCATGCAAAGGTTCTCCGTCATTATTTGTGCTGTATCACATTTCAAAAGCACTCTGGAGGACCCCAGCGAGCTGATGAACCTGATTCCATATGTATACGCCTCTATATTCACTGACGGGGGGGGGGGGCATTTTGCGCCGAACCATGAATTGATCCCTTTGTTATGTTGTATTAAATTGAGATGTGCTGTTTGTGTGCCTCACACTGCCTCCATGCCGCCCGCCCCACCGCTGCCGCCACGTCACTTTGCATTTGGCCGGCTGAGCATATTAACGTCTCGGCCACAGTTTACGATGTTCTTGCCAAGAGCGCTCCTGCAGCAGTCCGGCCGGCCGCCTCTCTCTTTGTGCCAATTACTTCAAAAAGTAGCTTTTTTATTTCATTATTTTTTTTTTTTTACTAAACTTTTCGATGCCCTTTGCTTGAGGGTCCAGAGGGGTAATTTCCATCTAGTATGCTTTTAAATATATTCTAGGGTTTATTTATTTACCGAGGGCCTTTATTTTCATTGGAAGGCGCCCTGGCCAGAGTGGCACGCAGCTTGGCACTGATACAGTATTTACAAGGCGCACTCACGCTGCTGGCCGCACTACTTAGATGTCCTTCCCCCCCCTCAATGCACTGTGATGTCTTATTGAAGCGCCGACTGGCAGCGCTCTTGTCAAGCGTGTCTCTGCCTGTCACTCGTCTATCAGAGCGTGATGGACAGCTCGCTGTAAGTCTTTGCCGAGCGCCGGAGACAGCTGCTCTGCTCTGCTCTGCTCCAGCTGGACCGCTGCTTCGCCT
>JAODKF010000030.1:5498668-5520201 GCA_026779585.1 Mormyrus proboscirostris | reverse complement strand
CCCCCACACCGCCCCCCCCCCCACCGCTGCCCCCGCGTCACTTTGCATTCGGACGGCTGAGCATATTAACGTCTCGCCCACAGTTTACGATGTTCTTGCCAAGAGCGCTCCTGCAGCAGTCCAGCCCACCGCCTCTCTCTTTGTGGCAATTACTTCAAAAAGTAACCTTTTTATTTCATTATTTTTATTTTTTTAACTAAACTTTTCGATGCCCTTTGCTTGAGGGTCCAGAGGGGTAATTTCCATCTCATATGCTTTTAAATATATTCTAGGGTTTATTTATTTACCGAGGGCCTTTATTTTCATTGGAGGGTGCCCTGGCCGGATTGGCACGCAGCTTGGCACTGATACAGTATTTACAAGGCGCACTCACGCTGCTGGCCGCACTACTTAGACGTCTCCTCCCCCCCCCCCCCAAATGCACTATGATGTCTTATTGAAGCGCCGACTGGCAGCGCTCTTGTCAGGCGTGTCTCTGCCTGTCACTCGTCTATCAGAGCGTGATGGACAGCTCGCTGTAAGTCTTTGCCGAGCGCTGGAGACAGCTGCTCTGCTCTGCTCTGCTCTCCTTCAGCTGGACCGCTGCTTCACCTTTTCTGGGAGCACTGTGTGTATTCCCATATTGTTCCGAATGCTTTGTAATTAATTAGACTTAATTGAGCTGTTAACAGAATCTCATTCGGATTTGTCATACCTTGATAGTCAGCTGCCATAAAGCCCTAATGACAAAATGGTTGCTGTAAGTGTATTTATTCTTTTGGAAAAGTCCACATTTTTTTCTTGTTAATTACTCAGCATAGCAATGCAACTGCATACATGAACGGCAATGAAATGGCAATCTTTCATGTTAAAGGGCATTTCATCTCCCGTATAAAACATCCTCTCGAGATTATAATCCTTCCTTTTTTAACAAAGAATTGTCAAATAAATGAAACATGACAGAGACAAAAGTGATTTTATTAATAAAGGTATCTTTATAATTGATAGGTTTGCGAAATATCCACATTAAAAACATAACATGCCGAAAAATCCAATTCCTCTGTGAGATCTGCCTGGTTCCTGCATGGGAGAGGAGCATTAAGTCTTTAGGATTAGAGTGAGGCGTATAATAACTATTCAGCATGGAGGCAATGGCTGAGAGTCGCTATGATACAGAAATGGGAAGCTTTGAATTGAAAGGAAGACATTATGCAATCTGCTGGATAGGAAAACCATTTTCTGCCAAGGCTTCACTTTGACAGAGCCATTGTACTGTGTCGAGGTTGTGTTAAATTTCACAGCTCTGAAGGCTCCCGGATGTGGTTTTAATTCTCCACTGCTGCTTGCTAACTAACGTTCAGAGTCTGCCAAAGGGGGATTTAGTTCCACAACACCGGGATGCCTTTTCTTAGCAGCAGAGGAGAGTCATAAAGAAATCCCGACGGCCCGAGCCTCTTCAGAGCGCAGACAGTGACGGCCTACCTCTGTAAATGATATTAATAGCATCTTGCCACTTACCAGCACATGCTACTGCAGAGCCTGCGTCTGTAGATGAGAAGGAAGTAAAGTTTGCTTTCTGAGGGGTGCACATGGGGATTCCCAGGAGGTTTTTAAGAGTGATTAAAATGGATGGATCTAAAAGTACAGTTTGCATATCAAGTCAATTCCTGCTCCAGGCAAAATGGAGCTACAAAGACTTTAAAGCTTTGCAAAACTAGCAAAGCTAGAAATAGGCAATTATGTCCTTCACTACTGTATTTCTCTGGTGAGGCAAATAGTTTCTTAACATCTTCTTCATCAGTGTATCATAAATTTTGTTTTTAACATTATTTTTTCATTCATAATTGATTTTTATATATCATTAATATCTTTCTGACATTTGCGATGTTTTCTGTGATGTTTTTGTAGAATTAATAAGCAGCATAGCATCGTGATGCTTCTTCACCTCCTAGCAACCGTTTCGTTAAATAGGCCTCTTGGAATTGATTTTTATATATCATTAATGTCTATCTGACATTTGCTATATTTTATATGATGTTTTTGTAGAATTAATGAGCACCATGGCACCGTGATGCTTCTGCACCTCATATCAGCTGTTTCGTTAAATAAGCTTCATTGACCTTGGCCAGTGACACACACATCCACCTCTCTCCAAGGTTATCCACATAACGGGCCGGCTTCGGATCCGTATGGCGCTGACCCACAGTCGATCGGTACCCAACCAGATCATGGGCATGGTAGTGGTGGCCCACGCCCTCCCCCCTCCCACAATCAACGAGGTCCGCATCGACTGCCAGATGTTCGTGACCCGAGTCAACATGGACCTAAACATTGTATACTGTGAGAATAGGTAAGACATCTTACATACTAAACCCATCTCAGGTGGGTCATTTTATCATAATTATCATTATGCAGTAATAAGAGATGTTAAAACATTGATTTGACACTGATTAATGGTGATATTCACATAAATGCATGATTCAGATGTCATAACCGAACTAGCATGTCATAGAAAATACCAAATCTAAAAAAAAAAAATGGGAAAAAATGAAATCCTTGCTTGCATCTTTGAGAGGCTTCTGAACTTTGAAGGAGGTTAAATAAAAATTTTTATATATATATATATAGCATATTTTGCCAAATGTATTTTTCAGCTACGCAAAATTTAAGTAAACACATTTCAGCTACAGGTTGTCTATGTGTGAAGCTTTGCTTGCGTTCACATGCCCGTCATACCGCTAATGTGCAGATGATATGTGTGTATTTCCACATAAATATGGTAAAAAGCCAGCTAGCTCCCCACATAAAGTGTTGCTGGAAAGTTAACATATGTAACCTTGAAAAGAAATACTTTATTTGTTTTATTTATAACCCTGGGGTTCACATCAACCTGATGTCTTACTGAAAGTGTTACTGCTCTCACATTATTTATGATGAGGCAGTAAGTAGCCCTGTTGGGCTGAAAGCAGGAGACGCTGCCCTGTACTCTGCTCAACCTCTGGTTCACAGCAGACATCTCACAGTATTACTTAAAGAAACTCTTTCGATTAGCCTTTGAATTTAAAGTAAAAGCACAGCAGTTTGCCTCGTCATTGTTTAGCGGTTATTTCCATTCCTCCCAGAATTAGCGACTACATGGACCTGACCCCGGTCGACATTGTAGGAAAGCGATGCTACCAGTTCATCCACGCGGAAGATGTGGAAGGCATTCGGCACAGCCATTTGGACCGTAAGTATACAGCCAGACGCACATACTGACCTGCAGCTTTTACTTTGAGTACTTACACACCCATTAACCGCTTAATGCCTTAACGCTAAAGTTTCATACATCTGTCCATATGTAAAAATCAGGATTTTCTGTGTTTGAGTTATTTTCAGGTCTGAGTACTGACCCAGACCTCAGTAAAGAGCTGTGGCTTTGATTAAGGAGCATACATTATCATTTATATCTGCTATTATTTTGTTCTTGAATTATCATTAACAACTTGGGCAAGACCCTAAAATAACCCTCAGTTTAAATTCATTGTTATCTCCTGATGGACCTGTTTAGTACACGCTATTCATCCCGATAGGCAGCATGCTGCATAAATAATGCGAGTGAATTCATATGAGCAGGTGTATTGTGCCAATGTATATGTGCATTTAGCTGCACATACAGGAGTGTGTCATACTCAGTCAGGGGTCCTCGCTCTTAGCGCGGGAAAGACAGTGACTCGTAGCAGCCTGAGCACCGTCTTCTGCAGCTGGGAAATGTCGGTGACAGGTAACTCAAGCGTGATTGGGCTGAAAAGCATCGATCTGGATAAATGCACTCGAGCAGCACTTTGTGCTGAGCCTTTTGGACGACGTTCTCATTTCACACAGCCCAGCGGTAAATCTCAAGCTTTATCAAACTCCACTGATACTTTGCTCTGTCCTCCATCATTTACTTAAGTGGCCCCATTTCCGATCTGCATTTACAAGCGTTTGCAGCGTCGTCAGCAACAGCTCCTATATGTCTGTGATTTTTTTGTTTATTCTTTATTGTTTGTTGGTTATATGAGTAATTAAAATGAAATTAAATACCTCACTGGAAAGTAAATTGTCAGCTCGCAGACTATGTTGAAACGAATGACACTGAATGCCACACTGAATTTTTGCTCCGAATTCTCCCAGTCTTGAAGCTGAAGAGAGCAAAATACAGGCGAAAAAAATTGAATGTAATAAAAATAGTGCAGCCAGCATAAGATTTTTTTCTCTGATTAGCATTTACATGCAAAAACTGGCAGCGTTTCAAATGAAAAAATGGCTCATTGCTAAAGCTAATGATATTTTTTAAGCACTCTGTAGAGGGTTTTGTAAGGTGGGGGCAGCGTACGGCAGTGTTTGAGACGCAGGCCACGCGCTGAGCATTGTGGGCCGTGTGCTCTAATGGCAGGGGTGAGGGGTATAAATTTCCCTGCTTTATTAGGTGTTTGTGGAGGAGGATGAGTGTCCTTGGGCCTGCTGGAGAATTTTTTGCTATCTGATTAGATATTGGGGGTCCAGCTGAATTAGAGAGCAATTACCACCACAGCGCACTGTCCCTTTTCCTTAAACAGGCTCCAGATTGGGTCCATTAGGCTCTGATTTGAAACCCAGCAGAGAGAGAGCAGTGGAGCAGGCTGACATTGAACAGGGACAGGAAGGCGACAGCAAACTCCAAATGCTACATTGTAATATATTGCGTGTCCAGTGCTGCGTCCGACTGATTTATCGCATGCCGCGCTGCTGGCCTGCTTTAAAAGGAGTGTGTTGACAGAGGAATTATTTAATGAATACTCTGAGCAATTCTGAGTTATTTACTGCCGTGCAAAAAATGTCGCATTTGAAAATGCAGGCAGTATAAACCTATTGGCTTTTTTAATCATACCTTAAAAATGTAAACCTTGTGACCAAGCAGGCTGTGCTGTAATTAAAGGTCATTGCGCGTGCTTTTCCTTACTAAAGGAAAGCGCTCCGTTATTAGGACATTTCCAAAGCAGCGTGCATGTTGCAAAAACAGCAGCACTAGTTTTCAGCAAGTTCCATTAGACACAGTAATGGCAGACAGAAAATATACCTCTAATATACCTCCAGTCCATAGGCCTCCAGATTATTATAGCTGGTCTCAAAAGACCAGTTCAGATTTGTTTAAATTAACACCTCATCTGAATCATGATTCTACTTAAACTTCCACCCAATGAGATGTTAATTAAATTTTCATTATGACATTTTTTGAGGAAGAGTAAATCAAGTTTTCAGTAAACAGTACTTGTTCAGATGAAGTGTAAGAATTCTTAAATCATTTAGTGGCATATTGTACATTCTATATTGATATTTTGTTTCTGTGTAATTGTGTACACCAAATATGTGGCGTCAAGTTTAAAGAATATGTTACCTAAGGCCATGCAGCAAATCTACTTCAGCTCACTTCTGTACGACACGCTTTCCTTCCAAAGCAGCGATTTCCCACTAGGGCTAGCATTTTCAGCTCAACAGTGTCTCAAAACTAGCCCAAAACCCACCCAAAGCTCTCAAAACACAAGGCAGGAAATACCACAAAGCCTTTTGTACAAAGCGATTGGTAGCTACATTTGTCCATGGTTGTTTTGGTAAAAGCAAAAAAAGAGACATAAATATTATTACGCATGTGCAGCATGTTATGCGCCTCATGCTTTTTCATTCATTTAGTAATTTGGTGCATTTGGTGCCTCGTATTGTATTTAAATGCTAATAAATCTGATGGCAAGGTGTGGTCCTTCCTGATTTGAATTCAAGAGGCCGCTCCAAGATCTGCGTGTGGAGCACTAGTGCACTTATAAGATAGCAGGTAGACACTGACATATTATGAAAGGAATCCCATTCTAGTGTTGAAAAATAATTAGTAAAACCAAGGGCTAGGCAATGTTTACATAATGAATATACGGTTATGTCTGTCCGTCCACCTTCCAGTGACATATGCCGGCCAGCTTCTGGGGACCTGGGTCTTTCCCACGGAGCACAGATTCAGGGCACATAGACAAACCCCATGACATGGAGAGAGCATGCAAACCCCCCCCACACACAACCCAGAGGCTAGATTTAAACCTTCAGTGCTGGAGGGGTGAGACATTTGGGTGTTTTTCATTGAGCCACCATGCTGCTCATATACTTTTGAAATTAAACGCAAAACAGTTGCATAGAGAATAATACGATAGCTTTGATTAATAAGTGGCAATATTTTGGTGGAAAACACTACTCACAAGTGCAAAACTAGGACACAATTAGTCTAAGGTGTGCAACAAAAAACAGTTTGAACAAGTTAGTCTCAACAATAAACTTATCAAAAAACTAAAGTAACCCTAAATTGCCTTCCCATTATTTCCCAGTTTTATGCTAATCTCTACGAAATCTGGCCAGTTATTGTATTGTATGATATAAACAGACAGGTAGATGGGGAGATGGATAAGATCTGTTAATTTATTAATCAAAAGGGAAATTGAAATGCAAAAAGTGATAATATCAAGGCACAGGGGGAAACATACAGAATACAAAGAAAATAGTAATTGATTGTGCATGTAATGGCGGTAAATATAATACGGAAAAGTGAATGTGTGGTATAACGCAGCGGATGGAGAAAGGCGAGGCACTGGGACAGCGCACTGCGGCCGAACTCCATTCAGGACCCAGGGAGACGAAGAGACAAACTTCTCTCTTCTCCTTCGCTCTGTCTTAAAAGCGCTGCCTTTACAGTAATATCCCTGTGGACGGCAAGGACTTCTCTAAAAAGCAATTTCACGGGTGTAAATTACCTACTTTTATACAGAAGCTGAGCCCAGCGCAGGCCGGGACGCTGTGGGTAAAGGGTATCTGAAAGGTAGCTGCCATTATGGAAGGGATCCAGATGATGAAAACAAACTGAAGGACAGGGGGGCCTTGGCGCGGTGCGCGGGAAGCCGCCCTGCAGGCATGCCTGGGGCTGCAGGAGAGCGCTGCAGATTAAAGAGCCCCTATTCCTTTTAATGCCTCCAAAGCAGCAGAAAACTTCAGCGCGGGGGGAAAAAAGCAGCTTCATTAACGCTAAATCAATGGTGTGAGCAGGCCGATTGATTTAATGGCACCGTAAGTGAAAGGGGTTAAAAAATAAGCATCACCTGCAGAGACGTGGGAAGGGACGGACAGTGCGTATTGACGGCACTGCGGAGAGGGGGTTTGTCCAATCGAAGGTAAACAAGGCGAGCACCAGCAGACAGGGGAAGGGGAGCAGGCCGGACGCCCACGCCACAGACAGGGAAATATTGGCCTTCCCGCTTTGACGGTTTACCCTCTTGGAGGAATTCTGCAGTTTAGCAAACATGTATCATTATAGAACGCGCATATTCATTAAAGTGTAATTGACTGGACGTGGGCTATAATATATTTTGCCTAATATGCACCTTAAGATATTCTGTAATTCATTTTTAATGGGTTAGCGAAGCCATTCGGTATTGTAACTTGGATTATTTTGTTTGCTATACTCTGCATATATTTATTTTAATTTGTTCAGAGGTATGTTTTTAATTGAAATGAGTCCCTGCATTTTATTATATTTGCAATATTAGTTAAATCACTTAATGTTTCCTTGTGACTTCTCTACATGGAGCTATTTGCCTTTTATGCTTAAATTCACATTTTAATTGGCAGTGATTAAAGCAGCGTGATGTTACTTCTGTACTGTGTAGTGTAGGTCAGTGCACTGTCACTAGGCAGTAAAGTGAGCAGGATTTGCAGTATGTACATGAAAGAGCAGTTGTGCAGTGGGTGTATCACTCCACAATGCTACAGCAGTGAAGGTGAATGCAAGGGAATGCAAAAGGGAGGGGGCCGGATATACGATTTATTTGTGTATGATTCTCTTTATTTTGTAATTTGTTCTATCTTTTCATGCGGAGAAAGCAGCCTGCAAAATAATTTCAGTTATTGTGGCCCACGGGATCGCATCTCAAACAACACTATCAGTCCGTAATAGTTTTTAATTACTGGACCTCTTTTTATATAAATCATTCTCCTCATGAAACTCTTTCTGTGTTAAGGCCTATTTGTAGCTGTAATTAAACCAAGAATATGAATTTACTACCTCTTTCAGATTCTCACTGTTTCTGTTTTAGAGCATGATGATTAATGCAAATACATATTGGTTGAGATAACCATTTAGCAGCTAATTTAGCCAAATTTATTGCAACCGCTAGAGCATCTTCAGTTCAGCAAACCCTGACAAGGACATGGCAGCCGCTGCCAGCATGTGCAGACTCACAGCTCCCTCCAGTGGTTTGTTTTAGTTATTGCATCCTGAGGTACGTTCTCCCATAGAGGAACACATCTCAATATATGAAAACTTGTTATATTATCTAATTCATAGAACAACCATCCATGGACCTATTCTCTCAAAATCAAGGAAAAAAATGTACATGAGATTAATTTTTGCCATAATATGTTTTTGTATGAAACCAAAGTGTGAATGATCCATGGTAATTCACGCTGCAGATAACTGGCATGGTCCATCATGGGTAGGTGTAACGGCAGTCTGCTGTGAACGCTGACACAGCGTTCCGTTCTTTGGTACGTTTGGTCTCCATGAACTCAATGCACCTATCTGGCTAATCTCACTAGGCATTCTGTCCTTTGCAGTGATGAACAAGGGACAGTGTGTAACCAAGTATTACCGCTGGATACAGAAGAATGGCGGCTATATCTGGATCCAGTCTAGCGCCACTATCGCTATCAATGCCAAGAATGCCAATGAAAAGAACATCATCTGGGTAAACTATGTTCTCAGGTAAGAGGAGCCGATGCTTACCTTATTTCACCATAGGTACCAAGTTTGTTTGTCTTGGATGTTGTTTTGTTGATGAAAAAATCATCCATTGCATTGTACTGTGTAGTACTTCTGGAGCATTTGGAATGTATACTCCAATCGGAATCTGTTACATGACATTATTATCCTGGTACATTCATGGATGCATAACACTGGCATTTCAGGGCGCTACGTGATTTTCTGCACTTTAGGTGGAAATTCTGCCAAATCTCAATTAAAGGTTCCTTCTCAGATCTCTAGAATTTGTCCTCTCCCTCTCATACACATTGATGGGCAAATAGATTTATCTCCACAATCCCCACTTAATTTCTTTCACCCTTGCTGGCCAGAGTAGTGCTTTGTTAGAGATCATTAGAGAGAGGCATCCTTTGGGGAAGGAAGCCGATCAATCGCAATGCGGGAAGAATAGCAAACACTCCGACAATCCCTGACAACAACCTTCGTAAAGAGCTTTTCTGTGGTCGACTTCTTCATCACCATCCTCTTTTGTATCCGCAGCAATCCAGAGTACAAGGACACGCCCATGGACATCGCACAGCTGCCCAATCTGCCGGAGAAGGCCTCAGAGTCATCTGAGACCTCCGACTCGGAATCGGACTCTAAGGAAAACTCTGGTATGCATCATAAAAAAATACCATACCCAAGAACCTTCCTAAGCGTTCTGAGAATGGCTAACCTGCTGCTGTTATACTTAGAGGGAACCAGCCTGGCTGGATATATGGTGTGTTTATCTAGCATGAGAGGATAGGGCTGGTTTCTAAGGAATAAGAGATATGGTTCAGCAGGGGGGGATGTTGCTGTGGGGTAGGGGTGACAGTATAGTAAGCCCCCTGTTGCTACACCTCTGTATCTTTGTACATCATTCGGTCTACTGAGCTACCCAGCTGCCTCAGGCCCAGCCCAGTCTTCTTGGGGCTGGCAGCACTTTCACAAGCGCTGACCCTCTCTGTACAAGTCCAAGGTCGCCGGTGTAGCCAACAGGAGCTATACAATTAGCATCTGTTTAAAGGAGAGAGTGCAGGCACGTGTCCTCCCTGGGGAATACATGCTAACTCCCTCTCCTCTCCCCTGCTTTAGCCTCAGACACCTTCCATCTGCTACATATACATATACATACACCTACACAGAAACAGCTTTCAAAGTCTGACATTTTTCATTGGTTTTAACCGTACTTTCAAGCTGTAGGCAAGGCCTGTCTTTTCAGAGTGGTACACAGATTTTTATAGTGGCTGCCCTTTGTTTGTTCCTCAGAAGACAACGAGAACTCCAAGTCTGACGGGAAGGGGAACCAGTCGGAGAACAGCGAGGACCCAGAGTCTGACAGCAAGAAGCAACCAGGCCGGCCCTCGGAGCAGGAGATGCGGCGGCAGGAAGAGGGAGACAGCTCGAGCAACCCCGAGAGTCAGGACAGTGAGGACAGCATGGAGCCATCCGACGGTGAGGGGGAGAGCAAGGAGGGCCGGCTGGGGCGGCTCGGCAGCCTGCACATCAAGGTAGAGCGCTACTGCGATGGGGAGGCTGTCGAGCTGCCTCACTCGCTCTCCTCTGATTCCGACGAGTACGACAGCGCCAAGGACTCGGACAGCGCCGGCGACCTCCACACCTCTGCCTCCTCAAAGCATCAGAAGCGGAAGAAGCGGAGGAAAAAGCAAAAGGGAGACAGCAGTCAGCGGCGACGCCTGGCCTCCGCTACCCCCAGCCCAGGGGTCCTGGATTCGGCCCTGGGGGACCAGCATGGCCTGCTGCCCCCACCCTCCCCTGGCAGTGCCTCAGTGCTCAAGATCAAGACCGAGATGTCAGAGCCCATCAACTTCGACAATGACAGCAGCATCTGGAACTACCCTCCGAACAGAGAGATCTCAAGGAACGAGTCCCCCTATAGCATGACCAAGCCTCCTGCGGCAACCGACCACTTCCCATCCCCGCAGGGGGGTGGTCTGCAGGTTTCCATCCCCGACTCCGTCCTCACACCCCCTGGCACAGAAGGCACTAGTGCTCGAAAACCTGCATACAGTGGCACCGCCCCTTCCTCAGCCTCGAGCGTCGCCAGCCTAGCCCCACCATCCAGCACCTCTTCCTCTGATCCCTTGTCTCCGCCTCTCTCCGCCTCCCCGCGGGACAAGCAGCAGGGGACTCCAAGTACTTCCAGCTCCTTGCTGTACACCAGCGACCTTGAGGCCCTCCAGCGGCTTCAGGCCGGCAACGTGGTGCTTCCACTGGTCCACCGGGTGACAGGCACCCTAGCTGCCACCAGCACGGCTGCTCAGAGGGTCTACACCACTGGCACCATCCGCTACGCCCCCGCTGACGTCACCCTTGCCATGCAGGGAAACCTGCTGCCCAACGCCCATACGATGAACTTTGTGGATGTCAACAGCCCCAGCTTCGGCATCGACCCCAAGACACCCATGGAGATGCTGTACCACCACGTCCACCGGCTCAACATGTCCGGCCCTTTTGGGGGAGGGGTCAGCGGGGCGAGCCTCACTCAGATGCCGGCGACAAACGTCTTCACCACAGCCGAGGGACTGTTCTCCACTCTCCCGTTCCCAGTCTACAGCAACGGGATCCACACCACACAAACTCTTGAGCGTAAAGAAGATTAAAGCAAAACAACAAGACCATATTACTGTGTTCAACTGTCAAAGACAATTTGAGGCATAAGACTGTGTTTCAAATGGGTAAAAAAAAATAATTCTAGCACTTTGAATTTGAGCAAGTGAGCTCATAGTATTAAAATGAATGGTCCCCGTGACGTTCCTCTCTCTCGCTCTCTCTCTCTCTGCTTCTTTGCCTCTGTCCTCTCTCTCTATACCGTTCACGATCTCTCTCTGTACAGACTAAAACGGATTATTCTTTATTGCAAAGAGTGGCTTTTTCACATACAGAGAGCTTCTGAGTACTTGACGCCTGTTCTGTGGTCTCCTGAGATGTACTTTTTATTTGAGTTGATTTTGTTGCATCTTTATGAAGATGCCTTCAATTTGTATATTTAAAGGTAATGGAGAGCAAAACAGTTTTAGCCCAAAACTGAAACGGTTTTAGTCCACATTTTGATGGCGACCGAGGCTGAAGAAGGGTGGTTACCCTGTTTGATATAGTTCAGAGGATTTTTATTGTCATTTCTAATCGGGGGAATAGTATTTTAGAATTAATGTGTTTCTCTTTTTTTATAGCTCAGACATAACTGACTTGCAAATCACACATTTAAAGCAATTTCAGCCGGGTATTGACCTGTGAATAGAATGTTACTATAATATCCCAGGAATTCAAAACTGATCAGTCCAGGATATTCCCAGTTCCATTTACTCTTGCAGATCCATGGTGCTATCATCTGATAACTCTCATTTAGCTGGCAGAAGCAGGTAGTGGTACATACATAGCTCATGGTGAATGGCAGGTGGGGAGATTTTCTGTAGAAAACTCTTACCTCTAGATGAGCAGATATACCTTCATATTTGCCTCTCTTATCAAGGGAATGTACTTGCATGCTCAATCTGATTGAGCTTGAGAATGGATTTTTGAGTGGGTTGATTTTGTTTTTACTCTTTAGTCTAATCTTCTTTTCTCAGTAAAACTGAGGCTAATTTACATCATTAACTTGAAACATTTGTGTTCACAAATGTGTATTTTTAACAGTATTTTATTTGAATGAATTCAGATTTTTTTTTGTCCCTATGTACATTGAATGTCATCAGCATCACTCGGCATCTCATAAAGTCTCTGAAATCTCAGATAAGTCAGCAAGATTGTAATAAATACATGCATAACAATCACAGATATGTAATACTGCATTTAAAAATATCACATTCCTAATTTTATCTCTTTGTTGCCAAAAAGTTAATGTCACAGTTTGGTGTTAAAAAAAACACTGTGATTCTCATTTTAAGAAGAAAAAAATGTCATAAAAAAAAAAAAAATCTATCACATCATCTTTTGGCAGCCGCCCATCAAGGCATCTATTACCAAGCGTGAGACCCGTAAATGTGTACAATGTGTAAGTGTCATTGGCTGTCAGTCTCCATGGCGATTTCAATGTGTTAACGTTATTATATGCAGTATATACCAAGCTGATGTAGCTGTTTCGTCCTTTGTCTTCTCTGTGCTTTTTCTCTAGTCTGGGGCCGGGGGGGGTCGTATCTGCCCCCCTCCCTCCTCTCTGCAGTCCTAGTGAATCAGTGATTCTTGGAGGTTAGTGGATTTTGTGTGGTGGCCTTCTTATGTAGTGTCACCTTATGCTGCTTCCTTTTGTCTGTATTTCTTTCTGTTTCCGCTATTGCTTTGCTGTTGTGTAGTCTACAGACCTCTCTTTCTCTCAGAGATAAAAAGACTCTTAACTAGCTCAAAGGTTTATGGAGCCATTTGCCACTGAGGAATTCTGGGACTTTCGTTTCCAGCTTGCTTACATTTACAGAATAAAATGATACAAATTTAAAGTAGCACTTAGAACATGTAACAGACTGGAACCATAAAAGCCTCAGTTGTGAAACATTCCCAGAGTCCCTTGTGCTTATCTTGTATGCATTGGGTGTATTTCATTGGTTTCCACCAAACCTGTTGACTTCAAGGACCCTGTAACACACAGGAAAAAAAAATCATAATAGTATTTCAGGACAATAAACAATTTTAAAGATTTCTTAAAGAAATGAAAAGACAAAATGTTTCGCACTATAAATCTATTTTTATAGGTGTTTTGGAAATGCATGTTTACTAAGTTGATCGTTTAGTTTACTTGATTTTGTTCGGTCCAGCAGCTTTGTCAACATTCAGTGTTTTTTAGTCTGTCCAGCAAAGGGTGGGGGAGCCTTTGTCTTTTTAACTGAATCAGGCTACTCCCCTACATCAGGAAACAAGTGTCTGTGGTTTCTGTGATGGTGTGTTGTTACTTAAACCCAGGTCATAAGAAATAGGTGTAAAAAAATAATAACAAAAAAGGAAAATGTGGTGGAATTTAGGTTGGCAGGTGGAATGTTTTGGGGGGTCTTGGTGTCGCCACTTGAGATTTCTGGGATAGTAGATGTTAGCGTTTTCTACTTAGTGGGGCATGAGGTTTGGGGAGAGGGGCAGCTCTAAAACAGACACCGTGGACCAGGAAATACACCCATGTGTTACAAAGGAACAGCAGGATGAGCTGTTTTAATGTTTCTGTGTTGTGTCAAAATGATTGCTGGTGATTTAAACTAAAACTAATCTCAGCTGCTGTCAGATACATAGTGTTTAAAATTACAATATGAAAAAAACACTTCATTACCTGTGAAGACTGTGTCTGTGTTTTTAACTATTTCTTGTACAATTATACAGATTCTTTTATGAGGAATTTGGTGCCAAGTAGATGAATAAGGGGGTAAAGGGAATTCTCTTAGTATCAATGTTAACAGTGTTATAAATTCTAAATACAAACAAATTAAAATATTAAAAAGAGAAAACTATGGTACATTTTTATTTTTGTTTGATTTTGAAAAACATAACTAACTGAAGCTAACTTTGAGTGCCTGGCTTATTTTTTTTAAGAAACATCTTTTTTTCATTGACCATGAATAATGCTGCAATTCAGAAATGTACATACTTCATTTTACAACAGGGTTATTTTATACTTTTGTAGATTCTCATCAGCTCAGAGAAACATGTCATACATGGTTGTCTTTCTGTAACACGGTTTTTTACCATCCTACAGGTGCCATGTTCATAATAAACTTCTCTTAGATTTGTTACTATCTGGCATAATTTCTTTTGCTTTCAGCCATCTTGATGACCGCCACACACCACAGTGATCTGCCAGTTTTTCTTTTTCCCTCCCTCCCTCCCTTTCTTTCGTTCTTTCTTTCTTTATAGCTTTTGCTTTATTTTTATGGAGTTAACTGTGACACTGGCCTTTTGATATGTTCTGCTCTGAGTTTGGGTTCTGGTTCTCTTGGCGAATGGTTGGCTTGAGGAACTCCACATGCACAGGTACTTTCCTGAGAAGAACAGCTCGGAGGGGCCCTTGTGTCCTGCAACGATCGCACGAAAAGCACAAGAATAAAAATTGTACCCAAATTCTTTGTTATAAATTTTTCAGAAAGCGATCGTGTATAGACAGAATGTCTGGTGCTAAAAAAAAAAAAAATCCAGGCCAACAAAGAAATCATTACATAAAATTACTGTACTCTTAAACTTTTCAATTATCATTTTAAATGATTAATGGTTACATATGACATGTTTGTGAGAGTGGGGAGCTTAGAGGGCCGTCTCGTAAATTTTACCGCGGCTGCACCTGGACATACTCGAAGAGTGGCGCTCACCATGGGCACTAACACATGTAACCGACACCAACAGTGGCCTCTCGCATCCATGGCGATAACAGTGCTTTTGATTGGGCCATTTTTTGCTGATGTCAGCGTCACCACGGCCTCTGGGTTGTTCATTAGCTTGATCTTACACTAAACTTATGAGCAGCGCTTAATTTGTGCCAGAGGTCAGCTCCAGATCTCCTCAAACGCTACACCCTAAATAATTAAACTTAAAATTAATTTGAGTTAAACTTTGGAATAGATACAAACTGAACTAAAGAAATGTATATTTATAAAATTGTTTGTGTTGTACGACTTTTTTGACATACATTCACCTAAATTAGTTTGTTTCCCTTATCTGACTTATAATTTGAAAGGGGAAAATCGTCGCACACAGTAGGTGGTTGCAGTAGGTCTATGTAGTTTTGCTTCGGCACCTGAGTTTATACTGCTTATGAGAAATCTATGAGTAATCTAACCTTTATATTGGGTAAATTTATTCAAAGAAATCCTCACAAAAAAATGTAACATTTCTTCTCAAAACATATGGCACAAATTCTGGCAGCCTCCCTTTGCCGTGATAACAGCACCGTCTGCGTTGATAATGCCAGGTGGGATAGGAAAGCACATTTAAAGGGATCATTCTTCCATGCAAAATCTCTCCAGATCCTGCAGAATCCTTGGCTCCACAAGCTTTCAATAGCCCCTGCAAAAGATGGATTCTGTGGTCAGTGAACCATTTTTGTGCGCTTTGAATCATTGTCCTGCTGGAAGATTTTAGCAGAAACCAATCTTTACAGATTTTGGTATACAGATTTGGTATATGATCTCCTGAAGCATTTTCATCATATTTATATATTATGTCAGTTTATATTTTCATATCCTGTAGCTACTTGATGCAAACTTCTGCCAGCTGTCTCCATATCATGACTAATTGTAAAATTATGTGAAAAGATTTGAATGTAAGATCAAAGCAGCAGTTTTTTTAACATCGATTTGGTCAATTTTACCAAGGATTCCAATAATTTTGCATGGCACTGTAGATACACATCATACAAGAAATGGTTTACTATACTAATTAGATCTTTAAAGTTATAAGTTGAGGTGGATACTGTGCCCAAGCAAAAAATAATAATATCAGCTGATTACATATTCAAATGATTAGACAAGACAATCACATAATTAATTTCATGACTGGTTGTGGTATGGAAAAGGCTTGTAGAAATTTGCATTCAGTACTGTAGCTGCATGATTTGAAGACCAACTGGCATAATATATGCTACAAATATACTAAGAACCTATTGCACACTCTTTCACAATTAGAGTAAATGATATTCTTTTTTGCATCTCCAGCAATACTGTTGGATTTGTTTAGGAGTACATAGGTAATTCAATGTGTAATAGCAAATAACAAAAAAATGCCATAGTGAGGGGCAGTAGCCAAGCGTTACACCCTCTGAACTGGTTGGAATAACGGTTGGTTATTTTGCCTGGTTAATGAGCATTTTATGTACCTGAAGCTCAGCTCTGGGGTTTGTCTGAAGTCTAGTCTCTGGGCTTTGGGGGGGTTGGGTTCTGTCTGTCAGTGTTTTATTTCTGGTGATAGGCATGCTGTCGACTTGTCTGGGTTTGCAGAGCGGTGAACAGATGTTCTGCCCTTTTTTCCTACCCAACAAAAACTGCTTCCCAGCCCTACAAACACTCAATTTGCATTTCTGTTTTACGTGGCATTACATCGTGTTTTGAGAGTGAGGGCTGCATGTCCACGTGTTATGAGTCAAGAAAGAAAGACTAGTTGTGTTTATTGGCAAAAGAAAGTTGCAACTCCCGATATATATATTCCCAATATATAATGGCATGATACTGAATGAAAAATATGTTGTATATTGTTGCGCAGCAGCATGGCACAGGCAGAAGAGAGTGGCGATCTACTGGCAGCTCTGAGACCACAAGGAGTTTATTACAAAATAAAACACACTACAAAACCAAAATGATCGCGAGGAATCGGAAAGACATAAAACTAGGAATAAACTAAATCGTGGAATAAACACAACTATAGGACAAAGAGAACCTATGGAGCAAAAAAAAAGCGAAGTAAATCACACACTGTACCAAACAGTTCTGCATGGCAACATGCAACTACAATGAACCATCAAAGAACAGAACAAGAACACACACTTAAATGCACAGCTAATAAGACGATGGAGGTTGGTGAGAACCACAACTATTTGACCAACAATTTGGACTCACAGGGCAAACAAGGAAAAGGTTTATATTGGAAATTAACAATTCAACAGTATGGAGGGAAAAATGAACAAACACTAAAGGATAACGAAAACAAGGAAAACTGAGCAGGGGAAAAGGAGCAAGAGGCAAGGAACCAATACAAAAACACCAAAAACAGAAAAGCACCGATAACTAATAATATTATGGAAAACCAAAAACAAACAAAACAGATAAAGCTTCTACTTAGCTAATATTGAACCCTTAGAACTAGTGTGTTCTCAATTAGAGCCACATGTTCAGCCCAATGAGCTATGCAGGGGTCTGGGGAGCCAGGAAAGCATATCGGGATTAAAGGGTGAATAGCAGAGAGGAAGGCAGGATGGCTAGGAACACCTGCTGGCCAAATGGGAAGGAGACACAAAGGGCAGGGCTGGATGGGTGCTGACCTGGTCAGGTCAGGTCAGGTTGGGGAACATGTGCTGGTGCAGCACGTTGCCGCACCCCGCCAGCGATCCCCCAGGCAGAAACATGGTCCAGTCCCACCCTCGGGAAATGGCCATCCAACTGCCACAGGCAGGTGTTATGTGGGTGTCCCCTTAGGTTGGTCCAGCCCCTTGGGCCCTCAGGTGGATCACCCTCAGGGAAACGCGCCACATGGCCGCAGTGCCATAACTGACACTCCCTTACAATGCAGGTAATGTGCCTCATTCGGGACTCCTCTAGCAACCGTTCATTCAACAAAAAGTCAAACCAACGGTACCCAAGGATTCTCCAAAGACACACAATACCGAAGCAGTCCAGTCTTCATCTCAGGTCACTGGATAGCGTCCATGTCTCACAGCCAAATAGCAAGACAAGGAGTACCAGGACTCTAAAGACTTAGACCTTCGTCCTCTTGCAAAGATATCGGGAATGCCACACACCCCTTTCCAGCGACCTCATGACCCCCCATGCTCTTCCAATCCATCTACTGACTTCATAGGAAGAGTCACCAGATACATGAATGTCACTGCTGAGGGAGGAAAATCTCTCGACAAGGTTCAGAGCTCACTTGCTCAGACATTCTCGAAATAGACAGACACACTACTGATGACTGCCCAAGAAGTCACTAAATGCCTGGATCTTGGTCTTTAACCAGGACACCCGCTATTCCAGACACATAGACTCCCCACTCAATCTCTCGAGAATTCTGATCAGAGCCTCCTTTGACTCTGCTAAGATCACAGCATCATCGGCAAAGTCAAGATCAGTAAATCTTTCTTCACCAATGGATGCCCCATAGCTGCTGGACCCCATGGTGCCCAACACCCAGTCCATACAAGCATTGAACAGGAGTAGGAGCAAGAACACACCCCTGGCAAACCCCAGAATCAACTGAGAAGAACACGGAAGTTCTCCCTCCACTCACAGTACCAGTGTATAGGCCGGCCATGATTTGCAGCAACTTTGGGGGGATCCTGCAAAGTCTCAGGATGTCTCACAGGGCAACTCAATCAATTGGAACACTTTATGAAAATTCGACAAAGGCTGTAAAGAACCTCTGCTGATACTCGCGCTTGCTCTCGATGAGAACCCTCAGTGCAAGGATACGGTCAATGGTAGACTTCTTAGGCGTAAAACCAGACTGCTCTAATCACTGACAGACAAGCAAGTGTTCACGGGTCCTATTAAGGATGACTTTAGCAAGGACCTTACCCAGTACTGAAAGCAGCGTTATCCCCCTGTAGTTGCCACAATCCGCGCAATCACCCTTCCTTTTCCAGATAGGAACCACAAGTCTCATTTTCCAGTTAGTTGGGATGATGCCTGACTACAAAATGGAAGCAAAGATTGCCTGCAATGCCAGGTGGACAGCCTTCCCACCAGCCTGGAGAAGTTTACCCCGAATACCACAGATCCTTGCAGCCATCCCTACCCCCAGGTGATTCACCACCCATGCAATCTCAGTAAGATTGGGTGGTTCACACAAGAGTGAACTCCGACAGGAATTCACAGTCACAAACAGAACATTTACAAAAATGAACAAGACCATATAAAAACCAAAACAAACACAAACGAAAAGACCAGTCAAGAGATGCAAGTCGGTACACATCAATGTAAATAAATAACCATTACCCAAACGAATCTTTGGCGACGGACCGACGCAGTCTATAATGACATGTTCAAAGGGTTCCCCAGTTGCAGGGATTAGATGTAACGGGGCAGGTGCAATCATCTGATTTAGCTTACCAACAGCCTGGCAGACATGCAACGTTTCACATCCAAATTAACTCCCGGCTAGTAGAAATACTGCAAAACTTGAGACAAGGTTTTCCGGATACCGGGGTGACCTGAACACGGGTAATCATGAGCTAAGCACAACACATAATCATGGTACAATATATAATAGGATATAGTATGACCCACTTTATGGCAACAGAAATACTTGCGTTTCTCCACGAGCAGTGGAGATGGTGTTGACGAGGGAGAGGCCACAATCGGACGAGGCTGTTTTATCAGTCAATATGAACTCATCAGCAAGGGTGGCAGCCTCGGTTAAAGAAGCAACCTTCTGTTCATTTTAATAAACTACCACCCGAACAGGAACATAATTTTTAAATTCCTCCAGTAATACCAATTCTGTAAGCTGGTCAAAATCGGAAACCTCGCTTGCGCTGCACCATTTATCAAACAGTACTGCTTTCTCACGTGCAAACTCCACATGTTTGGCTGGCGGATTTCTGAAGCTTCCTAAAGTTTTGTCAATAGGCTTCTGGCACCAACTCATATGCCCTAAGCACAGTAGCCTTCGCAATATCACAGTCGAGGCTCTGCTCTAACACGAGAGCCGAACAAACCTCCTGTGCCTTACCTACAAGCTTGCATTGCAGTAATAGTGATCAAAGATGTTTTGTGCCAGTTCAACGTCATGGCAATGCACTCAAAAATGGAAAAATAGGCGTCCACCTCATTTTCCCAAAACACAGGAACAAGGCCGATAACTCAACTGACATCAAAGCTCAACCAATTTCCGGGGAGACAGGCGAACTCAAGGGAGACCATGGACTGGGCCTAGGAGCATCTAGGGCATCAGCCTGATCTTGGGGCGGCCTACTGGTGTCATACCTGCTGAGGGTACTTCACGTGGAAGAGATGGGCTTTTAGTCACCCATGCTCAACTGCCATAACTCCAGTTCTTTGTCAGACTCAACTTCCACAGCCCGGAGATGGAGTAACTGAGCCTGGTACTCCTGTCTCTTAATCTCAAGTTCAAGCTCGCTTAGCTTAATCATAAGCAACAGGTCCTTCCTTGTTGAGTGTGGATCTCCCAGCGGTCCAACCTCTTGATTGTCGCTGATGGCCTCCGCTGCAGCAGGCAACCAAACCGGGGTGGCAGCAGCATTCGGGGACCCACCCAAATCAGGCAGGATACCTTGCCGAATCAATTTGCCGAGCAAGGTTAGCTTAACAATCTGCCTGGAAGCCTCAGCGGGAACCAAAAAATTAAAGAACTCTGCAATTTGCAGCAGATCGTCCTTACGGCACTCATCGAATTGTGGCGTAAAGGGTAAAAGCGAGGAGGTCAAACCGGGCCATCGCTATCACTACAACCACCACAATACCCCCCACACAAAAAAAAATCCGCCAGACAAACACGGAAAGGAAAAAAGTAAAGGATGAGCTCCGAATTTCTGTTACAATCCCCAGCCTAGGGTTGGGGATCACCAAAAAGTAAGGGAAAGGAAGAGCCAGCGGGGATAGGGAAAGGGAACATGGGACACAAAGGGATCTTTTTTTGTATTTATTCACAGACATGTCACAGACAGTAGGTGCAACAGACTTTGGGAGTGAAACAACAAACAAAACAACTAACGAACAAGTCCTGAACTAGTCTACCCCTAGTATAACAAGAAGGAAACAAAATAACAACACTAACCTCTGACTCCCTACCCAACCATACAATAAACTACGTTGCGCAAAAACAAAAATGGCAGTCACTCCTTACACACTGGTACAAACAAATAAACACAAAGACAAAGCGAAAGTACGCAGAGGGGAGATCAAAGAGGCGAAGTTGAGGTACAGGCGAAAGTTCAAATCAAGCAGGCAGTCAGAAACAGGGTGACAGTATAAAGGGATGAGGCGAGAGTTGAAAACCAGGAACCATGAATGTTGTTTTCTGTATTCCCCTACACAGAATATTCTCCATCCTACCTAGATTATTATGATTATTTTTGTTTACCTTT
>JAODKF010000030.1:5481950-5498568 GCA_026779585.1 Mormyrus proboscirostris | reverse complement strand
CAGTTTGTAGCACCACTAAATCCTGTAAGTGTTTTGAGGTTTGTGGGGGCCATATTAAATAAATTACATCATTGTTAAAAAAAAAAAAAAAAAAAAAAAAAGAAAACCAGGAACCAAAACAGTCATACACGAGCAGTCATACAAAGAAAAGCGAACCAAGAGCGAGCTAGCAGGCGAGCAGCAGGCAGACGAGGTCACGAAGCAGTAGCCTCTTCTTATCGATAAACCGGAAACTGCTCCAAAGGCAAGCGAGGCGGGGCCAGGTCCTGAGTCGAGGGAGCAGTTGACTAATGGGAAAGTGGGCAGGACGTCCGAAGAACCTGTAGGCATCCTCCTTAACTTACAGCGCATAACACTGAAATTACAGCACGCAACACTTACGGCACATACCAGAAACTTACGGCACGTATATCCCTTACAGCACACAACAATGGGTCACTAGACTACAGATGGTGTGTCACCTGCTCACAAATTTATCTAACAAACGCCTCCTTATCTGCCCTCAGAACCCTCACAGCCATCCTTCTCAGTTCACGTTACAGACTGGAGTTGCCACCAAGTCATGTGCTCTGACTACCCCTCAATAATATCCAGGGTGCTCTGCGAGACAAAACACCTCCTTCTGGGAACACTGGCAACACGAACACAGCTCTCAGCAACCTTCGGGGTCTTATCACGGAAGGTCTCCCACATCACATTAGAGTCAGCAGTCGCCCCCAAGTCTGCAAGTTCTTCACACAACTTGTGTGCAAACTCATCAGAAATAACTTGATCTTGGAGTCTGGATAAGTCCAGCCTCATTCTCCAACAAGAAGTCCGTGGTTAAAATTCACAAACTGGGCACTTCTGTAAACCCTGCAGTTCTGCAGGAGCCTCCAGCATTTGCCCACGGGGATGAGATCGAGCTCCTTCACTGCACCATCAGTATAATGACTGGAAAACCATGTTTTAAAGAAAGCAATAACATGATTTGAATCCAAATCATTACTAAACGCCACTAACATAAAACAAAGCACATTCTGATTCACATTTTTTGCTTGTACTTTACAAAAAATAAATGAAGGCCTGTCATGGATAGCACTGAGGAATCCCCATAGTCGTCTCAGCCACGCCCCTCAGGGGGTTCCGATCGATAGGGCTTCCCTGGATTCCAGCACATTATGGAAGCCCTGGGTAAACGGGATCATCCTGGGACAGCATCAGCCCGAATTGTCAGCAATTGGGGAGTCCCTGGAGACATTCCACACAGGCTTGACGGGATTAGCCTCCCAGGTCCAGCAGCTCCATTCCAGTGCTCTCGTCGCTCCAGCAAGCTGATCGAAAAACGAACCTAGCCTGTCACCTCCTAGTCAATACAATGGGGATCCGGGTTCATGCCGGCCCTTTTTGTCACAATGTTCGATCATTTTCAAACTGCAACCCTCCACCTTTCCAGCGAGCCCTCCAAGGTCGCTTATGTGATTACCCTGCTTACCAAGCCAGCAAGGGAGTGGGGGACTGCAGCCTGAGACACCGGAGCTCCGTTCTGCACGTGCTTTTCCAGCTTCACAGAGGACATGAGGCGTGTTTTTGATCGCTCCAAATCCAGCAGAGAAGCAGCGCGTGAGTTAATGCAGCTTCACCAAGGATGTCGTTCTGTTTCTATTCATTTCCACATCCTGGCGATGTCTTGCAGAAGGACAGCTCAGTTTGATGCTTTTACCAGGGGTTGTCTGAAGGCATTAAGGACGAGCTAGCCACTTGCAATCTCCCTGATGATTTAGAAGATATCAGCGACCTGGCTCTCCGCGTGGACAACCGATTTTCCCAGCCCGAGAGGGAACGACGGGGAGGAGCAAGTGTTTCTCGAGCCACCAAGCCCACTATTAACCCCCCAGAGACCATGCTGAAGCCGATGCAGGTTGACAGGGCTCGGTTATCACCTGCCGAATGGCAGCAGCATTTTTCCTCCCAGGCATACCTGTATTGTGGGAAGATGGGACATTTCGTTGCTATGTGTCCAGTAAAAGGATGCGCCCACCAGTAAGGAGGACGGTGCTGTCATGGGGGATCCAGCAGCAATTGTTAGCTGCCCTTATTGATTCTGGGGTTTTATAGACGTTGCCCTGGTTCAGCAGTGGAAGATACACACAACACCAATTCAAGTGCCACTTTTGGCTCAATCCCTCACGGGAAGAAGAATGGCTACCGTCTTATCAGGATCAGGGAGGGTGACGAGTGGAAGACCGCATTTAACACACCTATCGGTCACTATGAATATCTGGTGATGCCTTTTGGTCTTACAAATGTCCCAGCGCTCTGTTAAGGATGACAAGGTGCATCCCTGTGCCTTTTTCTCTCGCAAGCTGACGTTGGCCGAGAGGAATTATGACATTGGAAACCGCAACCTGCTAGCAGTGAAGTTGGCTCTGGAGGAATGGAAGCACTGGTTGGAGGGGACAATGGTGCTGTTACTTGTCTTGACCAACCATAAAAACCTTCTATACTTACGAACCGCTAAACGACTGAATGCCCACCAGGCTAGGTGGTCCCTGTTTTTTGCCCATTTTAACTTTCTGTTCTCGTTTAGACCAGGGGTGAAGAACTGCAAGCCGGACGCACTGTCTCGACAGTTTGAGGGGGAGAACCATAGGGATGACCCAAGTCCCATTGTGCCACCCAGCCGTTTTGTTGGAGCCGTAGCCTGGGGTATTGAAGAGGACGTCCAGGCAGTTCAGTAATTCTTCCACCCTCCTGCAGGGGGTCCTCCAAACAGGCTCTACATTCCCAATTTTTTATGTCATCGAATGCTCCGATGCTTCCCTCCTAGCTTGCCACCCAGGAATCTGGGGAACTGTTGCCCTTCTAAAGCAACATTTTTGGTGGCCCATTGTGCTTCGGGATGTTCAGGGCTATATCGCTGCTTGCCAGGTCTATGCATGAAACAAAACTCTGTCTCAGTCTCCAGCTAGTCTATTGCAACACCTACCTGTTACTCGGCGACCCTGGTCACATATTGCTTTGGATTTCGTGACTGGTCTTCCACTGTCAGAGGGGAACATGGGCATTCTTACTGTGGTTGACCAATTCCCTAAAGCTGTTCACTTCATCTCTATCCCTAAGCTCCCTTCTGCAAGAGAGACTGCCTAGTTATTGATTGACTATGTATGCAAGCTCCATGGACTGCCGACTAACACTGTCTCTGACAGGGGTCCCCAGTTCGTGTCACGCTTTTGGAAGGAGTTCTGCACGTTACTCAGCGCTACTGCAAACTTGTCTTCAGGTTTTCACCCTCAGACTAACGGTCAGACAAAGCTTCCCAACCAAGATTTGGAGCGTATGTTGCGCTGTCTGGCTTCCGACTCCCCCAGTTCATGGAGTAAATATCTGTCATGGATAGAATATGCTCACAATTCCCTACCTGTGTCTGCTATTGGTTTGTCTCCTTTCCAGTGCTGCCTGGGATACCAGCCTCTGTTTCCGGCCCTAGAAGAGGAGGTCATGGTACAGTACCTGCGGTGCATTGGTTCTTGCAACACTGTCATTGCACTTGGCATCTAGCCCATTCATCGTTGCTACGGTCCAGAGCACAGATGAAGTGTTACACAAACAAGTGCCGCTCACGCATGCTTGTCTACTGCGTTGGGCAGAAGGTTTGGCTGAGCACCCATTACATACCTCTACACGTCCAGTCCAGTAAGCTGGCCCCTCGTTTCGTTAGGCCATTTGTAGTCTCTAAGGTTGTCAGTCCCTCTGTGGTATGTCTTCAGCTTCCACGTTCCATGCGCCGTGTCCATCCGGCTTTTCATGTGTCCCAGCATCGACCTCATGCGACCAGTCCTCTGGCTACCCCGAGTCTACCTCCCCCCCCCGGATTGGTGGATGGGGGCGAGGTGTTCACAGTCCAGTTGTTAGATGCCTGCCGCAGGGGATGGGGCCTCCAGTACCTGGTGGACTGAAAAGGTTATGGCCCTGAGGAACGCTCCTGGGTGCTGGCCCATTTTGTTCTTGATCCCTCGTTGATTGCAGACCTTCATCGTCATCGTCCAGACCTCCCATCTCATCCGCCTGGAGGCAGTCGTCGGGGTGGGGTGGGGTACTGTCATGGATAGCATTGAGGAATCCCCATCGCCATCTCTGCCACACTCCTCCGGGGGTTCCGATCGATAGGGCTTCCCCGAGGTTCCGCGCCCTGTCAACCTGTTTTTCTGGCCGTACTGGTTGCTCCCATTCTGGACACTCCTCTCCCAGCTGTGTCTTGTTTTCCCCGGTGTCGGTTTCCCTATATCAGGCAACTTGGCTCTCCAATCAGTATGAGATCTTCATAGTGTGCCTTGAGTTCGAGCATTTTCTCTGGTGTGTGTCTATCTGTGTCTTGACTTCTGCAACGTTTCCTAGACTCAGAGTTTCTGCCTGCCCCCCTTCTGGACCGACGCCAATTGCCTGACCTCTGCTTGGACTCTCGACCGTGTTCTACGCCTCCTTTCAGACCGACGCCAATCGACCGACCCTTGCCTGGATTCCCGACTGTGTTTTGCACCTCTTCCCCATCTGTACCGACGCCGATCACCCAACCTCCCCGCCTGAGTTTCGGCTACGGTTCTGGGCTCAGCCCCGGGTACCTCAATCTCTGTGGAGAGACTCAATAAAACAGCGATACTTACTGCAGAGCCGCATCAGCGTCCATCTTCTTGTCTTCACAACAAGGCCAGTGAATTTCGGGTTTGAAAAATTAATGTTTGTATAATTTTTCTTTTTTAAAATATTGAAAATGTGTGACATACACTCAAACATAAAATTAGGGATAAAAGTTTGACATTTCTAATATGTCTAGAATTACATGTATTTAAAGCCTTTTGGCTATATATTTAGGGGACTGGTAACTATAGTATTTTAATTTTCAAAAAAAAAAACAAAACACATTTTATTTTCATCACTGTTTTCCAAACATATGCAAAATCATTTTTGCCTAATACAGTTTTTCTCCATTGCTTTGAAGCATTTCTCAAAAAACAATTAACATTTGCAAAACAAGTGTAATCCCTACACCATAATGTCACCTACATAATTTCATAATTTCTCATTGCTTCACACAAATTTGCAAGTGTTTTAGCACATATCCACAAATACAAAATACATTCCATAATTCGCAGTGACATGGCACTGTTGTGTTTCAGTATACTGTATGATTTCCTTGTTCTTGTGTTGCCATTTTGCTGCTTTTGTGTTGTACAGTGCTGTGTGACTTTTTCATTTAAGACACACTGTGTCTTGAGATCTGAGAAAAGTCTATGTGCATCTGAATGCTTTCTCTTGCCATTGAATGTAGAGCCTTGTAATGCTGAAACTGCTGTCTTTGACTTAAATAAGAATCAGTTTGCTTATGACAAATGATCAATCAGTGACAATGAGAAAGTGAGAACCGACTTTCGCTCAGCATTGTGGAGCTCAGGAGCTTGTGGAGCTTACACTGATATACTGAGAATATATCTAAGTATTTTGACTGGGTTAAAACAATGCTTTTTGTACTTTTCATTTTGGTGGTCTGATTAACTCATTTTTGTGGAATTATCTGCTTTTGACACACGAGCTAATTGTTCTGGGTGAGTTACAGGCTTTTGCAGATAAACCACAGCCTGCTATGTGCGTGAACTGTTTTGAGAAATGCTCTTACAGTCTAGAGAATGTTAAGCATTGTACTGAGAAAAGTAGTTGGTTATAGTTTTTTAAGCATTAAGCATTTTTAAGCATTAATTATACCAATGTGCCATGATACTGATGTGCGGCGGCGGCGCGAGGGAGGATGATGCTGTTCGCACCTTTTAATGTTACAGGTATTACACCATATTTTGTGTCCGTCTTAACGTGTGAGTCCAGGGGCGCTTATTGGGAATGAACCCATTGTTTCTGTTCACTTACCTTAATTTTTACCTTTTTCATTTTTATCGTACCCCAGTTAATTAAAAATTAATATAGCCGATGTTGCAACTATTTTCCACGATTGCTCGCTTTTATTTTTGATTTATTTAATTCAAAGGGGATGCGTTCAAGCTGAACATACTATCGACCAATGATATATTCAGGTTTGTAAATGCAGATTGATGTTTTAAAACGACATTATAATTATTCTTTTTAGTTTTCTTATCTCGCTTTTTGATTGTTTACTTGGCGTTGTATTTTGTGTATTTTTCGCAGATGGCTTATGCACCGTGAACAGAAACCATGCGTTCATTTCCAATAATATGTATAACGGCGTCCCTGAAGTCACACATGACGACTGTCACAGAATACGGTGTAACGTCATTTGCCCTGCTCTTTTTGCAGGACTTCAGTATAACGTTTGTTCCCCGCCCTGCCCCCAGCCGGACTTTGACATGACGATTCTCAACCTGGTGGCGACGTTTCGCTTGGGAGAAACCAAGTTGGACCCCGGTGGGGTCTCGTCGTTAGACAATTAAGTGGAAGCATTATGTATTGTTTAAATGTTTGTATGTCTTTGTCCGTTTATGCTTTGTATGTTTTTCTTCTACGGTTGGGTACTATGCCGGTGATCCCCCCGAGCTGAATCCCAAGCTGAGGGTGACCTGCTTCCCTTCTCCCGTGGAGTGTTAAAAGGGTTTTGTGTGCTGTGCCATGGGATGTGGAGTTTAGTGTGCAGTGTTGATGGTGGATGTTGCTTTTTAGTCACTAGTGCTTTGCCTGTGGGGTGGTAGATGTGCTCAGTGGGGGATGGTTGTCCTTGGAGAGAACTTGTAGCTTGTTAGCGGCAAGTTTTAATGAGCTTTGCTGTTAATCAAAGTATTTCCTCGTGACTCCTGCTTGTGGGGAGTATTCTTCTGCCTCATATACTGGACCATACTGGGGTAACAATGGTGGTGGCAGCATAGATTTATTGTGAGCTAAAAAAAACTTTACAGTGTGTTTCATGAAATGTGCCAAAGCATTCAGGAAACTATAATACATAATTTGGTAAGTTTAGTGTATTTTTGATACACTATCAGTATTGTGAAGTTAATCCTTGTATATTTTGCACAATAAGTCTTGAAACCGAAGTAGGAAACATTCAGCAAAAATACCCAGACCTTAAAGTAACTACTTCACCAATGATGAACACCATTAAATATTACATTCTCACCCTGGGATTGAGCTGCTATCCCACTAAAAAGTATAGATATCAGTTTCTGGCCGCATAAGAATTACCTGTAAAAAACTGTCGCCACGCAGAAAATGATAAGTAGCAGTTTCAGGCAGCATAAAAATATGTGTTAAAAACTGCTATAGGACAGTTATTTTGATAGCATAAATCCTTAAATAAATGTCCATGCAAATTATGGATAGGATAGTTTGGCAAAGTTGCAAAAACAAACAGATATAACTGAAAATTTCTGTTACGGTAGTAAATTCTGGCAAGGCAACAAAACCTGACAGAACACTGGCCACTTGCTTGTCTCAGGTTTTATGATTTTGGTTACCCGCTGTCTTGTCTCGGGTTTTATGATTTTGGTTACCCGCTGTCTTGTCTCGGGTTTTATGATTTTGGTTACCCGCTGTCTTGTCTCGGGTTTTTTGATTTTGGTTACCCGCTGTCTTGTCTCGGGTTTTATGATTTTGGTTACCCGCTGTCTTGTCTCAGTGTTACGGTTTTGGTTTGCCTGCATTTTGCTTTGTTGCCGTTGGTTAGCCTTAGTTCTGCAAATCTGCCACTTATATGCTTCCAGTCACCGATGTAGTCAGCAGTCCCTGGTCCCTGCTGGTAACTTTTGTCCCGCGATTGTCCCCATCTCAGGCCCTGTTGGCCAGGAAATAAGCATTGTACATCGATGCTGTGGTTCTGGTCCTGTTGTGGAAATCAATAAAGGTTTTTTTTTTTAACCAAAAAACCAAGTATGTTGCCAGGCTGTGTTTATTTTATATGTAGAGAGCTGTATCTTTTACTCAACCCAATATGTGCTGTTGATGTACCATAAAAAATAGCTTTCATTGCAAATATACCATTTTTTGAAGACAGATAGTTACAATGATTAGTGCATTTTTATCCCCTTGAGGTGTAGTATCAATAGTAGATACTGTATAGTAGAGTACCATAGTAGATACTGTATAGTAGAGTACTGTATAGTAGAGTACCATAGTAGAACCTTTCACAAGAAGGCTCTGTGATCTCGCGGCCAGACACCCAGTTATGTGCAGATCTCAAACACTCCACAGCACACTCACAATCAGAGAATCTGATCAAAGTTCAGATACATAATTAATCTCAGCTTGCCTTATCGTGGTTATTACTGGGTACATTGTATAAAATATTACTCACTTGTAGACGCAATGTGGTTGAGCTGTTGGCTGGAAAAATCTTACGTGTAAGTAAGACATACTTATCAACGGTGAAATGGACGGTCAGAATGATGCAGAAGCAAGAAGAAACGACCTTTACTGACCTAAGCGGAAGCAGAGTGACTGAATCAGTTGCATATCATTGCTTAGTTGGAAAGAAGATTTTAATAATTTACTTTCTGAAGTAGTAATAAGCTAAAGGTGGCAAAGAATAGTATATACATTTATAAGTCTTCATGATATGAATAGTGGTTGTCTTGATTGTAATGTTTCATACCTTCAAATATCTGTGAAGTGTTTCTTTTTTAAAAAAAAAAAAAAAACTTTCATCAGGACTATCTATTTTTTTTATTTGAAATACCCTCCATTTTCAATGGAAATTGTCTCATAGAAAATAATATTCTAACAGAATCACATAAATTGCAACATAAACAGTTGTTTTGCATTTATATTTGCACATTTGGGCCTAAGGTTTAAGTCGACCTTAGACTGCAGAGCTGATGGAGTGGGAACCTGAAGAGTCTTGTCTGAAATGAATATTTGTCACGGTTATCGTAGGTTCAAGGAAACTGCTGCACTCAGACTTGGCAATGACAATAAATGAATTACACTTTGCATCTGAATTTAGATGTTTAATGCAAATGTAATCTATCAAGTCTCATCGATTCCACATGCCAGGAAAATACTTTGAATAAAAATGCATTGTGTTTTCTTCCTAATAAGGTATAGGAACTAATGCCTATAATGGTTTATGGCTTTTTAAAATGCTATTATAAATGGAATAGTAATTGCCATTAGGAAAAGAGAAGCGGAAGAAAAACTGGAAGGAATGATAGCTGCACCTGTGTAAATATGAACCCCAGAACAATTAAACATATAAAAGTTTTATTTTTCCAAGTTTCGCTTCCCAAATCCACTGGTATTTGTCAATATTCCATCTTGACTTTAAGTGGTGTATAGAGGTTAAAACTGAAGCTCACTTTAAAAAATCCAAACATATTTTAAATATTTTACACAGTTTCACATGAAGACCATAAATGATAGATCATAACCCTGAGAGAAGCACGGATACAGAGCTCCCCTAATGACCAAACCTTGTCTTTCTGTCTTTCTAACCTGTTCTCATTAGGATCCTAGTCAGGTGTTTCGCTTGCAAAAGCAAAATGATATGGTTGATTCATTTTGTACAGGTCATCATGGGCTTTTTATGAGTGTTCATTTTCACTGTAATATTTACCATAATTAACAGAAATATGTAACCATTTGAATAATAAGCATGAAGTCTAAAGTCATATTATGTTGTGGCATAGAGTATATGATGGCTGCTGTTTGTCTGGCAAATATAATTAATATATTTTTGCCATTCCCTGTATACGCCTGACTCAAACCATGCCACTAAATGAAAATGAAGGGATGTGGATCTGAGCCAGAACAGGCTGTAGTCCCCTCCCAGCCCATGCTATGAAAGTCAAAATGCAAAGGGCTTGTTTTTCAAGGTCAGTGTGAACCCGGAGGCGCTGGCTTCACAAAGAGATGAAGTGGCACCCCTGTTAAAGCCGTTATTTGTCAGTATAAGTGGATTACAGTTGATTACCACTGAATTTTACTGCCCTGAAATCCCTACTAAATTCTTTATTGGTAACTGTACTTTCCTACCAGCCCATAAAAACAGACACTAATCATTCATTGCTAAGTATTCTTGTCTCTCTTTGCATTCTCCATCCATCCATCCCTCTTCCAGATGCTCATCCAGCTCAGGGTCTCAGATCTTTGCATTGTGCAAAAGTATGAAAATCTATTAATATACGTATTTTCGAAATAAACTTGCGTATTACAATCAAGGGATTGTTGTGAACAAGAGCATCACAAGTCCGCTTCACAGCATCAGTGCCGGCCATCACCACTCACCAATATTTCAGTGTTTCTCAGATCACAGTCACCAGCATCAGCAACTCCTATATTTATTATTACGATTAATATCTAAACATATTAACTTTATACAGTAATTCCATTATTACCATTTAATTACCATTTAACCCTTTAACGGAACACTCACAAATGATGAAGACAAATGACCGATCCTGTAGAATAAGCTGCTTTATCTTATCACAAAAGAATGTAGAACTGGTGCCAAAAAATCCTTGTTAAAAGGATGATGTTAAAATGTGATGTGATGAATAGGATGTGATGTTAAAAGGATTAAATAATTTTTAAATAATATAGATTTCATCATTTAAAAATAGACTGACACTGTTTGGGGTGGAGTTTCACGGCTAAACATAACTCAAAAAATAACCAATCCATGTGATAAAATGAGTTTGTCTGATACAGGAATATATGTGCAAATACAGAGAATTGGCCTCCGTAACATGCAGATCCATAATAAAGAAACACACTTTAATTCATTCATTCATTCGTTTGTTTGTTTTATTTATTTATTTATTGGGGGTTGCCATCTCCCTATGCTCAATGCCCCTGTCCGACACTCTGCGCAGCACTCAGAGAGGGCGAGGAAGTTTCATGTAAATTGAGTATGATAAAGTTAAGGTGCACTACAGGTCAGTGTAAGCCAGTTGTAACACACCTTTCTGATCAATACTATTTTGATCTGGTTTTAGCTACGCACATTTAGCAGCCTTTAGGGCAAAAATGAAAGTGTATGTTCGTAGGGAAAAAAAAATGTTGTTTGACAGTTCTGTTACTACCGTGTACACATTTAAAGTGTTAGTGCTAGCTAAGCAGTGGATACCTTATAAACCTTATAAACAGGTCATATACTGAACAAGGAATAACTCAGTGTCCCCAGAGCAGGATGACATGCCCTTCAAATAATGGTACTTTAACCTTGTATAATGAGGTACTTAATATTTCTTGTTTCAGAAAAATGTCCAGATTAGCAAACAAATATTTAAGTTAATATTGTAATGTTGTAGGTTTTCATTTATTTATTTATTTTAAAAAAGCCTATTAAGCTATTGAGATCATTTTGCTGTAATTTTCATGCAAAAATTTAAATGTGTCCATTTGGAGACAGAAACCAAGTGAGAATCATTAATTGGGGCCCAAAACCAGCAGGAATTTTACTCTTAATTCAGGTCAAGCATCTGTCTGTCAGAGGGGGAGAGCTGTGAGCTGAGAGCTGTGAGCTGTGTTTCTGCGCTGCCCAACAGTGCTGTAGTCCACCTTCTACCAGCTCTTAAGGAGGATCAGCTGAGTCACCCAAAGCGGTACCATACTTAAATGATTTTGAAATGAATTCATAGTTTCTCCATGATGACCATTCAATGTACTAGGGCCAAGAGCTACAACAACACACAGATTAATGGGAAATTGTATGCATGCAGTACACTGTTGCCCTCCACTGACAGTTATCAACCTGGTATCCAGTCCAGTGTAACTAAAAGGTCCTAGTATAGCAATTAATCAATCTATCTATCTTCAAAGCACTTCTGGTGAGAGTCGCAGTCTGGCATGTTAATGATGATGCTGTTTACGGATTTTCTTGATTGCTTTGGCATATTTCATGAAACATCTTAACATTTTCAGGACTATAAGAGCATTTCTCAATACAGTTTAGGCATATAATACATCACTAAGGTGTAGCAGCAAAAGCCTGTAACTCACCCAGAACAATTAGCTCATATCTCAAACGCAAATAATTACACTAATGAATTAGTCAGTGTCACCAAAATGAAAAGTACAGCATTGTTTTGACCAAGAGAGTCAAAATGCTTAGATATACTGTCGGTATGTCAGTGTAAATAATCAGATTCAGATTCAGAATACGTTATTGATCCCTGAGTAAAATATGTGATAACAGTTGCTCCCAGACAATACGAAAATAATTAATTAAGTTAAAATACCAATAACAAATAATATAAATATTACAATAACAAAATTACAAATGGCTCTAATACAAGGAACTCAATATACAAACAATATATATTATATAAATATGTTATATGTATATTATATATTATACATATTATATCTGCATGCCAGTTCCGCCTAGTACGACTTCTGGCTACTTCTGGCTTCTGACTCCCGCCGCGCAGCAGCGTACTCCCAGCATCCTTCTTCTTTGTTCTTGCGTATACCCTTAAAATGATGTTGAATAATGACTAACGAACATTTCAATTTACGAACGGCCGTTCGGAACGTATCTCATTCGTAAGTAGAGGAGGGTCTGTACAAGCAATATCCTAATAAAGTACAGATATTACAATACCAAAATTACGAATGGTAAACATTTGGAAATTTGTGTGAAGAAATGATGTTCTGCTGTGCAGACGTGACTATGTGGGGATTACACTTGTTTTGCAAATGTTAATTCTCATGTGAGAAATGCTCCAAAGCAATCGGGGAAAACTGTAATGACCTGCCGACAAATTTGTGACAACAATTTTCAGTTAGTCACCCACAGTTACACTATAGTCACAGTGAGAATAAGTAATTTCATTGGAAAACAGAAAATGACTACAATTATAAGGCAGCATTGGTTGTGAAAAAACAAGCCAAAAAATATTAGATGTTTATAATAAAAAGAACAAATATCCATCTCATCCCAGAATGGTTAAAAATGCATAAAATTGCTTAAGGAAATTAGACATTATTTTTTGTTTCTATTATGGCATGAGAGTAAGTAAATATGTAGTTCATATTTTAAAATATGACTTTATTATTTAGAAAATTCAAATATTAATAGCGAAGGACACTGATTGAGTAGATAAGAGGAACGGTGCCCAACTTCAGGATCCATCATAAGAAAACAATGCTGGATGTTTTCTAAACACTCTCATAATTGTCGTGCTTACATCAAAATTCAACATAAATATATTTAGCTTGATAACCAGTGTTAACAGAACTTGTTAACAGTTTTACATTATGAGTTACTTTCTTCTACCTCTGATGTTAGGTCCACAAAAATTCGTAGGGTATATAACATACACGTATTAAGAAACATTGTTACGCATTAAGAAACTCAGCTTTAGAAGAGCAGTCACTAGGATGTGTATATATCTAGTCATTACAACATAAAAAGCACACATTTTAAAAAATGAACATCCTGTGTAAACATTAATAAATAGTTGTGCTTTGTTTTGGCAGTAATTCACAGTTTTCATAATATTTCACAGTTATTTTGTATTGCACAGTTTTCACAATATTGCACAGTTATTGAACCAAGTACATGTTGTTGGTTTTAGTCTCAGTTCAGTTCACTGATGGGTCTGGGGACAAACTGTTTTTGAGCCTGTTTGTACAATTCTTTAAGGTCCTGTAGCGCCTCCCTGACAGTAGCAGAGAGAAGAGGTGGTGGCAGGGGTGTGTGATGTCTCTCAGGATGTTACTGACTCTGCAGTTCTGAAGATGTCCTCCGGTGATGGCAGTGGAAGATCTTTTGGGCTGTGTTTGTGACTCTCTGTACTGTTCGCCTGTCTGCCGCTGTGCAGTTGGCAGTTGTAACACCGTATGTCAATACACTCTCAGCAGAGCAGCGATGGAAGGACACAAGCCGCTCCGCAGCCTCTCTAAATGTCCGTGCAGTGCAACCGCTGCTGAATCTTCTTGATCAGAGTGGTGGAGTTGGTTGTCCTTGTGAGGTCTTCAGTGATGTGGCTTCCCAGGAATTTGTAGCTGGAAGCCCTTTCCACTTCCTCTCCTCCGATGTTGAGGTGAATGGTTCTCTCACTGTCTCCAGAAGTCTAGAATGATTTCTTTGTTTTTTTTTTAGTATTCAGTGACAGGTTGTTTGCTGTGCTTCACTCTACCAGTTTGCAGACTTCATCTCTGCATGCTGTCTTGTTCCCGCCTTGTGTCGTCAGTGTAGAGGGAGTGTGGAGGAGGGAGTCAACACACAGCCTTGAGCCGCACCTTTGCTGAGGGTCAGAGAACGGTGGTGTCCGTGTCTAACTCTCTATGGCCTGTTGGTTAGAAAGTCCATAATCCACATACACAGAGGATCACTGGGGTCCAGCTCCAGGAGTTTGGTGACTAACCTGCTGGGGGAAATGGTGATAAATGCTGCGCTGCAGTCCACAAACAGCATTCTCACATACGTCCCTCGCTGTTCAAGGTGGGTTAGCGCTGTGTCGAGAGTTACAACGATAGCATCCTGTGTGGAACGGTTTGGCCTGTAGGCACTCTGATGCGGGCCCACGGTGGAAGGGAGGGTGGATTTGATCAATCAGGATCAGTCTTTCAAAGCACTTTGTTAGCAAATGGTATCCAGTATAAACACAGCAATGTATTCTAAAAGGCATATTAATGGAGATGCACAATATGTAATAAAGACAAAATATGATACCATTTGGTTGGCAATAATATCAGACCTTCACTCCAGTGAATTAATAACTTGCTACTCTATACAATAGGGGGGCATAAATTTATCGTTCGTAATAAACGACAGTGGAATTATATATATATTTCAATGTCATTTATATATATAAAACCAAGCTCACTGAGCTACTGTTATAGAAGTAGTTTTCCACAAGTATTATTTTGTATAATAAATATTGCTGCAATTTTAGAATCAATTTCCAGTGTGTGTTTTTTTTTTTTGTATCCACGAGATTCATGACTTTAAACATTTCTGCTTTGGTACCAACATTTCTTGAACTGTTAGGGATCACAGCAATTTCACCCTGCAGGGAAATAAATATTGCAAGGTAGGGTGTAAATAACAAGATTGTTTACAATAAGACATTGCCGGCTTAAACAGGATATACATACACACAGATATATGCCATAGTAAACACTGAAGATTACAATATGCAAAGAAATGCTGTTTTAACCAAGGTCACCTGTTCCCTGAAAAGTTCCTGCTTACAGTAAGTGTCAGGGACAGAATATTTCCCCCATGGCATAAAAAATAATACTAGGTTTTTAGGAACGTTAGATGGAGCATCAACTAGCATTTTTAATATTTAAGGATTTCCTGCTGTGACAATATGCAGAGCAGAAAAACTGCACGATTTCATTACCTATATGCTGTAAAGTTTCCTATTTCTGCACATGCAGGGTTACAGAATTATTATTTTCCCCAATAAATGCATGAGTTCCACAGAAAAATGCATTTTAGGATGTAAAAGATAGCTAACTCAAACGGCAGGAAGCGGAAGGTATGTTAAAGTACCCAGATAGTGCTGTTGGATACCACTGTAATGGAAAAAGGCCCAAAACAGGGCCAATAAGGTGGAAGATATCTGTTAAACATCCAGAACACTGCAAAAAACACAACAAATAAACTTCTGTTTTCATGAGGTACCATTTTGTTTCCTGGCCTTGTTCATTAATATTGTTAGTTTATTCTACATTGGTCACAGAAGACATATTGTGTATAGATACAGGTACTGAGATCATTCATTTTTGTAGATTGTATGGATTCTGCTGTCCGTAGACATACAATGATCTTGGAGTATAATGTCCAAGGTACATGTCATACAATTTCCATTGGTGATGTTGGAAATCCCCCTTGGCAATGAATAAAATGACCTTTATATTTCTATGTTCCAAAGATCTGATGATCTGATGATGACACTGAGGATTGTTAAAAGATTTGCGAGTGATGGTCTAGCCTCGTATTAAAAGAAGGCGTTGCATGGACTTTCAACGAGTCAAAGTCTGATCTCTATTCAGTCCCCCAAATATACGAGCTAGTTGAACAATTACAGACCCAAGACTAACAGAGTGATTGTACAATATATGGGGGGGAAGGTTACATATGACCACTAAAGCAATCAATTATAGTGAAAAGCCAGGCGCTAAACAGCAGGGTTTTCATCAGTCTAGCTGCAGGATATGGGAAATACACACTGTACCTGGCAAAACACGCAGTCCCAGTGTTGCTCTTTGTAATTAACTCCTATTGCAAAAGCCCCAGAATGACTCTTGTCTGTTGTATGCCATGTAATACATCAGCAGGAAACCATACTCGAATACCTGGCATCACTGAGTGCTGACCCTCATTAAAACCTTATTGATGCACAGCTATGCCCGCTTCCGCTTTCACCTGCATGAGCTGCTGGGATGCGTGACATTGTGATGCGTGACATTGTGATGCGTGACATTGTGATGCGTGACATTGTGGCCTGTTCCACAAACAAAAACAAGAACAAAAGATTAATTTACAGCCTCAACATTTCCAGCAACTAAAATGGATTAAGGAGCAGGAGTCGGTTTCTTAAATGACTGATTCGTTAATTCTGTCTACCATTTATTATTTATCCCTCCGTATCCCCTGTGTGTGTGTGTGTGTGTGTGTGTGTGTGTGTGTGTGTGTGTGTGTGTGTGTGTGTGTGTGTGTGTGTGTGTG
>JAODKF010000030.1:5467842-5479953 GCA_026779585.1 Mormyrus proboscirostris | reverse complement strand
ACATATACACACACACATACACCCCCACACACACATATACACACACACATACACCCCCACACACATACATATACACACACATACACCCCCACACACACATACAGAGACATAGTCCACATATTACTATTTTCATGGGCACTCTCTTCATTCCTATGGGCATAACCCAACTATGACGACCTTAACTCCTACCCAGCCCTAACCTTAACAATAACTAACCAAAGAAACATCTAATGTTCCTAAAAACCTAGTATTATTTTTTATGCCATAGAGGAAATATTGTGTCCCTGACACTTACTGTAAAGAAACAGACTTTTGGCATTTTTGGTTTTTTGATTGTAGTCACAGATTTTTGTAAAATTGAAGTTATCCTTGTGTGCACACAATTGTGGGGAAATTTAATAATTACAAAAACACGCAAAAAAAAAAAAAAGTGAGACTCAAACCCCCATCCCCAGGGGGGCGAGACCCCAGTGCTCCCCACTCAGTTTCCTCTGTATAATTAATTAATTAATGTTATATGAATAATTATACACACATTAAGCATTTAATTGTAATTATAGAAAATGTGTACTAATAACTGATGGTGTTGTAGTGTCCACCGGTCTAACATGCGAGTACAGTGATGACACCACAATGGTGGAAAAAGCACTTTATTTCTCAAAAAGCATTAAGACAACAAAGGCTTGCAGTAATAATTTGAGTTTTCCAAAACTATTGTCTAAGTGACCAGCACTGTTGACCAGCATGCAAGCTGGCTTCAAGGTTACCATATCATTACATTAAATAAAGCATATTCCATACAAAGTCATTTAAAGCACACAGAAACACAAGCACATACTTTCCCAAAATGTTGGGAACGTTAATCTTAATATGATCACACTTCTCTCAAAACAGACTGGGAAGTGTTACATGAGGATGATGGGGATTTGACTGATTTACTAATCATAACTGCCCATAACTGCAGGCTTAACTTCCACTGCAAGCCACGGCCCACACAGCAACAGACATTAAATTTAATGTCCAAAGATGAGTTAGCAGCTCTAAGTTTCACATACAAAATAAGTACGGATGCTTCAACACAGTCATCATAAAATCAAGATTAAAACAGTAAAACCGCACCTAACATTCAATTGTCTGAATCAGGCTATCGACACAGATAAACATACACAGAAATCATAATCACTGTATAATGCAAAACAATACAGGATAAACCTTCAAAAGAAGATCTGAAAACACTTTATCCTTAAGGGTGCTTGTAGGGAGTCCAGGACGGAGAGATAGTTGAAGGTGAGACAAGTGAAATTGCTCTCCCCATTTTCTCCAGCAAGAGTTTTTCTCAAGAGTTTGTCTGAACATCCGTCCATCCATCTATTCATCCATCCATCCATCCATCATCTATGCCCCTTTATCCTATGCAGGATTGCGGGGGATCTGAAATCTGAAAATCCTTTAAACTTATTTAAAGTCAAGTACATCTCACAACTGAACAATTGCAGTTTAAGATTTGTGGCAGAACAAAATTTCAAATGCAGCAATATAAATTCTCATCTACACAGCATCTCAGAAAAAAGTAAAGTTTAGTTGAATTGTAAAAATGGAAAATTGAAGTGCTTTATATTGCTATTGTTTAACAGAAAAATATAATTTCAGAGTAACCCTTGAGAATAAGTTTAATGCCTGAATCCAGTTTGTTTAAATACTTCTGACTGATGAATATAAATAGGATTATTTGCAAAAAAATAAATGTGTTTCTATACACATAATCACCCAATTTGTACAAAATTTACCATCTACATGTTGTAGTCCTGTATTTGTTTTTAGATAAAAAAAAAAAAACAAAAACAATAAAGATTTAAATCACAACATCTGTACTGAAGAATCTATATCGACAGAACTTCTCAAATCAGCTTAGGAAACTTTCAGGGTCTGGTGAGCCAACTTTAACTCACAATTGTATATCTATTTCGTTTTTAAGCATAATTCTTAAATACCTTAAATTGGCAAAACTGATAAGTAATAACACGGAATAAAGAAAACAGAACAGAATAAATTACTTAAAATGCACTATGTACATGTATTTTACAAATATGTGGAATTTAGTTTACAAAGACAATATTAACTTCAGCAATGCATTTTAAAGAACGGGATTCTTTAACTGAAGGTGAGAACAGAAGTAGACTGAGCAGGTTGTTCAGTAAAAGAAAAGTGTTCAAATGAAGACGTCAGACATTCAGTTACTATACAAGCATTTTTCATGTCTGGCTGCTTTATGAAAAATCTTAACTGTTGCAACTGTCGTAAGAGTACTGTGTTTATTATCTTAAATTTAAAGTTAATTCTTTATATGTTGTTAATATTTGAGGCCATAATAAACAGGCATGAAATTTCATTCAGAATAATACATTTGAATAAAAAGTAAATCTTCAGAAGTCAATCAACAAAAACATCTAACATGCCAGACATCCAGCCCTGTATATGTTACTGCTATTAACAACTGATCTATCACTCTCTCTTTGTTCTCTTGTCATTTTCCACATTCACCTCTTTGACCTTTCAGTACAGCTCAGTTTAGGCTTTTCATAAACTAATTTTGGTGCAAGCTGTTTACATTAATATAGATTTACACTGTCAGACATATTTTAATATAAATTCTGAGCATAAGTTCACTAAACACAATATTATTAAGAACTATTTTAATATTAATCATTTCATTGGATTCTCAGGTTTTCCTGGGCATTAAATTACTCAGGGTCACTCAAACAAAACCTTTTCATTGTTGTTCTGAAGCTACACATCATTCAAGCAAACCACGTATCTTTACTTAAGACTGTATAGTCAGACATATATAGTAAATTATAAACATGTAACATATTCTTCTAAATTTTCTGTGAAACTGCTCCAAAACATGTAGCCAATGGACATTACAAAAAAATATATGAAATTCATTCAAATAGATAATGTCTCATATTTAATCTAAATGGATCCTTTGGTTAGTTTCCTAAATAGGCTTTAAAGGGATTCAGAAGGACATTTTTTCTTGTGCTGCCTTATGTTTCTAAGAAGGGTGTATATCATGGATGAAACCCCTGCTGATTCGTCTCCCTGTCCTGCTTTATTAATTTTTCCATTCTCTTTAATAATTTATCATTAAAAATATGTCTGTTAATTACAATTAAATACATGGCCAAACCAAACTGGAAAGAAAATAAAATCTTAACACAGTTCCCATGATTCCAGATGTATGTGTGAAGATTTGGCAGGTACCAGGGTTCAAACTCCACAGAAGTCCGGACACACAAACTAAAGTGCTATGCCAGAGACAATCGGGTTCAGTACTCGGGCCTGGACGTGGGCCCAGGGTATTCCATAGTACACATCTGTGCGGGGGGGTGGATCAGGGGGTGCTCCTATCCTGTGAAATTGCTGAAAAGAAAGACATGTATTGCAATCATTAGATATCTTAAAATCGCATTAAAACGGAAAAAGAAACTGAGACCGTAACGGTACCCGACAGAATTAACTGAATTTTATTGCCCAAACACAATGACTGATTCACTTTTTCAGATGTTGCACTTACCAGTTAAATCTCTGAACTTCCTTTTGGCTTCAGCCCTCTCTTCTGAGTCAAAGTACCAAACTGTAATAGCATACCTGCAACGCAGAACGAATTAGCACATGTCCCAAACACAAACAGCAGATATTATATTGTCAAAACTATGACACTACTTGGTTCAAATATTTTCAGAATGCTCCATAAGCACTAACCATTTTCCCCAGCCATTTCCTGAAATTCCACAGCTGAACTATGGCTCTGAACCATAACTCTATAACCGTAAAAATCCTAAATTGTCTGCCAGCCTAAAAAAGGATCTCTACATGAAATCGCCCAAGTTCCCGACTGAGCCATTAAAAACCAGAACACGTTTTATATGTTGCCAGAACTCAGTCAGGCACATGCTGGGCGACACGCGACGTGAAGTGGGCACCCACCTTTTAGTGTAGGATGGCTGGACTTCGTGCGGATTCCTCCTGTCGGACCAGAAGAATAGCAGCCGGTCAAACAGCGGCTCGATGTCCGCTACGTAGGATTTCCCTTCGGGGAATATTCGAAGAACTCCTCCATGTTCCTAAGCAGCAATAGAAACAAGACAAGCAATCATTCGTTGCCTAGCAAGTTCAGACAACTCAAATTACGCATTACTGCAACAGTAGAACCAACAGCTCACAGAAATATGTAGACGCAAGCAGAGCTAACGGGAGATAACAGAAACGGCTTAGCGCACCTTGGCATCCCAGTTCTTGTTCAGGTAGTAGATGCAGGTGACACAGCGGCCGTCTCCGTTGGGATTGTCCACGTGCTTTATGTAGCCCGTACCATTTCCCGGGTAGCAAGCCACCATTGCCTGGACGGAAACATGGCCACAAGTATAAATCAGCAGGTCTGAAAGGATTCTAGGAGACAGACAAAAACAATACACACACAAAGCGAAATCTAACTCAGATACAGAATGTAAAAAGGGAAAATGAATAGTTGTAACAAATTATGTTGATTTTCCAGGGGGCGAAGGATCCTTGGAGGAACTTAAATTTCATCTCAGGCAGTTAAAAACTCTTCTGCTCCACAAGAAATACAGCGAGACCACTGGGCAAGAGACCACCGGGCAATAGACCACTGGGCAATAGGTCAGCATGCCGAAGGGATTCGGACCCACGGGGGAAGAGGGAACACCCATCTCAAACACACTGCCCAGCATGCAGTGGCTGAACGCTGTGCTTCCTCTACTGGAGGCAAGGAGAGCAGAGAAAAGTGTAACTTCACCATGGTGCTTCGTAATCTACCCCACAGACCATAGTGCAATAGACAGTGCATTTAACTGGACCAATACTCAGCAACACACATGGACATCACTGCCCAGGTATCAGCTATTCCTCTTACCCCAGCCACACAGGGAATGCAAGGAACACAGATTTAAGTACAAAATACCACAGTTTTGAGTAAAATAACTAAGACAGTGACAACAAAATGTGTACAATGCACTAAATACCTTCCAGAGTAAAAAAAAATACTAATACAAAAGAAATACATATCGGTAGATCACAATTTGTGATACATCCTAAGAATTCATCTATATACAGTACAGCGCGACCGGCTCCCCACCCCGCGACCGGCTCCCCATCCCGCGACCGGCTCCCCACCGCGCGACCGGCTCCCCACCCCGAGACCGGCTCCCCACCCCGCGACCAGCTCCCCATCCCACGACCGGCTCCCCACCCCGCGACCGGCTCCTCAGGAATCCATGACTTAAGCTCCCATAATTCTGAACTCAGTTTTAATTAAGTGCACTTAAGTCCCACCTTGACTGATATTCATCTGGGACAGATGGAGCCCTCAGCATTGAAACAGCCACAATCAACAGGAGAGTGACAACTCAAAATGCTGCCAGACCCGCAGACAACTGAAGTCATTCAGTCACCGAAAGGCAGCCATGGTTTTGATGGAACCAGTCATATTGAACCAAGGCAGCTATATCCCACAGTTGTTCAATCTACATAATCTACAAGAAGGAGTATCAGGCACCATACACAGTAGGAGTACCGTAAAAATTCCATCCATCCATCCATCCATCCCCTAACAGCTTATCCAAGACCATGCATCATGCTGAATTTTCCCTCCTGTTAATGCAGCAAATATAGAACCCCTGCCGTCAGAGTAGCGCAGCACAAACAGCAGCACTGGGTCATGTGGGGATATGGGGGAGGGGGTGTCAGGGGGCGTGGCCTACACAAAAGCCTGCTGGCTGCCTGCCATGAGTAAAAAGGTTTAATGACAGAGCTACGTGTCGAGCGTGAGGGAGTCCTGTCCCCACGCAGCCCGAGCAGAGCTGGAACCCACATGTGTGGAGGAGGCGATCTGCATTTTTCACCTCTCAACCCCCGAAAAACCAGTTGCAGGAAAACACCATGTAATGTGTGCATCCATGCATTCTACATCTTATATCTTTAAGGGATTTATGCAACACTGTAGCAATACTCATTTCACAGATTTACAATCTGCTAACACTGACAGCTTATGAAGATACATTGCGGCATTTCAGGGATCATATAAAATATTACCTCAATAAAGTTATTACTGAAATGTCTTTTTTTAGATAAAAAGTTGCCTGATCTGGTGTTTTATTTTTCACTCAAGGTAATCTAATAGACACCATCTTACAGTTGGCTATCCAACTTTCAAATCATCCACTACCATAAAACCAGGTTTCAAATGGTGTTATATGTAACAGGCACTATTAATTCAACATTTTACATAACTAAAATTTAGTATAACTCAAAATAAGTATAGGATTCTACGCAATTTTTAGTCAATAACTCCACAATAAGCATGCGCCACTGAAATACTTCACATTTCAAAACTGCTTATGTGCAGTCTTTTTTCCCCAGACTATTCTTCAAAGGGATGCAGCTGATCTGTGGCCCTGAACAGTGCGCGCTCCATTTCCTGCCGCGCGGTGCTGCTTCCTGTGTGTGTAAACAGAAGCGCGTAAGCCCCTGCTCTGCTCAGTGTCTACAGTCACGTACTGCGCACACCTGGAATGACACGGCACATGTGGCCTAACCACCTGCTGCAGAGTTGCAAGGGGGAGGTGGGTCACATCCCAGAGTAAAGACAGATGACTAATAAAGTGGAGGGAAAAACACACTGTGACAAGTGAAAGTATATAGGAACGATCTGAGCACTAAAATTAAAATCTGCATATTGTGACAAGTGTGTGTATATATACATACATACACACACGTGCGTGTATATATATATATATATATACATACATACACACACACACTTAAATCATATTACTTATTAATTTTTAGGGGCTGGAAATATGATAGGAATCTCTGAGTTTGTTCATTTGCCCATTTAATTTACTCACCGTGTTCAGACACAGCTCATACACAGATAAAATCCTAAACTAGAAATTTAGTCCAAGATCCACATATGACAAAAGGCCCGGTTAGACTCTTAAAGACCGGCATGAGATCAACGATTCACTTTATTTAATATTTAGTAGCATTTCGTATTATATTTAACATTATTTTTACAAACTGGGATACAATGTAACTATTTATTAGACGCCACGATTCAATTAGCGAGCATCGACATGCCTAAGCTCGACATTAATAATATATTTACCTTAGATCTTTCTCGGATGTTGTTCTTTCCAAGTCTCCCGATGCAGAACATTACCAGCTTGTCGATTAATGAAAGCAGGAAATTGATCGCTTCGCAGCCCTTTTCAGTACCGCTAACCCATGCTATCTTATCGCCTCTGATGTGCCTTTTGGAAACCCCATACCTTCGACCGGCAAGCTGGCCATCGTGTAAAAGACCAGAACTGTGGATTTCTTTCACTTGGTCCAAAACGCAGCGTCCGATTAAGTCTCCGAGAAAATTATCAACATAAAAGAAACCGTAATTCAGTAAACAAGGTACAACCCGATCCAAAGCCAGTCTCTCCAGATCTGCATCTGTAATATGCTGGAGAAAAGGCATTTTAAACTGGGTATATGTACCGCAAAAAATAGAATAAAAACGCGTTTAAATGCTGAATCAAAATGCACGCAAAGTCTCCTGCTTCCAATGTATCAGCTACAAGCAGACTAACAATTTACTACAACAGATACGATGAGAAGAGGCTGCGGAAGAAATACAGCAAATCTCATAGGAGTAAAGTGGGATCTTGTTCGTTTCTGTTTTGCTCATGAAGTTAATGGCATGTTTATAAAGACCAGGACGGAGGCAGGCATAAGTATTGTGAAGTGAAACGTGCAGGATGTGTTGTAGCTCCTCCGGAGGCGGGGTCACGCTTATCCTCATTCGGCTTTCTGCGGGGTACCAACTTTTGCGCTTTTTTTACCGTATTACAGTAAAGCAAGGTAAATTTAACTTACTTTCTGTGCCCCATATACAAATATCGGCCAATATCACAACCTTCTAGTAATATTAACGCTGGATTCATTGAGGAATAGCTTTGAGGCATCTATTAGACATATTTCTGAACACATCCAAACCAACGATATTAAGTTAAAATTACAAATACGATCGTGTGTATAAACACATTAGGTTCTGCGTAAAATATCTTATATAATACTGCAAAAACGTGGAGGCCTGGAAAGGGAGTGTCTGCGTGAGCGATATGGGGCTGTCCTCCGCCATTGAGGACTCCGCCAGGCGCATGTAGCCCTCGCCGCTCGCTATAAACCAGTGGCTGGCACATGGCCAAAAACCCAGGCTGCACCTAACATTTTCCTTTTTCCACGTCAGAAATACCAAATTATTGTTTATTTATTTTTTTTATCATGAAATACGTGCTCACAACTACTAATATTAAGTAAACGCATTTACGTTCATTATCATTTCATAATAAAAAGCATAAATTGTAATTTAATAAAATAATCTCTACTACTTTACCTCTGCAGTATATTTCATATCGCTGTATATTTGTACGTCGTTCAGTGCGTCATTTACATGTTTGTTGGAATATTTAGTTGGCATTTTTCTTACTGTTGATATTTTTATTTAATTTTAATTGTTACTTATATATTTACATGCTTCTATTGGGTAGGTAAGTCATTGTCATATATTAAATATAATGTATGATGTGTCACAAAATATAGTTTTTGTACAGTATTAGCCTACTTTTGGAATGCCCTTCTAAACATTTATACATTGTTTTGCGTCACCCTGTTTTGATCACTTTTAAGTCCTCAAAAGTCAGTGTCCTCATAAACGGATTCTCAAAAATACTAGTATTTCACATTAAGCATATATACCCACCTTATGTCTTCCCCTAATTTTGTATTTTCCTAGTTTGCCGTCGGCGTACGTGATGAGTTTGTCCATTTTTGTTAGAAGAAAGCCTATGTTTTCGCAACCTCTTTCGTTCCCCTCCACCCACGCAATTTTGTCTCCCCGAATGGACTTGCTTTTGCCAAACTGTGGGCACGCCAGCTCCCCGTCTTGCAGTTTACCATCCTGCTGAAGGTGTATGACCTCTTGAAAAATTCGCTCTCCAATTTTATTCCCGAGGAAATTGTCCACTATACAAAGACCGTATGAATTCATACATGGCACTATATACTGCAGGACCAACTTGTGAGTGTTCAGGCGTTTGTGCTCTTTGGATTTTGGATGGTTGCTTCGTGGTCTTCTCAGGGCACACGGGATGACTGCTCGATCTCCGTCATCATTATCGGTCATTTTTTCACTACTTGTAGAAGTGGACTCCTTACACCTGTGGACAGGGCCCCCTGTTTCCTCCCTACCTCTCATATCTCTGACTTCGGAAGTATTAGCGATTGTCTTTAAAAATGTTGTCTTGTCTTCTGTAATGCTTCCTGTCGAATTCCTTCCTACCGATGCTGTCATTTGCTTGTTAAATCAACCACTTCTTGCAATGCTGGGTGACCTGCCGGGCGCTACGTGAAAAGTGCCATGTTCCCAGGCTCATAAAGCCCATTCAGTGCGACGCCCCCATTGGAGAATGCGCACTTGATCCCTCACTGGCCGGGCAGTGAGGTGGGGGGGATGTCTCGGCGAAATTTGATTTTCTTATTGTGACGTGAAGATCATAGCATCGCCTAAGTTTAAGAACCATGCGAATTATCAGTTTAATTAGAAGTCAATTTTGACATTATCAGGGACGAAAACTCCTACTTGTAATCTGACGATTGTGTCCTATAATTAAGCTGCAAACCGTTTTATCCCAGAGAATTTCCTCGAGTACAATTTAGCTAACTGTGGGTTATTTGGGGTTTATATGTATATTTTTTGACATTTTATTGCATGTTACCACCATTCAACTCAACGGTATGTAAGCTCATATTGTGACATTTGTTTAAGTGAACATTTTTTTGTTGGCGAATGCATGCTACAGGTGTAACGTTTCTAAGAATTGAACCTAAGTGCGAGCTATTAAAATACAATGACGCACGAATTGCTGCCTTACCAGCCCTTAGATTTCCATTGGCCATGCCAAGTTTTACTGAGACTTTTTGCAATAAATTAATAAATTGGGTCGGGAACAGCTTCAGAAGGTACGACATCTAATGAGTGTTTTTTTCTACTTTCTTTTTAAATAATGATTTGCTCAATAGGGGTCGGTCCGGGGGTACCATTCTCAGTTTTAGAGATGGCGGTTTCAAATCTTTCCTCAACTGTAGCTTTTTAATTTTGATTGTAATTTAAACTATGTGCTCATAAATGTAAGCTGATGATGTTTTTCGCTTTACCGATCAGCGTTAGTATGCCTGGACATTGGTGCCTTAGAAAAGGTGCAACGGAGGGCTACGATCGAGAATGATTCCTGGTCTTAGAGGAATGTCTTATGAGGAGAAGTTAGCTGAACTGAATCTGTTTAGCCTCGAGCAAAGGAGACTAAGGGGGGACATGAACCAGATATATAAGATTCCAACAGGTCTGGATGCTGTTCGGCCAAATGGCTATTTCAATATTAGTTTAAATACTCGAACTCGTGGCCATTAATAGAAATTAGCGGGAGACCATTTTAAAACAAATTTGAGGAAGCACTTCTTTACACAGTGTGTAGTTAAACTATGGAATAGTCTTCCTGCTAGTGTAACGGAAGCTAAAACTATGGGTTCCTTTAAATCAGAGCTAGATAAGATTTTAGTTACAAGTTCTCCGCAAACGAGCTTGAGGGGCCGAATGGTCTCCTCTCGTTTGTAAATTTCTTATGTTCTAACAGTTGGGAGGGTAACGTACTGAGCTACTATAATTTATGGTCAGATTTGTCAGTTTTGGGTTCTTTTTGCAGTTTTCACCAATCCCATTATGCTACACATAATTTGTCTTTGGCAGCGACGTGGTGGGAGAGGTATGAAACGCTGGTATAGCATGAATTCAATGTTTAGACTTACATTATCGTCCGTTGCAATTGTGCAAATTGCTTACTAACCGTGCTTGCATGGTATCAGTAAGTGAATGTATATTACGGTATGGATAAAAGCGGGCCCCGCTTAAAATAGTGTGGAATACATAAAAGTTAGTCCCTGGTTGTGTTTTCTTCCCTTTCCCCCACAATTTCCCTGTAAGAGAATGCTGGCGTCATTATTTTACTTTATGTACTACGATCAGTTTTGATTAAAACCTTACATTTAGAGACGTCTGAGGTGTAATAACTGGCCTTGTCGTCCTGATTTTTTTGTTCTAACAGTGAGTTACATAAGGACCAAAATAGAACAAAAGTCAGGATGACAAGGGGCAGTGTGTCCTTATAGCACAGCATTTACGCATTATACAGCATTTTCACCTCCATGTGTGAAGGTGAAGTTGCCTTTGAACATGTTTTAAGCATAGATATCCAGGGAAGTCACAAAAGGAAAATAAATCTTTTTATTGCTAAGTCAGAATAAAAAATATATAAATAAAATTCTACATATATAAATATTATTATATTTAATACCAGCATTCTGTCACGTTCTGCCCAGCATGTCCACCTGACCCTCCTGTCTCCTACCTAGCGTGACCCTAACAAGCCACACCTGTTACTCATTTGTCTTACCTCTTGTTCCTAACCCTCATGTTGATCACTCCCAGCTGCCTCTCATTAGCTCCCTTGTTAGTCCCGTATATACAGTACGTTTCCCAGTCCTGTGATTCCCAGTCCGCGCATTAACATCGCTCCTCCTCGCCATCTGTGGCTTTTTTCATAGTACTCCTCTCATTTGGATCCCTGGTGGTCCATTTAATTTCCAGTCTCTGTTTAGTTTCAATTCAATAAAACCCCCTTTGTTTCATCAAAACGGCTGCCCTAGAATTCTTCGTTCCATGTAATGTGACACGTGTCTTCAACACCAATTCAAGGAGATATTTCTGGGTCAAAGACCACGTATGGAATAGATTTGTCAATTTATATTCATTACAATAATATGTGCAGAGGGTATGTAATTTGTGTAGCTTTAATTAAGGGAAACTTACAGATAGACTCAGTGAAGTACAGACAGAGGAAGGAATCCATAAGGCAGTGGTTCTCAACCTTTTTTTGCAGTGGGCCGCACTATGTCCAAGTTCAAGTCTCACGGGCCGCATATTAT
>JAODKF010000030.1:5452713-5467742 GCA_026779585.1 Mormyrus proboscirostris | reverse complement strand
TATTATTATCATTAGAGAGTATAATTCTACTTACCATTAATGGGAAACATTTATTATTATTTTATTTATTTTTAATTTATTTTAATTTTTTTTTACGTGGTCAGGATCGCGGGCCGCATTTGCATTTGTGACGGGCCGCAGGTTGAGAACCACTGCCATAAGGAATGTATATCAGATCTAAGGGTTCAAGTTTCCGAAATTGCTTTTGATCTGGAATCAATGATGTTAATATTGATTTAAAATTATATATAATTCAATGAATATATATATACAATGAATGGAAATTATGACTGGAGTATTTTAAAGCACTAATAACAAGCTTGTGTATTGCAGCATGGAAAATTACATAGCAAGTTAATATAAAAACTAAAATGATTACAGTATATTTAGCGTGTGCGATGAGAAAGTGTCTTTTTTTATGCTCTTGGGAGTAACTTATCGACAGTTCATCCCACCCATTGTATTAGAAAAATGTTTGCAGTAGTCATGGTGAGAGTGTGGCCAGCTGGCATCTTAGTCAGCTGGCCAGTAACCACTAAAGCTGTGCATCACTCCTAAGTCTAGCTCTGTGTGAAGGACTTCTAGACCAGTTTAGGTTTCCTGGCACCACCCTGCAGTCTGGAGGTATGCAAGGGTACGTGAGGCAATGCACTCTCCAGCAAGAGTGCAATTTATTAACAGTTAGGCTGATAACGAAGTCAGTGTGTGCACGGGCTTGGCCGCCAGCAAGCAGCCCTGTGCCAGTAAATAACTTTGTGTTGACTTTGTCTGCCTGATAACAATCCCAGCACAGATTCTGTACTTACAAGACCATCTTTGCTTCTAGAACTGCTCAATGATTTCCTTTGTCTGGAAGTGTTGGACAGTGACGTATGTTTTTTGTTAGAGAGCCAACAGGAAAGATTGCTTTTTTTCGTTCTGAACTTAATCACAAAAATCAATCCAGAATGTCGTGACCTTTTCTTCACGGAAGCTCGGCACAGATATTTTAATGAAGTTCCTAACTATTAAAGGAACTTTTACCATGGTGCAAAATACTTCTCTTCAGTTCCATTACATGGCTTGAGAAGCTTTATTATAGCCTTTAGAGTGAAGCAGCGCGCCCCTGGCAACAAACGCAGTGGAGAAGTCAGATGCAGAGAGGCACGATTTTCATGACTTTAACTTGGGACAAAAATACAATTTGGAAATTTTATTATTCATTAGCAGCTAATAAACACCTGTTGCATGCCTCATTCAAATAAAATTACAAAATGTGTATTACATTTAGGTCCTCAATGAACAGAATTATTCGGGATGTAGATTTTCTGGTCAGACATTACATAATTCACTTCAGTGTGTGCTTGCAGCCATTTTTTTGGGGGGTAGATTGCAGGCTGTTGAAATTCTTAAAGGTGAATTCATTGTTTTCAGAATAGGATTTGCACTTTGAAATGTTACAGAAGTTCATCAAAGCAACATTAAATGGCAGTTTGTAGTCTATGACACCAAAGTGCTAAATTCTTCTTGGAGACCTCACACTATCTTGCCTGGGTTTCCTTTTGTTCATCCAGCTGTTTCAGTGCACATGATAGGGGGGGGCAGTCGATGCAGGACAGTCAGTGTCTTCTTCTTTCAGTACAGTAAGTGTCTTGTCTTTAGCCATAACAATGGCTAGTGATGGATTTCATGTTCATCTACCTTCTTATTTCCCTGGAGAAAAGAAAATAGCAGAAAACCACCAGGGCCACTATGCAGCTTAGGATATATATCGCTGATACTGAACACTGACGTATAGCCCTGTGCAATAGAAAAGTTGTTTCATTGTTGCATGACTAATGAATACGTCCAAATAATTGCGATCAACAGAGCTGTGACCATGTAGCTTAGCGGTGATTGCAGACAATAATTATGACTCAGCCAGACTGTACCTAGCATCATAAAAGACTGCTGCCTAGCAGCTATTCTCCTGCATAGTGGCTACAAAAAAGAATACAATGTAACAAAACCATTCATCATCCATAGCCAGTTATCCAGAGCAGAGGGTCACACCCATTATGGACAATATACATTTTTGCAAACATGGAAATAGGAAGGACATGGCAACTGCATAGAGGAGAAGAGAAGCCAAAAGATATTTCAAATGTACTGGAACATGACTTTGAAAAGAGACTGCAAGTAACTGAAGTGCTGAACAAATGACCTCAGTTGCCTACAGATTAAGAGACCAATTTGCATTTCAATACCAAAGAAAGGAGAACTGACACAACAAGCTATCATATCATTTGCTTCATAAAAGCTGCCTTTAAGGTTACACTGAAGATCATTCAGTGCATATTAGAGCTCTACATGGAAAGATCATTTTCTAATGTAAAAAGTTGGATTCTGGAAATGCTGAAGAACAAGAGACATCATAGTGGGTTTTAAAAAAACCCAAGGAATACTAGAAGGAGTTCAACATGTGCTTTGTTGCCTTAGATTGTGTTCAGTTATGGAATATTCTCAGGAGAATGGGTGTATTAGAGCATATGATTGGTATATTGTAGAATCTCAAAATTGGGCAGGAAGTCAAAGGAAGAATGAAATACAGAGAAACTGAGTACTTGCAGATTGCTAAAGGAGATAGACAAAGATGCAAACTAATACCATGCTTATCCAACTCTTTGCAGACGCTGAACAGGAAGAAGACAATGGTGAAGTCAGAAAAGGAGGAAGAGGTACTGACAAATGTTGAATTTCTGATGACACCACAATTTCAGCAGAAAACAAAGAAGATCTGAAGACACTTATAAGGAATTTAAGGAACAAAGTGAAAAGATGGGATTAGGCCTAAATATGCAGAAGACAAAGGTTATGTTCACAACGCTAACTAAATGTAAGTGTGGCAGTTTTACTTAGAATGATAGATAAAATGATAGAGAGAAGATTAGAATGATAGGTAGCTGATAGGAGGAGCATTCAAACCAGACTGTCTAACCAGACTGTGGCATGCTTTGCATTCCATGCAAAACTGACTGTGTTTTGTAAGATTCGAGTTTAGTCTGCCCGATCCCTTGAAAGTCAGAAAACTCTCTTTGGCTTCTATACCAAATGTTTCCCTCAGTTTCAGACTGCATGGTGCATTTTAAAGGTCAGAAGTACAAGTAAAAGTTTAACAGAAGTATACCTCATACGATTCTGACCTTTGAACTTCTTTGAGATCATCGCTGCATTTGACACTTATCACATATGTCTGCTGGAGAGGAAGTGTAACCGAAGGGACCATATTTACGAAGAAAAGGGCTTATTTATCCAGTGGAAGAACTAAGGGCCGCGTCGCCGGTGAAGTGCCACTTCAGCTCCGAGAGCTTATTTTAATCCTCATGCTGGCTGTACATTTTGTTTGCGCCAGACTTGGGTTTGAGTGGCAGTCAGTCCTGGGGTATGTGAGTACATGGGTATGTCCTCATCTCACAGTTTCAGATGTATCTGAATTCACTTTGAACCCCTGCCAGGATGCTGATTTTGAGCAGGTTATCGAAGGACACCGCTTTGTGCCGTCACCCCCTTTCTGTCACAGAAGTGTAGCTCTAAGGGCAATTTCATTGTCAGCTTGAATTCAGGGATGCATGCAGCTCTATAGTGGTAATGGGAGTTTTCATTTTTATAATAGATGTAACTATAAATAGATTTAGCAATAAATGAATTTCGGAACAAAGTGATCAATTTTATCAGCATTGACAAAAAATTATAGTTATTTATATTTCTTCTATTACATTAATATGACTGTAATTTAATTACAAATATAATTATTATTAGTTTTATTATAATACTTAGATGCATATAAAGTATAAATGTAATTAAATTATACATATAAATTAAAATGATCTGTATAATGTAATATGAAGTGTACATTACAAATAATGATAGGATTTTGATCATTTTCCAGATACCTATTGTACTTATATACTTATATTACAATAAGATCATTTCCACATTTCCTTAGTTTCCAAGTAATGGATATTTTTTAGTATGCAGTTGACCTTTAATAGGTTTACGTGCAGATATTCAGGGAACATCCTGTTTGTTCAGATACGGCTACAAATATAACCTCCACCCCCAAAGGCACTGGGTGACAACTATAGCCGCACCAAAATAAAGGCGCTCAGTTACCTGATGTGACATTAATCTATAACTGATGCTAACTGGGTTGCTGATGTCCAAGTCTCGAGTGACAAGCATTAGTATCTTGCTTATTAGAAATGATTCATGGGTGCATAATGTGAAGGTAGAATGGCCACTTCTGTCAAACATTATTTTAGTGAAAAGCAGCAAAATCCTTAGTTCCGAAGTATTGATTCATTTTCCAACCTGCTTTATCCGATTGGGTCACGGGGGGTCCGGAGCCTATCCCGGAAGCAATAGGCACGAGGCAGGGAACAACCCTGGACAGGGGGCCAGCCCATCGCAGGGCACATTCACACACTGTTACCATTCACTCACACATGCACACCTAAGGGCAATTTATTAACTCCAATTAGCCTCAGCATGTCTTTGTACTGTGGGGGGAAACCGGAGTACCTGGAGGAAACCCCACGACGACACAGGGAGAACATGCAAACTCCACACACATGTAACCCAGGTCTCAGGTAGTGTGAGGCAACAGTGCTAACCACTGCACCACCATGTCACCCCTAGTTCTGAATTAATTCTAGTAATTTAAGATAACGATACTTGATACTTGAGATGACAGAACGGAGACTCTGCTTGCTCTACAGACACGACAGGGTCATTACATTTACAAATGCTATCTTGACTGAGTACACCGCAAATCATTATAGGTAAATTTTCAAATTTAACGAAGACCTGAATATTCTGGCTACCGATCCCACAACATACTTGTGATACTTCAGTGTTCTTCGCGCTCATATGCAGTTCTCCTACAGTGCTACAGGCTACAGGGTCACAGGTAGAATAACCCGCCCTGGATGGGATGCCAGTCCTAGCTTGATGTCTTCGGGCCATTTGAGGATAGCAGTGTGTGACTCAGCGGGTTTAGACTCTGTGCTTGTGATCGGAAGGTCACTGGTTCAGATGCTTTGGCAGAGTGATGCTTCCATTGGGCCCTTGGGCAAGGCTTTTAACCCCAATTGCTTCAGGCATGACCGACCCTTCCCTGTCATCCCCAAACTTCCCCTTTCTACAGGGTCTCAAACTCAAATGACCTGGGGGCCACTGGCTGGGAGGACTTCTCTCTCAGAACCACGCGAGCTATTTTTATGAGCCTGAACAGAAATGAGAGAGCGGAATAAACAATGCAACATCAAAATTCCATAAGAAAACCATGTCTGTGCAGGTCACTGAAAAGTAAAATTACAAAATGCAAGAAGAAAGATCGACCAACAGGATTTAATAATGAATTAAAAATATTTTATGGGACATGTAGAATCAACATATGTGGCCGGAGAGTGTAAGACTTCTCCGCTTACCTGTGTGTATGTCGCATGGAGAGCGAGATGGGATACATCTTGAAAACTGACAAGGCAATTTCCCAAGGCAATGGTTTGGTTTCAGCCTTTGGCAGGTTTTCGAACCACCATCCACTGCGAATTCTCCTGCAACATGGGGGTGTTCAAATAAAAAAAAAACAGCATATAAAACACAGTACACATTTAAGTGACAAAGAATGTTTTTTGTTCTGGAAAATTCTGTGTATAGTACTTTACTGAATATAGATGGTCAGCATATTCTGTACGTTTTCCAGTCCACAGAGTCCATGTGACTCTAGCACTTGACATTACAGGAATAAGTTAACTGATTATTGACTTGCCAACTTAAGGAATGCAGGAAAAGAAGTTTTCAAATGTGTCTTTGAGTAAAAACATCCAATGTACAGTGCCTAGAAAAAGTATTCAACTTCTTCACATTTTGACACCTTACAACCAGAAACTGAAATGTTTTTTTATTGAGATTTTATGTGCTAAACCAACACAAATAAGCACATAATTGTGAAGGGGAACGAAAAAGATACATGGTTTTCAAAAATGTAAGCAAATAAAAATCTGAAAAGTGTGCAGTGCATTTGTATTCAGCCCCCTGTATCCTGAAACCCATAAATAAAATCCAGTGCAATCTATTGCCTTCAGAAGTCACCTAATTAGATAATAGAGTCCACCTGTGTGTAACTTAGTCTCATTATAAATACACCTGTTCTGTGAAGGCTTCAGTGGTTTATTAGAGAACAGTAGTGAACCAATGATATCATGAAGACCAAGGAACTCATGAGACAGGTCAGAGATAATGTTGTGGTGAAATTTAAAGCAGGGTTAGGTTATAAAAAATATCCCAAGCTTTGAGCATCTCATGGAGCACTGTTCAATCCATCATCCAAAAATGGAAAAAGTATGTTACAAACCTACAAACCTAAAACCTAACAAGACATGAGCGCCCACCTAAACTGACCACATCCCTGTGGCAAGACTGCTGTTCACAGACACTCTCCCTCCAATTTGGTTGATCTTGAGCTATTTTACAATGAAGAATTGCAAAGATTTCAGCCTCTAGATGTGGAGACAAACCCCAAAAGGGGTATGAATACTTTTTCAAGGCACTGTATATGAAACTTAATGACAGATATGAGGAGTTCTATTTGTCATGGACAGTTAACACAAACCCTTTACTATTTACAAATTGTCATATGACTCTTACTCAGATTCGGCGGAATTATACAAGTTTCACTACAAACTCACCCATTCAACTGATCAATTAGATTACAAAGTAATTTAGATGTTACTAGAACAGAGGATCAATACAGGATCAATAGTGTACATTTAGGGCAAACCTGATAGGAAAGTATATCAAGTGCAAACTCTTTTGGCAACCTTATCTTCGGGTTACAAGGTGATGCAGATTCAGCAGTGGAAAATAATGATGAAAAAATTCTGTTTTTGCATCAACACATTCTTAAAACAAAGGAGTCATTATATCTTTTGACTAGTAAAGTCCGAGGCCTTTAACCCAAATTGCTCCAGGGAATGTCTCATCCTGTTTTCTCAATTGTATGTCGCTTTGGATAAAACATCTGCTAAATAAATAAAAGGCAAATGTAAATATAGAAAGGTTTATTTGTTCATACAGTACAGTTACTGACAGACACCATGTAGAACATACATTCATATAGATTAAATAATTCTCATGATTTCAAGCATGCATACATGTATCTCCTAAACACAAGGCATCATAACAAAGTCCTCTACGATTACCATCACTGCTGAATCCCTATACATCTAACATCCCATCATATATGTGCCAATAAGGTGACTACCAACCACATCATCTTATAATAAGCAAAGACACGGTCCTGAGGTCACCAAATTGGACCACCTCTGTTCCTTGGCTGCCCCTAAAAATTCTGTCCATGAAAGTTATGAGCAGAATCGGTGACAAAGGGCAGCCAATCCAAAGCCACCGTCCCCAACCGCCACGCAATGTTGAAGAGGTGTGAATAGTCTAATATCAAGAGCTTTCAGGAACTCAGAGCAAATCTCATCCACCCCGGGGCCTTATCACTGAAGAGCTTTTTGATCACGTCAGCATCCTCAGCCCTAATGAATGGGTCAGTCCTCCTCTGAATCTTCCAACTCTATTTTCTCCACGGACGGCGTGTCAGTGGGCTTTAGAAGATCCTCAGAGTACCCCATTCCCTGCCTGACTATATCCACATTTGAGATCAAACACCGCATCCCCCCCAGAAACAGGCTGGGCAAAGCTCTGCTTTCCCCTCCTGATTGTTTGCCAGAATACTCACCAAACTCCTCCCACACCCTAGTTTTTGCTTCAGCAACTGCCAAAGCCATGTTCTTCTTGACCTGCTAATACCTGTCAGCTGCTTCAGGAGACCCACAAGCTAACCAAGCTTGGAAGGCCTCTTTCTTCAGCTTGATGGCTCCCTTTACTGCCGGTGATGGTTCTGCACTTGAGCTATGGAGGCTTGGAACTCCACCCATTGGAGCTCCACGTCTCCTGGCTCCCTCTGAGTAGTTCTGACAGAAGTCCCAAGGACCCTACGCCAGACGCTCCCAGCCAACCCTCAGCAGGTCTATCCGGCATCTTCCCCCACCATCAGATCCAACTCACCACCAGTTGGTGATCAGCTGACAGCTCAGCTCCCCTCTTCACCCGAGTGTCCAGACATGCGGTCACAGGTCCGATGATAAGGTCATAGAGCTATGGCCTAAGGTACGCTGGTGCTAAGTGCACTTATGAACACCATTACGTTTAAACACGGTGTTCGTTATGGACAAACTGAGGTTAACACAGAAGTCCAATACCAGATCACTGCCTGGTTCAGATCAGGCTGGCCATTCCTCCCAATCACACCCTTCCAGGTTCACTGTCATCACCCACATGAGAGTTAAAATACCCCAGTAAACATTAGATTCCCCAGAGGGGGCGTCTTCAGCACCCATCCCAAAGTTTCTAAGAAGGCCCGATACTCTAAAATCGAGTTTGGTGCATAAGCACAGACAACAGATGCAATTTAAATTGTTTTGTCTTATTAAATTGTCATATTTTGTTTGCTTTGTTTGTTAACTTGCTGTAGCAAGCTGTACTAGCAAACATTTCTACTATAGCCTTGGTCATGTAGCAATAACGATTGTGGTTATCAAGGAAGTGTGAGACAAAGGGCAGGCAGATTCCCAACTATTGGCAACATTTATTAAGGTAAAAGGGAAAAACTATGCAAAAGGGTCAGTTGGGAAGTAGGTTTCTCTTCAGGATGGTCATTCTCCGGTAGTCACATGGGCAGAAAGACCAGGAACCAGAAGCCTGGCCTTTCCTGTTCCTCCTGACCTTCTCCCCAATGCATGATTTAAGCTGCACTCAGGAAGACAGTCCCATCCTCTGGTTGGGGCAATTTATGACCACCAGCCATGTCCTATTGACTCTCTTCGTGATCAACTATGAGGTAACCATGGTTGCCATGATCGCCCCCTGCTGGTGTGGGTGGCTTTACTGTGTACTGTCATGTTGCAAAATGTTACTCTGTAGAGACAGCATTGCTCTAGAGGCTTCAAAAAACAGATGTTAAGTGCATTTCTTAATGTAACAATACACGCAGTACTATATTCACAGTACTCACCAGGGATCCACCAGATAAAAAGCAGTGAGAGAACTCCTGAGTCTCTGTCAGTGTGATTTTCAAAGACATCCCTCTCAGCACTGAAGCCAAGGAGTCACAGTCTCCATCTGTGACTCTACAAGCTGCAAGAGAGAAGCTCCTAGTGCTATACCAGCAAAGAGTGTAAACATTCATGTTCGTCATATTCTATGTATGTTTTACAAAAATAAATAATTGCCGATAATGCAAAAAAATAAAAAAAACAAACTTGCCTCATCTGCCAGTTGGATCACCTGTGCTTCAATATAATTGTGCAAGTACAGATTTACACCTATGCTGCCATGCCAGTATAAACGTATGTACTGCTCATTCTGATATATCAGCTACATCAGCCGTCTGTCTCCAAAGCTGTAGTCAAAAGTTCTCCAGTAATGACTGAGACCTCTTGTTCTTTCCATGGTAACGTGCAGCTAAACTTTAAAAACACTTTATCTTTAACCGTATTACTCTTTTTCTTGTAAGTTAATTTGTCTATTTTAATTACTCAGCCAATAATGTGAGGAATGGGTATTGTGTTTCTTAATAACTGGGCCATGGAACTGTGGCATGGACACATGATTCACCAAACCTGTTTGCCACCTAGAAAAATTCGCTGATCGACAAAATTTACAGAGGATGGCAAAATTTGCCAAATGGGTCCCCACCCCCTTGGCCAGTAGAGTCTCCCATTGGACACTCATCAAAGTCACTTGGGTCTTTATCCGTGACTATTTGTTCTGCATCCAACACGTCAATTACAAGTATTAGATGTTTATCGTGTACTATATCCCAGACATGTGCCATTTTTACAAGGTAGTCAACATTACTCACGTCATGTGGAAGTGGTCATAATGTTTTGAATATGAGTATTTAATTTTATGCTACTACTTCATAAACCACAATTCCTTTAAATGATTAGTCAAGGTTTCAAATTATGTTTATATATGTTTGTTTTTTTATTTATATAAAGAGCCTTTATACCTTATATGATCAGCATGGTTGATGCAGTGAATGTAAATAGCCCAGGAATCGTGTAGCATATGTGCAACTACCCACAGCTATTCACAGTATGGACACCCGGGCTTAAATTATTAGACTCTTCACACAGAAAAAACTGGGCAGCCATCATAACATTTCTAATAAGCTATTTCTGCTAAACAAGCACTGCACTGTACGTGCCTTGTGTCAGGTAAGTGGTGAAAAGACACAAGTTAGTAAACTGAAAAACTATGACAAAGCATGAACATGCTCAATGTTTATATTTTAATTTAAATCATTTAGAAACTTGTTTTTCCATCCTAACAGTAGGGGGTGCAAATTGCCACTCTAACATCGTCTACAAGTGTAACAGTACACTTATTAGGGTATTTGCCTTCAACTCCTGGGTCCTTAACGTAAAACTCCTTGGTTGAAGCTAACTTTAATATTTAAAAAAATATATAGTGTACTTTTATTTTGCAAAAACTGTTTGCAATACCGTTAAGTTTTGAACAACATGCATTTATCTAGGCTTTAATATGATCAATTAAATTAATAACAGTTAATACATTGACTAACAGGACAGATATATACTGATGTGTTCAGTTTTTTAGGCTTCAAAGAGAACAGAGAAAAATGAGAAATATGCTTCGGAAATCTGTTCGGACTGACTGATAACTGAGTGACAGTGAGCACATTACTTGATACCTACAGAATGAGGGGGCGATAAAGCACATCTCCATACAGAACGTGATACTTACATACAGTAACACCCACGATTCTTCCGCTCTCCATATATCAATCATCATTCCTGTGAATGTTATACCACTGAAAGGCACATACATGCACACTCTCATACCTACCCATAAACCACCCCAACAAGGTCTATACCACTGAAAGGCACATGCATGCACACTCTCATACCTACCCATAAACTACCCCAACCTGGTCTATACCACTGAAAGGCACATACATGCACACTCTCATACCTACCCATAAACTACCCCAACCTGGTCCTTGGGGGGGCCCCCAGACAGCAGCAAAAATGTGGACTCTCTGGCATGGTGCTGGAGGGAACAAAAATGTGGACTGCCTGAGGGTCCACATTTTTGCTGCTGTCTGGGGGGCCCCAAGGACCAGGTTGGGGTGGTTTATGGGTAGGTATGAGTGTGTGGAAATTTTGGAATGTGAGAGTAAAACAGCATGGAACAGGGTGGTAAACAGCCACATACAGAGCAGAACTGGGATTCAAAACCCAAAATTCTAACTTAAAGTTGGTGGCATCAATAACTACATCACTTATTAAACTCCTGCTGTTTTTAAGGTTTGAGTGTATAAATCGTTAAAATTATTGTGCAATTACACCCAAAGGGTCACAGATACAGCAGAGATTTAGAAAATGCATAAATAAAAGCATAAAAATTAAATCTGAAGGCAATAATGTAACCTGTAACTAAGTATAAAATATTTAATTAGCTGTCACAAACACAAAAATCCAATCATTTATTAAAGCATGTTTTGAAATACTAGTTACGTAAGCAGAAACACCTGAGAGACTTGTATGAAAAACAGTAAATATCACATTAAAACACATAAAAATGTTAAAAGTTTAAGGTCTTAATGTTGGTGAAAATAGAGAAATGTTGCCAAAAATGGATCCTCAAACTGATCTGTAGCAAAAACCACTTCTCTAAGGCAGTTTCTACAAAACTTTACAGAGATGTATACATTTATATACATGACAAAACATTTTGGAAGCTGGCAAAACAGAGCCACCAATTTCAAAAATATAAGGCAAGTCTAACACTGACATCTGTGCTTACAGTGTCAAGGGAACCAAAAAAAATAAGTTTGTGCGGTCACAAGTTTAGGTTTAAAAAAAAAGACAAAGAGGAATGGTGTCCTTAATAAATAGAAACTGTCATATATTCTCTGCTGATTATCCATCATATCTGTTATTTAAGCATTGGTAAGCACAGAACCGTCCTGAAGAATCTACAAAACAAGTCGTCTTTCCGTCCTTTGCCGTGCTCCAGTGGACAGCCAATAGGACGTCAGTACTGCTGCTTCATCCCTGAATCACTTCAAAGTAGTGCAAGATGGCCATTATGTGCTGGGGCATAAAGACGTAGCCTGTGTACACAGCCATTCCTGCCACTGAAATCAGGAGAGAATCTGAAGTGTTGTTAAAGAAACGCCCAGTGAGCAAAGGTTTAAAGTAATCCTAAATAACCCATCAACAGCAAAAACAATTTTGCCTACTCACCACAAACACTAGAGTGAATCAAGTAAGGAATACACAATAGGGCATATGCTTTGTAATCACATTTTTCTTCAATTTTTACATGTCACATAAAAAGGTACAAATTACCCGTCACAGAAATATGCCATTTTTAGTTAAGGCTGTAACAAATATTACATCATTTGAAATATGAAAATAATTTGAATTTATTGCAATAAAATACCCTGCCTCTTGCCCAAAGATGCTGGGATTGGCTCCAGCTTCCCCACGACCCAAATGGATAAAGCAGTATAGATAATGCATGGATGGAAGGAATAAAATAATTTATAGATTTATTGGGACACCTCTGCAAATCAGAGAATTACAGTTTTCTCCAAACTGCAGTAAGGCAGAGAGACAATAGCGACACCAAGAGGCAGATTGATTAAAATGAGTGAAAAGGGATGTCAGAGGAACGTTAATAAGCCAAAGTCAGAGGCTTGGCGATTTTTCAGACAAATAAAGTGGTATTTTGCTGTCCCTGCGGTTTACCATCTCAGCATTGCTGTAAAAGCCAGTGTCATAGTGGCACTAAAGCTTTTTTAAGTTGCCTTAACACCCCCCCCCCTTCCAAAAAGGCCTGCATCAAAGATAGTACTGATAAAATGCAAAGGGAAGTGGCCTGGGGGGCCATTTTGCAAGAACCCAAGACCCAACATTAAGTTGACATATTAGGAGGATCTATAGCAACTATGGACAGAGGAATCTATTCAACAGTGGTGTCTTAATGGTTAGGGAAGTGCACTCGTAATTGAAAGATTGCAGGTTTGAATCCCCGACCAACAAGGCACCACTGAGGTACCCTGAGCAAGGTACCGCCCCCAAGCACTGCTCCGCAGATGCTAAATTAGCTGCCCCCTGTTATGACACATTGTCACATATGGGTTAATGCAGGGGACACATTTTGTTGCTGTATCACCAAATTCTATGTATTTTATAACACATTACAGGTATGGTTTGTCTACACAGATCTTAATACTGAGTGTTTTCCTTAGAGGAACTCTCTTGTTATAGCAGCATTGACATATGTATTGCGTTATACTATGTTATAAGTTACAAATCCATGCATACTTAACAACAATATATTAACTTTGTATTACGGTTTTCAGCAACATGCACCAGACAGTACAGACAGACCCCTAATATCATTCGGAAAATCACAACTAACCACCATTAACATATATATGGCATTCCCACTGGGAAAAAGGCAAGTATAGTATTTTATGTAACTCTGCAACCGTTACTTGCAGCAGAACGACTTACATGAAGCCAGTTCTTTTTGGGTGATCGCTACCATGAACGTATTGTCGGAGACAGGTATAGTACCGGTCTACTAAACGCGTCACCTTTTTAATGTTGCCTAAATAACTGTTTTTCAGGAACCTGTTGCACCATAAGCGTAGCCGGCAAATGCGCTTCCCTCAGACGACGATATTCTTCACTGTTCAACACAACATAAAATGACACCAGAGCAGCTCCCACCATCACTCTCAACTCTAATGAGCCGCGCCCCACACTCGGTTTACCGGACATGATGCGCAGATTAAAAAGTAACCTATCTGCTTTGGCCTGACTCTCACCCAAAGACTTTGGAACTCATTTCAGCTTTGGAAGTAGAGTTACGTTTTCGACTACACAGAAAGGATACTGAACACGGTTCTCTCCCAGGGCTCCAGCATGTAAAGAGCCGTGACGAGCAGATACTGGTAGTATATCCAGGACAGCTGCTTCCAGGCATCTCCGAGCGCCATGATCTCCCGACGGACGGCTGAAAGCCTCCCAGGTGCTTGCTCGCTCTTCTTCCTGGTATGACGCAGGAAAATCACACGCACAGTGATGAGCCCGGAGATCACCTACCGACATGAAATTACCGAAATACAAGTCAAAGTCAGCGAAATTTACAAAGGAAATACCAGCTCAGTTTCGAGTATATTGGCTTTCACCCCTGGTGCTGGTAGTAGCTGTAAGTAAATCCTTGGCGGAGCGCCGTGACACCGCCCACCTACGACGTCTTATTACGTCACTGGTGAGGAGAGACGGTTGACGAACCGAGAGCCAGAGAATTCGAGGAAACTGACCAATGGCATTCCGCGGAATTAACCGCGTGATCGGCACGGTTGCGGAAGCTTTACATTACGTCAATTTAAAGGGCGGTATGCGATTTGCTGTATCTTATCAGCTGTCTTGTTTCATTCACAGCGAGAGCACTTCCTGATAGACTTTAGTAAACCGGGAATGGTAAATAACAAATGGATTACAGGTGTAGCCACGATATATGGCATAATCGTGAAAAAGTTATAAAAGATTCAATTAATAACTACAAATTTCTATAACTTTTTTTTTTCCCCCGCAACGGTCGTTCAAAGGCATTGCGCCAATAAAGGATTCATCCAGAACCCCTAATGCGTTTGAAATGTGACAGATTTTTTCTAACAGTAATTTTTAGAATTATGAGTTCTTTTATATTCACTCGTTTCCAAGTAGGGTGACCAGATAATCCATGTCAGGCAGGACACTTTGAGCTACTTCTGGTTTTACAAACTACTTTCAAACTGAAAGACTCCTGTGCTCGGCCAAATAGTTCAGCTCTTCTTGTGCTTTGACTGGTTTGTTTCCTTGACTGAAAGACTCATCCAGCTGTTTCACATTAGC
>JAODKF010000030.1:5436572-5448382 GCA_026779585.1 Mormyrus proboscirostris | reverse complement strand
ATCCGGCATCTTCCCCCACCATCAGATCCAACTCACCACCAGTTGGTGATCAGCTGACAGCTCAGCTCCTCTCTTCATCCGAGTGTCCAGACATGCAGTCGCAAGTCCAGTGATATGATCTAAGATTAAAAATACGGCAGTAGTGTGGCAGTACTTTGGCAAGGTCCAACACTTGGTACTGTGTACTGTAAACTGGGGATTCCCAATCCCCTGCACTGTACTGCACTGCAGAACACTGGGGGTTTAAGCAGGGTTGGTTCCTTTAACAATAAACAAATTCCAAAACTTTTTTACAACCCCTGACACATCTTGATAGCATGACAATGTAACAGAAATGGAAACGCACTAACGCTGTCTCGCTGATCAATCTGCCACTGGTACCTACCCCCGTCACCCTCAGCCCAGTCAACAGGTTTTACCAGAGAACTTTTTACACAACTGGTCCATAGTTATCAAAAGGTTAGGAAACACCCCATTCCAAATATGTGGTATCAAAAAAAAAAAGCAGGATAAACTGTCAGATACACAGCAGCACACAGAGGGCACCAAGAGGGCCACTTACGTTTAAAACATGACAACGGAAAGCATGGGATATGGGCTTACAGCGTCTGCTAAACAGCTGATGTTAAAACTTGCCGTCTGGGTAGCGGAGTTAGCAGTGCTGATCAGCAGAACAATGTTGAAATAACTTTATGAACAATCCGGTGACCATTTTAATGATATGGAATATGAAAATAATAGTCATTACAAATGGTACATAACAGGTTTTGTTAGTCAGATACAACTTACTAGGTGTCTATCAAGAAGAACAGTTTAAAAGAATCATTTTGCTGCAGCAAATAAATAGTTAACATCCAACTACAATCAAAATGAATATTAGATGGCTAGCTTTGACTTATGGACCTCAGGAAAAATGCACTGCTTAAGAAGAAACCTGCAATAATTTTGATTAAAGGGCCAAAACAAAGAGCAATTTCTTCCCCTGCCCCATAGTTAAGACATGACAATGAGAGAGCAGACACTAGGATTAAAAAAAATAAAGAAAATTAAAACACTGCATTAAGTCTGCTGTAAATCGTAAGCATTTTTTCAGTCACTTGGTGTTTTTTAGCAGTGACTTGCAAGTATGTTGAAGAAATGATAAACTTCATCTTTGTCAAATACGGCGACCTCTGTGGCACACTCTGCGCATTGCACAGGACGGTACGTCTCCTCCGGCACTGCTCCTGCAGGGGCTGCCTCCTGGCAGCCTGCTCTCCTCTTGCGGCGGTTCCTCCTCTGCTTGTCATTGGGCGTTTTGTACCGGAGAACCTCCTCCTTGTTTATGGTGCAGTTCATGACAAACATTGCTCGATATTGTGTCCGATACTTCTCGTGCCTACAGCCAAAATCAGCAAAGAGGAAGCATCAAAGCATCTACGTAAGTACATTTAATGCCCATTATTGTTTTTTAATGCTGTAACTTTCGAGCAATTACTGAGCCAGAACCAGGACTGGACTGGCTGGTACAGCATACCAGGCGTTATCCTGGTGAGCTGTCGGGTACAGAGTGACACGGGAGTGGATTTTTGACTCCTGTCCAATCTCACTTCCGCAAGAAAATTCCTGTCCTGTGCCAATCCCAGAAGAATTAATCCCAGTCCCTCTCAATCACAGCGGAGGGGAAGAGGGATGATTTTAAGATTGAAAACCTAGTTAATCAACTAGACTCCAATATCACAGTAAGACCACAAACATGACTTTTTGGTATTTTATAAGTATATTGCACATCCTTCATACACCATTTTATTACTGTAACTCAAAATGTTCTTAAATGATCTGACTCATTAACGTTCCATTGCAACACTGCATTGCGTTATACGTTGCATTGATTAGGTGGTACTGACTACCTGCAAATAACCAGCCACTAGCAGAGAGTTTTGAAGACTTGACACAGCTAGCATTATGTTCAAAATAACGAAAAAAACATTAGACCACCATATAAAAACTGGCCTATTAATATGATTCCTGCTCTTGCCCACTCCGGTTGACTTCTTCCTTTCCCGTCCCAGTCCCGTGATTAACACTGAAATCGACTCCCATCCCGCAGGATTCCCGCAAAATTGTCAGCCTCTACCGAAGGGTTTGTAGGCGGGCAAAGTTTACCATGGGGGACCCTAATGTCCAGAGCCAATTTTGAATCCCAGTCCAGCCCTGGTCTCAACTAAATAGTCTTACATGTTAATGTAAAATGTCACATTTGCATCAATATAATATAAACCTAACTGAATGCGATTATGGCCCCACAAAGACACAAGCAGGCTACAAAAACAGCCAGACCCACCTCTGGCAGTCCAGACACAGGGTGGTCATGCAGGCCGGACAGTTCAAGATGGCGTCGCTGCTCGGAAGCGATTGAGATGGAGCAGCTCGGCCAGCCACCGACCGCTTGGTCCTGCATTTGCTGTACCTGATGAAGCCAAAAACACTGCATTACTTACTTGCACCTCCTCTTTTCTTTGAACCAGAGACACACCTCATATCCAATACATTGTTACACTGATAACTGATAATGGACAACAGAACCAAATAATTTACAAAGGCTGTGATTCTGGTTTGCCTTGCTTGGATAGCTCATGGTTAGACAGATTATTATTTGCTATTTAGAGTACAGGCTCCCATACTTTTGATGACCGCAGAGCAGCAAACTTGTGCCAAAATTTGGGAAATTAACCAACTCTGCCCCAAACCCTCCATGTTCTCCAGCCCGGTGGAATACTGACATCCATCCACAGGCTGGCGATTGTGAAACCCCACTTTAGCACAGCCTATAACACTACATACAGTATATTTCTGCGCTATGCTTACTTGTTGGCACAATGTGTCCCATCCTTGTACCCTGTCAATTTTACACCAAACGTACATTCATCTCTGATCTGCGTACCTTGCTGCTGTATGCACAACAATTTCTCTCTGGGATCAAAAGTTAATCTAAGTTATTATCTAAAAAGCTGCGTATTTTTACTTATTTAACCTCCTACCACACGACATATCACATTAGTGGAAAGAGCAACCTTTCATCGCTCTAGTTCTCTATTCGTTATGCCACTGGCTGATCTCTGCAGTCTCCCATGACATCAGTGTGTAATACTGCTAACTTTATCAGCCTTGCTGACATGCAAGAAAGCAGCAGCTGACGTCACACTAAAAGGACTAGGTTGTACGCTGTTGTACCCTTTAGTAAATTCACCTGAATTGCATCAGTATTTGCACCATATTAAGGTGCAAAACCTGAAAATCACTTTATAAAAACTGACTAGCTAAGCAACTATAATAAAGCCGATTCCAGGAAGCACAAAGGCCTCAGTAAAGGTTCACAGTGGTTGTCTGTGCACTCACCTCTTCCTTTGGGCATCTACCCAAGCCTGATCAAGGTTGTCTTTGTCAGGGTCATACAGCAATTCATCATTTGTAAGGATTCGCCGCTGCTTGGTCCGGCAACTGGCTGAGTTACCTAGGAAATTGTTTAGAGAAACAGATGCTTATTTATCTTTAAGTCTAAGTGACTAAAACTGCCGGTGTTGAAAAGAAGTTATTAAAAATTTAAAATAGGGTCATTTCACTTTAATAGAACTGCATTGATAAACAAAATCACACAGACTGATGATCCTACACACGTTACTGGATCGCAAACCTATTGCCAGGTGACCGTATTAACCAGTTATTATGTTTCAGGGTCCCCTCACATACCAGATCTTTCGTCCTCGTCAGAATCGCTGTCAAAATAAATACTGTCGTAGAGCTGAGGGGGGGCTGACGCAGGTGCGCTGGTACTTGTGGCTGAAGCATTAGAAGCCGTTCCTGGTCACAGGGGTGCATAAAGCCAGTTAAAATAATGAAGCTTCCTGTTGAGCTTCACACTGGCAGGCAAGGTGATGAGAGAAGTTAAAACAAACAAGGAAAGGTCACTATTTAAAAACAAAATTCTTGTTGATGCCGATTCCTTACAGAAAACAAGACATCTTTATTATTATAAGAATAGTCAAGTCAAGTAAACTTTATTGTCATTCATACCACACAGTTTGAGAGTGCATGGTAAAACGAAATTGCGTTTCTCCTGGCTCCATGTGCAAGACAAACAGAAACACTACAGTATAATATAATACAGTATAGTACATATAAAGCATGCTAATATTATTGATTTGTTTTTAAAATTATTTTTGCTATAATTCAAACAAGAGTCATTTGGATGGGCTGTGGGGCATTTATTTACATTTACAGCATTTAGAGACGCTCTTTTCCAGAGAGACTTGCAACCAATGCTTTGTAGTGCTTTGTTCTTCGACCTATAAGCTAGACCTAAAAATCAACAACTGTCATCAAGATCAAGTTACTGCTAAGTACGTTGTATAAAAAACCTAGTTAAATAAAACAGTGCACAGGCAAACAGTGTTAGTGGATTTTTTTTTAATGAGAGAGTGGATAGTAAGAGGGATCTCCTCGGTACTCCTTTATGTTTTTACAAGGACCGTATAGCGTATTATTATTAGCAATACTTATAATAATGAACAAGTAATAAACCTTTGTTTCACAAGAACTGCTCATGCGTTATAAATAGTGAAATCCCTAAGGGTTTCTGATTACACACGCACCTGAATCCGCTGGCGCCCCCCATTGGCACTCCATGGTCTTCATGGTGGAACTGAGCTCGGCCTCCATCTCTTTCTCAAACTCATCCTCGCTTGACGGCTCACTTTCCCCCGTCAGGTACTCTCGTATCAGCTTCCTTTTTTGCTGTTGTGTCCCGTTAAGAAGCACGTCCAATTCATCCTCCGAGCTGAGGGATTTTAGACAAAACGACAGTCTAATTTGTAGCCAGTTATAAACTGAAATTATGCGAATACCACGCAAACCGAGAGCTCAATACTGCCAGCCGCTTCGAATATCCCAGAAAAAAATAATTCCTCTGCTGACTGAATGAATGTTCAATTAAACTAAAGGCAAAATTTTCGCATACCAGCATCTCATCGAGTAGTTAGCTAGTTACCTAATCAGCTAAATACATACCTGCTCTCGGCTCTTTCTTCGTCACTCGGCTCCTCGATTTCATATGAATCGTATTCTTCTTTTCTGTTCATATTTTATTTTTAGTCAGCACCAAATGTACTTAAATACGCTTTATGTGGGATACGTCTGTACACTAACTAAAACTCTCTCCTTTCTACATGTATTCGGAAGTGATGGTCCGACATTTTACTGTCCCCCCCAAATATACGGCTCCGCTGGCCGGCCTGAAGAATGGTTCCGCCATGCCACGCCACCGACTAAGACCGACTATGCAAACCTGCATTATTACAAGGAAACACACTCCAGCAATATGCGATAAAATATTGGTTTATATTATTAGATTTCCACTATTATAATCTTTATAGAAAGGTTGAGCATATATCTAGCTGTAAAATAGAACTACTGTATGCTAATGAAAAGAAACATGCCACCAAAACTATTAGAGAATTTGCAGTCTTTTTTTGTTTGCACTGTCTTCTTAATTTTGCTTTGACTGGAGTAATTTTTTACTTGTGTATTTAAAATGTTTCAGTGCGGCTTCGCATTTCCAGATTTAACAGTTTGAATGAGTGACGGCGACAGTCACCGACAGTTAGATGAGGTTTAGTATTGCAAACAAAAGCTTCATATACCGACGCATTAATACCTTTCCACATTTGTGTGCTCTACAGACAGTCCCTACAAGATTTTCAAGATTTTGCATGCACTAGTCATATTTTTCCTTTATTAACAAAGAGTGGCGTCGTGACATCATTATGCAGTATTGAGTCCTGTTCCCCCGCCCCGAATGTTTTTTTTATTATTCTTCATGTTCTCTCTGGTCTTCACGTGACCTCCCTTTGTTGTCTCGGCTGTCTTCCAGCTCTTTTGTGTACTGTGATACGTCGGCACTCTGTCCAAGATGTGCAATGTTTTATTTATATAGTCATTTCATAAGAACCTTCAAAGTGTGCATATTTCTCATGCTTGGATTATTAAATATTTTAAACTACAACAACTCGTACTGGCATATTGTAAAGCAAAGTACATTACTTTTATTCTTGTCATCAGGCAGATTTTTTTTTATTATTATTATTCACACACTGGCAGTGAAATGAAATTGCCACTGCATTGACACAAGTGGACACTTTGCTATGATGTTAGAAATTTTCTCAGGTGCTTCCTATTTTAATTGGTCATTTTTGATATGTTTCTACACATATTGGGGAGTCCACCTATAGTGACTGGACACACTGTGAAGGTTCACAATTGTCTATTTAATGACCCTACAGTTGACAATGTATATCAGAGCAAAAAGCAAGCCATGAGATCAAAAGAATTGCCTGCAGAGCTCAGAAACAAGATGTTGCTGAGGCACAGATCTGGGGATGGCTACAAAATTTTTTACATCATTGAAAGTTCCCCTCCATAATTATTAAAGGGAAGAAATTTGGAACAACCAAGACCCTTCCTAGACTTGACCGTGTGCTCAAACTTAGCAATCCAATGAGAAGAGCAATGGAACAAGAGGTGACCAAAAACCCATTATGAAGATGAGAGACACACATAGAAGGACAACCATCAGCAATTCTCCACCAATCTGGGATCAGTAAAAGCCTCGGGAAACACACATGAAAGCACACTTACAGTTTACAAAAAGTTATCCAAAGGAATGTCTGACTGTGAGAAACAAGATTCGTTTGGCCTGAATGAAATGTCATGTCTGTAGAAAATCAGGCACCAGTGCAATACCATCCTGATAGTGAAACACTGCAGTGACATCATCATGCTGTGGGGGTGTGTTTCAGCAGCAGGGACTGGAAGATGGAGACAAAACAGGGCTGAGGGAAAGTTGAACGGTGCAAAGTACAGAGATATCCTTAATGAAAACCTGCTCCAGAACACTCTGGACCTCAGACTGGGCAACAGTGGAATGACCCTAAGCACAAAGCAAAGACAATGCAGGAGTGGCTTATGACTACTCTGTGAATGTTCCTGAGTGGCCCAACCAGAGTCCAGACATGAAACTAGTTGTCTATTCTCAGACCCCATACAAAATGGCTGACACATACGTGTGTGCAAAGCTTGTTGCAACATATCAAAGACTCAAGGCTGTAATCAATGTACCAACTCAGTAGAGTCTGAAAACTTATGCAAATATGTTTCAGTTTTAAAGATTTTAATACATTTTTACTATATTTGCAAAAAAATCTAATATCCTGTTCTTGCTTTGTCATTATGGAGTATTGAGTGTAGATTCATGAGGGAAAAAATGAATTTAAATAATTTTAGCATAAGGCGGCACCACAAATTCTGAATATTTCCTGAATAAACTGCTCAACTTTAGTTGGGCTCAAGCAGAATTCTTCAGATTGCCGAGTCACTTAAATGGTTAATGTGATTTGAAATGAATAATACCAGCATTGCTGAATTACTTTTTAGAGATATGTCAGTACAGGTTACAATACTAGTAATAAAAAAACCACACAACACAGGGATGTGGAACAGAATAGGTTTATTAGGGATGTGGCAGGGAGAGGGTCAGCACTGTATTTGAGAAGTAAAAACTCAAGCTTGGGGAAATACCGCACTTGACTTGGAGTTAGGATGAGTATCAGGACAGATTTACTGAGATTGAGGAAAAAAAAAACAGAACATCAATTAATACTGGTCATTGTCAATGGAGTTTGACAACCAACCCACATCTCCTGACTCCCCCCAGCAGTCAAGGTGACATTTTTTTTTATTTATACAGTTGTATCAATGCTACTATACATAAATGATATTTCACATGTGGCATTTTGTACTTTGTACATTTACAGAGTTTTGTACCTGTTCAAATCAAGCCCCATTGATATTAATTGAATTGCCAGAATAGCAGAACAGCTTAGTTTACAGCACAATCCCGCATGATCGGATGGAAAATCACCGTTCTACAGTTTGATTCTAGGAATCAAAGCTAGTGTTTTTTGTCGTGAGGCCATTCAATGAAAGGCATGAAGGAGATAACTGAATAATTTTTATAAGCTTATGGCTGATGTGAATTTTATGGATGAAACACAAAATGAGCAGATTTAACTAGGGCCAAAGGCATTGGATCTGACGTATACAGAGAGCAGCGTAAGTCTTGCGTAGCGTCTCTTTAGCTCAGGCTCACCATATCCCAGGAGGATACTGGGCATAATGGAGCAAAACCACACAATCGTGTTGGCTTCCTGTTGAAGAGATGTCGGTAGGACGAAGGCCTCAGTAGCTTTACACCATGAACTAAAATGAGCTACATTACCGTTCTTAAGTACGTTACATTCCACTGATGCATACTGATTGGTTACCAGGAACACGCTGAAAAATTAATGCTATGAAGAGAGTCACGGAGATGGACAATGCATGTCAATGATGCACATCAAGGACAGCACTTAGAAACACACTCAATGGAAAAACACGTTTGAAATAGTTGATGCACGATGGTTAATTATGGCAACAAGGATGATAACTACCAAATCATGACTGAAATCTTATTCAAATGATCCTGCTAAGTCTTAGAAATTTCAGGATCGGTCATAAGAATCAGGTTATATGAACACAGAAGTATGAAAAGCACACACTGCTCTATAACAGCAGATTATCTATGTGTGTGCGCACGGTTTTCATTCCTGGTACAGCCATTACCATTTCTTTAATCATTCCCATACAAAGAATGAAAACCAAAACAGCTTGTTTCAGTCGTGTTTCAGAAAGCCTATGAAAGTGATTTTATAGGTACAACAGTCTGAACAGGCAAACATAATAGTAAATCAGACAATGGTGAACGGAATCCATGCTTTATGATATTCAAAACCTTTTCATGGCAATTCCAAGATAAACAGTATAGTTTTTATTGTTACTTTTAAATTTCCCCCCACCCATTATTATGGTTTGTCTCCACATTCCTCCATTTTACGTCAATGGATGCTTTGGTCACATTGCGTGAAACAGAACATTGACATACAGTGCACTTTTAAGTTTGCAGGGGGAACAAAAATGTTATTTCTTCCACAATGCTCATAGGATTAGTTTACATTTTAAGGCAAACACATTGAAGCGTTTCTTTTGTATGGAATGAAAAAGACAACAGCGTGTGTACTTCAGAATGTATGAAATCACAGAGTCATTAAAAACAAAAAAAAAATCTGAAAACCATTCATTTGATTAAGATGTTCATTATCTGTAGAGTAAAAACTAATACAACATATACAAGGCTTTTTAGTGACCGTACACTTTAATTATAGTAACAATCAGCTCAACTTGAACAAGATAACGGAGCAGCTTCACAGAAAAAGATTACTGAAACTATTGGCAAGGAGATTATGGTAAAGCCAAATGAAAGGGAAAGACGAAAGAGGAGGACATGATACGCAGAGTGAAATTCACAGAAAACGATGGCTTGATGATTAAAATGTCAACATGATTGAATAAAGAAGTAGGATTTTTTTTTTTCTTTTTTTGTGCTGTGTGGACTTGGGTGACATTCCACCAGGGACTTCCATACTCTGGGGGCAGGGCTCAGGGTGGTAGTGGAGGGCCTAAACTGTCTCTGCTAGTAGAGGCTGTGGGCCAATAGACCAACATTCTCGCCTTCATCTTCCAAATAAAGACAAGACCAAAATGGCGGGAAGCCCTTTACAGTGGACTGCCAGCCAGGACCTTATGTATCTCCTTTTAGGACCCCGAGGCAGCTTTGCAGCAGCTGTAAATTACCCTGTATGAGGGGAAAAAAGCCAGCAAAATATAATAAATATCATAATAAAAAATAATGCCAACGACTGCATATGCTAATCTACACAGTACAAGCCTCCTTGGAAGTTCTGAAAAATGAAGGTCACCTTAGCGTGCTTCAGCTCCAGCTCTGCCAGCTCCACCAAGTTTTTCCGAAACGCTGCTACTCGTCTCGTCTTAAAGTCTATAAGTTCTGGTTGAGATGAGACAGGTGAGGACATTAGGCGTACTATCCAGCTGACCGAATATTACCCAATCTTAACCATAGCGGCAAATACAAATCTATAAAACAATGTCAGACGGACTACATCTGCATTCCAATATAATCTACAGCGAGAAAGAAATTTCTACTTATATATGGTAATTATGAGGAGGACAATAAGGGGTCAATTCTGCTATGCACTTACACCAGAAAAGCAAATAGCTGCAATAATATGCTTAACTCGAAGGTGCATAATTTTTAAAGTGCTTTTTTTTGATTTAAGTGCTTGATGGGAGAGAACTGATCCCTAAATGACCTTTTGAATCTGTACCAATTCATCACTTCAGACACAAGTACAATGTTATTTGCCTGTTGTATTTCTAATAGACAATAACTAGGCCACAGGGACACAAGGGCTTAGGCTTATCTGGCCTTGTAACACGTAACTGCCTTCAGGGGACCAGGATAGGGCTCCCCACAAAGAGCCAATGGGACAGTGAGTGTAGTCCAGGCATTAATCCAGAGAGTCGGGACAGCCAACCACAGAATAATGGTCTACTGTTCACTCATACTGTAGATGAACTTGAAGGAGACTGAAGCAAGAGTATGTTCACTTAACAGCAGGGGAGAGACGACAGTGAGGTACCGCAAAGACAGCCTCACGCAAAGCGACGTGTGCAGACACTCAGCATGAACAATCATTTAAAACAAAAAGCAAAGCAGATCTTACAGGATTTTTGCCATTAAAATGATAGTAAGAGAGTAAGTTTCCTCACTAGTGAAGGGGGTGGGACATACCTTGCTTTGCGGATTCAGAGATTTTCTCAAACTTTTGACAGCAGAGTTGCTGGCTGGTCTCTGCTTGAAGGACGTCTTTGTTTTTGGCCCTGGCTTTGTCCAGGGCTTTGTTTGCGTTCTCGTAATCGACTAACGCCCTCCCTCTTCTGTAAAGAAGATCCTGACCAAAAGACGCAGGGCAGCACATTTAGCCGGTTCTCCGACTGATTATCGTCGTCGTCATATTGTGGTGTGGCGTTATGAAATCATTATTTAAAATGTACTTTTAGCAGATGGGATGTTTGGGTATTTTCAAAAGCAGGACATTTGTGTGTCACCGTTTCAGGTAATTTCTGTATCTCAAACAGAAAAAGTATTTCATTTGGATAAAAACAGTCATCCATTGTTTTTATAGAAAGCATGTAGTTTTATTATTTTAAGGATTAGTAAAAATGACTTATGTAACCAGCATAAAAACAAAAAAACGGACCTCAGACATGACATAACTCATGACCAGAATTCAGCAGCCATCAAGCCGTATTATAATAAAAATCTTAAACCATTGAGCTTTATTACAATACAAGCAGTAACCCCCTTCAGTCAGAGAATATTAGTCTCTCCTTCTTGTACAGTAAGCGAATGTTCGAGAGAAGCGCCTGTAGGTTTGTATTAACGTGGGCGGGAGTCAGGCTGCATACCTTGGCAGCCTGGGACTCCCTCAGGTAATACTTCAAAAGGTCAGCGAGTTTCAGGTCCTCGTCAGCGGCCACGCGAGCCTCGATCTTCTGCAGATTAATGGGGGGACGGGAGAGAGCAGCATGAGGGTGTTCATTACCTCACCCGTCGTCCATCTCACTCCATGCCAGGCAATTAATACCTGCAAGGCCACTTTGGCTACAGGCTTTTATGTTTTGTTTTTGTTATATATATATATATATATATAATAAATTAACTTAAAGCATAATCATTTATAAATGAACATGGCAGATTTAAAACTGTATTTTAGGGAAGCACAAAGTGAGATAATATGTATATATGTGTGTGTGTGTGT
>JAODKF010000030.1:5417962-5436472 GCA_026779585.1 Mormyrus proboscirostris | reverse complement strand
AGATTCATCACAAATATATGACTAAAAATCTAAACACAGAACAAGAGAAATTCACACACTCTAAAAAATAACATGTGGATACTTACCCGGGTTTTTTCAAACAGCTCCGAGACTTTTAAGAAGAACCTGGTGAGAGAACATGAGAGACTGTGTGAGGACGTGCAGCTCGATGGCAGCCACACAAAGGAGCAGGATCTCACTGTACCAAGGCCCTCATACAGCCTCCTAAGTCACACATAGGCTTTCCTTACTACTGGCTGTTTGAGTTTTAAAGATGCCTGGGAAATGAACACAAGCAGTTGTTGACCAAAGCCAAACCTGAATACACCGGGATAAAACGAATAACTAACAGAACATTTGAGACTGTGTCAAATCAGCATGATCATTACAATCATCATATTATAAGCAGTATGTAATTGTAAACCACAGTACATAAATCCTACTTGCAGGGAATTAATTGCACATTGCTGCCAAAAGATTGTGCCTGTGGCTCGTAACTAATAACTTAACTTGTGCTGGGAGACAACAATGACCTTCAGCCACAGTGCGACTTAAATTTACCGAAAAACTAACTGCAGGGGTGAAATGCTTTGTGTAGACAGGAAAATACTACATAGCTGTTAATCATCTACATTAAGGCTGAATAATTTATCGATTTAAAGGCGTTCTGCCACAGACACAAGTGGGTGTTGCTGTGGATGTGTTTGTCCTCGTACAGACAGGCTGACGACCCCTGATTCCAAGAACGTCAAGCTAAGCTTGGTTATTCTCATGTGTGACCTTGCGAGCTTTGTGAGTTTTCCCATTAAAATTAGGGCTGCCTGCTATATCGTTTCAGCACATTCGAGAGGTGCCCATGCGCGATTATCACACTGCATTTGTCGACGCTGTCTATGTGGCTATAATTTACTCTGTAATTTCATCTCATTTTTAGTTTTATAAATGTTGTAGTATTACTCTCAGAAATTTCACGTCACATGTGACGTTCTGTAGTCCTAATTAAAATGAACGTTAACTACATCTCCGACTTCCCGGAATGCATTAATCTTATAAGCAGAGGGACAACTTTTTACTTGAAGAGTCTCGTAGCCTGTTGACAAGAGAAGCCGATACACCAAGAAAAACATGCTAGAGCTGCATTCAGTCGCATGTGAAGACAAATGGCCGCATACTTGCACAAATCTGTGGAGTCCTGCGTCCCTAACGTGTAGAGCGTGGATGCAATTCTGTTGACATCATCTGCACAACCTACGACAGAATCACAAGATCAAACACCAATGACATGGATGGACGACATGTCCGGCAAACGTCCTTAAATCGTCATACAGCACACAATAGCATGTAAATGATCTATTAACACAGGACTGCTTTTTCTTAAAATATACAGTATCATGTTTTAATTATGTGGAAATGGAGTGTACTTCAGGGTCTTTGATTAGTATCCTGTCTTCATTATGGCCAAACAATAAAAAGCCTGTAAATAAAGGGCTTATTCCTTTTAGCAAAACTTTGGTCCTGATAACTCTAGATACCACAACTATGGTGCTGTGAAAGTGAGAAGTTTCATACAACTGAAATATACCTATTCACTTGCTTCCTTTTAAGTTCAATCCGCAGCTGCACTACCCTATTTTACACTTACATCAATGAATCTTTTTTCCTCATTTTAATTGCCAGACTCCCAAAGGCCCTACTCATGCATCTCAAACTAAATACAAAACTTACCCATTTCCACATTTGCCAGCAAAACAATACAAAAAAACAAAAAAAAAAAAACACATAAACACACACACACACACACACACACACACACATCCCACAGACAACACAAAACAAATTTTCCCACAAACTAAAACATGATACCATATATTTTTAGTTAAAATGCAACATCCACTACAAGAATCAGAACAATGTCAGAACAAAACGTTTCAGCTACAAAAAGTGTAAAACTTGCTGGGGAGGCCTTTCCTCCGGCTAAGTAGCCAGCAGGAGACTTACTTTTGTGAGACCTGATCATTTTATCAGATTTGGCAGAGGTATCTTTGACGCGGTTATGGTACTCTAAAAGGAATGTCTTCTCATGTTCAAAGAAATCATCTACATCCTTTAAAAAAGAAAAAAAGCAAGTTTTAACGAAAACTCGAAATACATCATATGACTGAAACAGATGAACTCCAAAACTATAATGTCTTATAAGCTTAGAGCCCTCAAATTATATATATTTCATATTTATCCCTGAAAAACAAAAGCTTCTACAATTCTACGATACAATAATGTGATGTTCAAGTCATTTACATTTTAATGAATAATTTCTTTGCAACCACTAATTGTATACAATCATTCTCGCAATTTCTGGTGCGTGATTTCATATTTGTATCTTTTAAAAGTAAGAACACTATGACTTAACCCTTTCCCACTTTCTGTTTCTCATTAATTTGTTTGCCACAATTAGATAAGGAGTATTTTGTAACCATGGTTGTTAGACTAGGACGTGAAGATTATTGCAATGGACAGTAAAATACTGGTTATGAAGGAAACAAAGAGTTTTCATAACACACAATTACAGACGCTCCCTGGGTTATGATGCTTCATGTTATAATATAACTTTACATATTCCAATTCCACTGTTTTTCACTTTCAGTATATAATTCAAAAAATTACTTGAGATATTCAACAATTTATTATAAAAAAGGCTTTGTGTTATGATTGTGGTATGATTTTGTGCAACCGTAGGCTAATGTAAATGTTCTCAGCATGTTTAAGGTAGGCTAGGCTAGGATGTTTGTTAAATTAGCTTCATTGTATTAAAATGCATTTTCGCCTTACAGTAGGTTCATCGGAATATAACCCCATTGTAACTCGGGGAGCGTCTGTAAACTGAAATTTTCTAACACGATTATTTCAGATGAATAAATGAAATATTTCAAGAATGCTGTACATGAAATCATCATGAGTTATTAATTTCACATAATTAGATTAAATACAAGTGAGCACAAAGCGGAGTTTCCAAATTAATAATAATAAAAAATGAATACATTATTGACCCCCGTGGGGAAACTGACTTTACGCCTCCCTTAACTTGCCATTTGCATGTTGCTGTTTTGTAGAGTAAGCTGTCCATGAAGGGCAGCCACCCATAGCGGCGGCCCATGGAGCTGGGGGTTAAGGGCCGTGCTCAAGGACCCGCAGACATGCTGAGGCTGGGTTTTGACCAGCGACCTTCTGATTACAGGTACACAGGCTTAGCCGCTTCTCCAGTGGGGAACTCGCACTGCATGACCCAGATCAGCAAGAGCGGCACAGTGCTCTCAATCGGGAGATCGCACACCCCCACGTGCTACGCTACGCTACAGCACCCACCCCGGGACCGTCCTCACCTTCACTCCTGCCACCAACACACCATCTGCAGACTTCACCACGTTCTTGAAGAAGTCCTCCAATTTCTCTTTCTTGTTTTTTCCTCGCACGCTCAGCTGTGAACGACGACAGACACGCTGTGAGGGCCAACATACTGAGGAGCTGCAGGCAGATAATTAGGGGAACCAACGCACGTTACTGCTCAGATGAAGTGAATATAAGGAGTATCTGAATTTTAGATTTAAATACAACCTTTTTGCTTTAGCGATTTGCAGACCAATACTGATGTTTTTTGTGAATCAGCACACAGCAGCAACACAGGCTAGATAGAGAAAATCTGCAAAACATCTGAGACAGAGCAAACCAAAAACAAAATCGGTAATGCTTGTGTGGCAACACACTTACATCTTGGTTGTACTCTAGAAACACGTGAAAATTGAGGTCCTTTCTTAAAACAGGATGCGCTGCCACACGACACAGGAAAACCTCATGCATCGCCACGGTCTTTTTGAAGATAGCCAAGTATTCACTGTGAGAGGAAAAAAAAAAAAAAAAAAAAACACAAAAAATGGCAACAAACAAGATGCAAAAGCTAGCCCCACCTCCGTAATGATGTTTCTGGCTGGGGTTCTTGTGAAGCAACATTTTTACATGGTTGGCTGGTTGTAACTCACGCCTCTAGTTCCTGTTTCATTTTGGTGAACTCCTCCTTGGTCATGGAGCCTTCACCCTCCCCAAGCTTCTGTAGTTTCTCTCTAGAAGCATCAAAGTCTGGTCTGGGAGGGGCAGGAGGGATCTGCAACAGATTTACACAGGGTCTCATGCACAAACGTCCTGATTTGTTTACGATTTATTCACAAGTTCCCATTATTGTGGGATATCAGAAGTTGACAGACATACAATAATGTATTTAACTGACGCAATTCATTTTTGACACCAATTGTTGGCCATCACCAAACCAATCCACACTAACATGCTTTTTCTTAAAATATTAAAGGCCAAAAAAATGGTTTACAATTAGTTCAAAATCAGTAATACATTTACAACATTCAGTAACCATATAAACATAGCAATTAGTAACAAACGTGGTAAATATTTAGACTAGGACAAAATAAGAATGTTGCAGCTGGGACCAAAAATACTTTTCAGATTTAATTCAGTGCTTCATTTCAAATATCGTTTACAGGCAAAAAGTAAATACATGGGCTGAGGTAAGGGAAAGTGACCGTGTTAGGATGTGATTGGATAGAAAGAGGAAGGCAGCCCTTCCAGGACAAAAGCTGGTTTGTCTTACACTCATGCTGGACAACATAATAGAGATTTTTGAAAACGGCGTGTTGTGTTCGTATTCCTGGCAAACACTCTTCAGGGTTACACGCTTCACATAACACTTTGTGTTTAAGAACCAGAGATATGTACTGCACTCAGCGGAGAGAACGTTCACCCAACGACCATATTGAAAATAGTCAGATTTAACGCACTACGACAGAAACTATCGAGAAAAAAAGCATTGAAAGTCAACATTTTCAGAGTGTGTCCAAACCAGACTACAAAGTCATTTTCAGTTCTACCCACACCAGCTGGTTCACAGCAGACAGACACCAGAGGCCATCGCCATTCTAGAAAATGTCAGACTTCAGTTCTCTTCTTTGTGGTTTCCAGTTCTTACAGCTTCTGTCTCTAGACCACCAGTATTTCAATTAAATGTTTTTAAAATACATATTTAACTACTTTTGAGTATTTGGGTCATTTGTTTTTTGCTTAATGGGGGGAAGAAAAAAAATCAGACGTAATATGTGACTAAATACTTAGATTGTATTTAAGATATTTAAAATAATTTTAATTGTCATTTATTTATTTTCTGTATTTTTAGAAACCTTCATCACCATGCTTAGAGACTTTCATTTCAACAGGCATGCTCAGACAGTGGCATCTTGTGGTTTGTCATACAAGGCTTCATTGACTACATTACAGATAAATCAGATTAGCTACTTTTGCTCCTAAGGACAAAGTTAAATTTGTTTCAGCTAAATGAAGGTGTTTTTAAAGTCACTGGGCCTGTGTAAAAGGGAGAACTGACTGGTGAACTTTGCATATTATATGCGTCATAGCTGCTGGTCCCATTTGAGCATATATCTAAAAAAAACAGTTTCTTCTTTGAGTTTGTACAAAGTGGGAAATTCATGCATCATCATAATTTAAGAAAGTGCCGGTGAGCCTCCTTACGGGGGCACACGTTTGCACCAGCCCCCCCCCCCCCATCTGCCACCCCCACTAACTCTGTGGGAAACACTGAGTAAACATTAACGATGTAACAGTTATGAAGCCGATACCAGAACTGCAATAGAAATGTTCAAGAAGATGCAATTGTGAGTCCCCACCTCCAACCCACTGCTGCAGCCTGTTGAGCTCTTATGTCATTTTTCATTTCACAATTAGCACTACAACACATGCAAGTCACTAAATTATTATTCTATTTAAACATTACTAGAGCTGTAACAGTATACAAACGTCATGTACAGCTACTATTTTTCATGTATTTTTGTGGATTCAAATTATAAATTACTTGTATTTTAATTAAACAGATTTCATTAAATACATTGACACAAGTATTTTGTATTTTATTTTGTTATATTAGATGAGCAAGTATTGGTAATTTGTAACATTCGTTTTGATGCGTTTATGCCCATCTCTGTGCACCGCCAGCTTAAAACCCCAGCCCCCCCCCATGAGATCCCTCAGGGAGACTTGCTGGTCCACAAACTACAGTCACCAGGATCGACAACAAAGATGATGCCGACCACCTTGCAGTGAATATAACATTCTGTACAATTAAATCTTGGTGCAGTTTTGAAAAAGGAAAAGGTGACAAATGAAACATTTCAGGATTCAGCAATTCATCAAGACTCAAGTTATGCAAACCTAGAAAAACTCGAAGTTAGGAGTGACATAAATGTTAGTCCTCATGAAACTGACTATGATAAGCAGGTGGAAGGTGGGTGGATAGATGGATGGATGGAAAGACGGATGGATGAATGGAAGGATGGAAAGACGGATGGATGGAAAGACGGATGGACGGAAGCCAGTGATTGCACTTGAATCTGCCTGAGAAGTTTGTAAGCTGCATTGCATTAAAATAAACAGAAATCCACAGTCAAAACGACAAATGGTCTTTCCCTTCAATGCGGTGTTAAAAAGCAGTTATTTGCTTGCTTAAAATAGTACACACTGCAAACGTTTGGCTAAAAAACAAACCGCCATTTATGAACTGAACCAGTGATACGACAAGCTGCCAAATCCTTAGATATCATATCATTAAAGTTAGTATGTGATAGCAATCATCCATTAGCTGAACTATTACGTCGTACAAAGACCTGTGGGTCAAATTAGTACTCGTATATGACTGTACAGCCCAACAAACAGTAAGCCCTGTTACATTAGTTTAACAAAAATAAAAATCTAAGCTTATTTTCCACTAACCTTTTTTCCCCACCCGTTTTTAACATTTAAGTTATCATCCACTTACATTATATCAGACATTACTCAAGCAAAGCTACGTTAAAAAGGGAATTTTTGGACAGGAAAAATGTCATGGAATATCAATTCATTCATTGAAGAAATCGCAGCCATTTGCATTAAGCAAGCAGTGGCGCGCTCAACGCCCCCAATAAGTCACGTCGCCTCAGCTCACTGCGTTGCCAATCCTTGTCAAGTCCCCTGCTTTATGGTGCCACTTGTGCTAATGAAAAGCACAGCTTTACAAGTGAGACACCACGCTCCTACCTTTTGCGTTTTTTAAAGAAAACTTTTACATCAGATAATCAATAAACGTACATTTAAAATAACCCGGCTACAAATTTCAATGAAGCCTAAAAGCTGATAAGCAGCAAGCCAGCAAATTCTGTCTTTTAATAATCATTCTTCTGATTTGTCATTAAGACAGCCAGTCACACCTACTGCCTCCTCTCATTGGCTCATGAATTATTCACCGCTGCAGAGACGCAGCACCCCATTGGAGCATGTGGAATCACCTCTGGCCCACCAAACACATGCGAGTTTTTTTTTTAAAAAAGCAGCTCAATGTCATTTTGCATGAGAAACATCCCACCATAGTGAACGTGCTAAAAACCTGTTATCTGCACTCTTTATGAAAACATGTTTCTGTTGACAAAGGAGACTAGCTTTGGTAAATACCTCGGAGTAATTATCTCCACTCACCCATTATAAAACTACTTATTCAGCTCCAAAGTCATTCAAAAATGAAAATACGTTATTTGGCAATTTTCATGTTGGTCTAGGACATTAAATAAAATCCTCATTGCCAATTTCATCTGTCTGACCAGACTACATTCCCATTAAGTACTTGGTAAATAGCAGCAGGACTCACTTTCCATCTGCGTCTTTACACGCGACATGTAGCGTTCAGCAGTCATAGGCCTGCGTGACGCCTCCTGGACATCGGACCTACCGGCGTCAAGTTCAGAACTCCGTAACCGAGGCACGCGAGACGGGAAAGCCGCGACGTGGCACTCAGGAGGAAACTTACAATATATCCCGCGTAGTCGTCGTTCTCCACGAAGGAGTCGTGCAGCCAGATGAACTCTTCGTGCTGCCGCACCACCGAGAATTCATTCTGCTTGAAGCTGGGAAGGGTGCTCTAGGAAAGGGGGACGCACAGGCATGAGACTCGAAAGGGTGCCGTGAAACAGCGTCAGAGAACACGCGAGAGCGGCCCCGAGCCCAGAGCGGGACGCAACGGCGGGAGACACTTGTACAGGGCTCTTCAACTCTGGACCTCGATTCCAAATCCAGGCCTTGTTTTCAGTTCTCCCAGGTAGTTAGTTTAATAATTACTGATTCTGATTGGTCAGAGGCTTCATACCTGGCTCACAGGTAAAGGAAGGCTGGAAAACCAGCAGTGCTCGGACCTCGAGGACCGTGAGTTGAATAGCCCTGCACTTGTAGATCTCGGAATGTGGCGCGTCAGCGAGGAGACGCCAAAAGACAGGAAAGCGAGGAGATTAACCTTGGTGTGAACGGTGAACTTGACCTTGTCCCTTTCGCTCAAGGCATCTGAAATGTCCACCTGCAACGTAGCATCGGTCTGTAGGTCCACACTGACTGCCCTTGGCTGAGAAAGAACAGGGGTGGTGGTTTTTAAGCACAATCTGAGACAGTTTGAAAGGGCAGCCTTTTCCAAGATCAACATATACTATCGATGACTAATCACTCTTTATAATGATTAAGCAGTTAAATGATTACTATTATTAAATGCATTTGTTAATATTTGTGTTTTGAAAAGCATTTTTAAACTGCAATTATTTATTTAATTAATTCACTTATAGAACAGGACTTCAATGGAAACTAAAATTTGTTTGATTCATGCAGATCTCATCGCAAACTCATTTATTAATAGGGAAGGTGTTTGTTCAAATGCTTCTGGTGTTACAATGTTTCGCTTTAAGCAGAAATAAAGTGTCAACTCCTATAGGAATGCTTTTGTGCACCGCTTTTTTTTAAATTGCTTAAGTTTAACATAACGAACTTTTGCTGTTGTTCCCCTTAGGTAGTCCAGCTCCTGATAAAAAACACCAAAGCAATGCATCTGTGTATTCCAGGCGATTAAAAACAACATGACTTTGAAATTAGCCAACTTGTGTAAACGATTCTTTACATGCGGGGTATATGAGATCAGGTCCCCGCTAAGCACCGTTAATTTGATGAGGACTAGTTTTCAATTAACGGAGATACGGTTTTGGCAAAAAGGCAGACATCGAATTAGGTGGAAAGAGGGACGGTACATGACCGGGCCCAATGCGTTTAAAACAGGTGAGGAAAATACAGATTTATCACCGTGCATTAACCGGCAGATTCAGCTCGATGGACGCGCAACCGCAATGCATGTCATGTTAAATATGAAAGAAAGCTGCCAGAGACGGGGCAGAAAAACATGTAGGAAGTCAACTGACTGACAAGATGTAAAACATGTAGCTGGCCGACATCTATTGCTAGACACGCCGAACAGTTACTGTATGGCGACGACCCTTAACTGCGCCACGGTAAACGCACCCGGAACCGGACCTAAAGCGCTCCGCAAATAAGGAGAAGTAAAATAAGTGGGAGATAAAAACAGGGGAGGGGGGAGAAAAAACTTACACCTCTGTCCTCCTCAGAGAGGAAATCGGGACCATCGTCCAGCCCTTCTTGCTGAGCAGTGAAAATGACACAGAGAAAAGCAAATCCACGTCAGCACGGATGATCAGAACTGTATACTGTGTATTAGAAGAACCAGTGGCGGCGATCGGGAAAAAGGATGGGAAAGGCAAAGTGGCACGATCGTGGATAACACCTACCATCATGGCTGCTCCGGGGGTAGTGGCGCTGGGTCGAGGCGGCGTGACGTTTAGCGCAGGGATCCGGGAAGGTGGCGCTGCCGACGACAGCGAGCGCCGGGGTCTCTTCTTCGGCTCCTGCTATTCGTCTGGCGAGCAGGAGCTGCGTGACTGAGTACCGCCATCTGCCGATCTTCGGCGAGCCGCAGCGCCGGTGCATAATAACAGCGGGAGAATAGAAAACGACTGAATAAATAAATACGTCCGTTGTGTGGGGACAAGATTAATCAGAGTAACGAATGCTGGAAAGGCAGTACTTTCATTTAATACCACAGAAAAGCAAATAACGCATTTCTGTTGAGCAATCCCTGGGACTTGAGGGTCCTCTTAGTGCAACTTTGAGAGCTCCCAAGTTACTAGCACGTGGCTTGATAAATCGATTTCGTGTTTGTAGTTTCATGTGGTCATATTGACTGCATTTTGTCCATTTTGAGTACTAATTAAACATGGATCACGCCCACAACTGACTAAAATTTATAAATAACCCATATTTCGTCCGAGTTAAGGTGGCAGCTGTTCCACCGACCCTGTTTGAGAGTATCATGTAGCGTTCTCGCTCATATGCATTGATTGTATGCTGTGGTGTGGTTGTGTAAACTGCAATTTTATGGTTTTGCCAGCAGGTAGCATAATGATTAGCCAACTGGCTACTCCTTAGTATTATATGAAGAGACTTGCTGCTGTATTTTTAAGCGAGGTTCTTCAGTTAAATATCAACCTTTATAAATGTGTACAATTATACACAGTGGCTTTAAATGAGTCCGCTCATGAAAGAGAATACTTGGAAATATAAAAATAGATAATATTTGTAACTGGAGGTGTCCAATTCTGTTGTAGACGTATTACAAATACCACTGATGTCAGTTACTGTAACTAGTAATTCTCTTCTGATTTTAAGCTAACAACTTGAGTGAACAAAAGAGTAAAATAATTTAATTGTAAAAATGTTTCTTGTTATTGTCTAGAATGAGTTCTCTAATTACCATATTATGCCTTCAGAGGTTACCATCATCCAGCAATCTAAAAATATGCTTTTTGGATAATTCTGTGACAGGTTTTTGACTGTTCCAGTAAGTAAAAACTCACCATATGTGTTTTGTCCCCCATCTATGAATGTATGTGTGTGTGGTGGGGGGATGGGGTACAGGAGTAGTACATCCCAGATTTGACACCTCCCAAACTTTACACATCCCGAGCTGACATATCCGGAGTTGACACATCCCAGACTTGACACATCCTAACTTGACACATCCCAGACTTGACACATCCTAACTTGACACATCCCAGACTTGACACATCCTAACTTGACACATCCTGCGGAAATAACGGTCCATTAACCTTATAGTAACTTCACTGCCAGCATGGAATTATATTAAAGTTGTGGTGTATAAATGATTCATTATTCGGTTAAGGGTGGCATGGTTGCTAAATGGGACCATTGTTGTTGATCTCAGGACAGTCGCTTTGTGTCATGCCCCAAATCTGCCTGTGCAGAATGTTCATGCTTTGCCTGTGTTCTTGTGGATTTTCTCACCACGTTCCTCCATTAAGTCAAAGGTGTGTTGTGTGGAATGGTGACTGCAAAGAGCTCAGAGGGAGCCTGTGCGTCGGAGCTGTGCGCTGCCGCTCTTCCAGGATGTCCTGCAGCTTATATACATCTTATACAACTAATGCATCGGATTGGATTGCGTTACTCTGCCTGGACAAGTGGATGATGACGGTGAACTGATGCAATAATGCTGCAAATTCAGTCCTTTTGCAAGGTTCATTATTTGAAAGGCATATATGCAGATAAAGTGTTCCCAGTATGTCATCTTAACATTCTGTAGTGGAAATAAATTCATTAAATATGCTACTTCTAGTAATGAAAAATGAACCTTTAAACATGCTAATTGGATAGTGCCATAAATAAATGTAGCAGAACCACATATTTTAAGTGTAGTAATTTAGCAAATAGCATCCAGTCATTATTGTACAGTAGTTACTTGATATTCTTATTAAAATCTTCTATAATACTTCTTTTTGTCTGGCATTTTTAACTGGCTCAATGTGTAATATTTCGTCTTAGTAGATTATTCATTTTAAATCTCATTAAAGCATTTATAGAAATGAATGTAGAGTATTCTGGGGCAGCTTCTCAGTGACGAAGTGCAGGATTAGATATTCATAAAGCAAAAAAAGAAATACAAAATTCATCCAAGCATATAATTATATGATTATTTTCATTTGACCTGAGTGGAGTTTTTTACAGAATTAACAGAAACACAAAGGAAGCTTCACATTTGTGCAAATTAAATACCAAATCACCTATTTTCTTGTACAATATAATTCTCAATCTGTCACCAACTAATGATCTTTATGTGGGTATGCATGTTGGTCCTCACACCTGGGTTTGAACAGCTGACCTAAAGGTTATCCCATAAACCTGCATACACAGCGGCGCTTTGCGGAGAATCAGCCGCCCCTGATTTAAAGGAAGGATGCCAGCTACCAGCTACCAGGGGACGTTCCCAGAACTTCAGCCAATGTTATGTGAAGGTCCTCTTAGAGTTGGCAGAGAAGGTTCTTACTGTATCATTAATTTCCACGGTTTACATTTTAACAAAGGTTCTGTCAATGTCAGCATGGTGGATGTTCATACCCATGCTCCACCCAGCCTTGAACCCACGACACACAAGGGTAGTAGTTTCTGATGTGAAGCACAGTAAGATGAAGATGGTGACGAGAATGTGCCAGGGCTAGTCAACAACCAGCTCCTCAACGCCACAAAAACACAGGAGCTGGTTACTGATTTCAGACAAAATAAAACTGACATCCAGCCACTCAGCAGCGCTGGGGCATACTGCATGTGGAGAGGATCCCGGTGTTCAGGTTCCTGGGTATTGAATTGGAGGACGACCTGACCTGGAGTGCTAACGCTAAGGAGCTGCTGAAAAAGGTGCAGCAGAGACTGTATTTTCTGAGAATCCTCAGAAAGAACCACCTCCCCAAAAATCTGCTCCTTGCCTTTTACCGCTGTTCCATCGAGAGCGTACTAACGTACGGAATATGCGTGTGGTACGGCAGATGCACTTCCTCAGACATGAAAGCTCTCCACAGGGTCATCAGGGCAGCAGAGGAAACAATTAGCTGCCCTCCCCCCACCCTGGAACAAACCTACACCTCATGATGCCAAAAAAAGCTTTGGACATTTCACAGGATTCATCACATCACGGTGACTGTCTCTATCAGCTTCTGCCATCAGGAAAGAGATACAGAACAAAGAAAATCTCTGTAATATATTCTTTTATCACTCTTATGCCTCACATTAAGTCGCCTGCACCTTCTTAATTTTATTGTCAAGTGACAATGACAATAAAGATTCTTATTCTATTATTACTATCTAGATGGTGTACATGATGGATTTAAATATATAAACAACTGTACAATTAAATCAAGAGTGTGCAACAGCACAAGAGTTCACAGTATGCCCTTTCTTTGCTCTTATTTAGTTAGTCTGAACTGTGGTAGTAGTTGTAGGAGTGGGACGACATTCGGGGAACATCATAAAAACTGGACCCTTTGAACCTTGATCGTGATGTTTGGTAAAAGTTCCTAGAACGAAAATTAGATTCTGGGGATGCAGGAAGGTTGTGATAGCACGATGGCCGTTTCTTCTTTGTATGTTCTCATTTTTCAGTTTTCATTTTGTTGCTTGATTATAATTTTGCTTTCAGTTTGGTATTTTAATGACTATTTCATACACATTGTCAACTTTTCTGTCTAACCCAGCTCCTGGGTACTGTAACCGCTGACATCATGCACTGACATCATGCCACCATTGTCAGACCACAGAACTATGCATTGCGATTTAGAAGTGAAGGGTTTCACATTTAGATTACACCGTTCTTGATAGATATGATTTATGGCAGTGGTTTAGGGCAACAATGTTATATGGGATTGGTGATGAGTGTAAATAAATTAAATAAATGATTTCCCTAAACGGTCCATGCTATGTAATTAATAAAATAACAACAACAGAAAAAACCTAGCAGGATCTGTTAGTTTTGCAAATATGGGTTTAAATTCTTTTAATCCTTTGGCCCAAGATTGCACAGGTTTGCTCCAGATTGCTGTCATTCTGCTACAATTCAGTATACTCAGTTTCAGAGAATAAATATGAATGTCTGCGGGAAACTGCAGTTATTCCGGAGTAGCCATCATTCTGTTACTGTTATCAACTATATTTGTGTTGGCACTGCATTCTAATTAAAATCTGCCATCTAAGCTGGTGGTGATGCAGTGGAGTAATTTGGGGGTAAGTCATTAATAATGGCTATAATGTTCATTTGACAGGATGTATAACTGAATGCCTTATGTTGGGTATTAGCAGAATGTATAAAAGAAGCATTAAGATAATCCATGTGTAAAACCAGATATGAGATATGCAGTGGATTATAGAAATGTCCATCCAGTCTCCAAAAGATCTTGTCCGATGCAGGGTTGCACTGAGATCAGAACCTCTTTCAGGAAGTACACAGCACATTTGGGATGCACCAAGCGGTAGAGTGTCACTTTGTCACACAGGAATATCAAGGACATTTTCGAGACCCTAATTTACCCGAAATGGGTGGTTCTTGGAAAGCGGGAGTAAACTGAAATAAGTCCAACACAGGGAGATCATGCAAAATCCCCGTTCACTGAAGCAGCACAGGAACCACCCTGCGGCGTTGAAGGCGCCGGCCACTGCACTCCCCATTGAACGGACATTTAAAAATTACACAGCATCCAATGTAAGTAATTGGACAGTTTTTGAGAAGACGCAGAACATTTTAATGATTATTTCATATGCATTGTCAACATTTCTGTTACCTTGTAATCACAAGGTCACAGGTTCAAACCCAGCCTCAACATGTCTGCGGGTTCTTGAGCAAGGCCCTTAACCCCCAGCTCCCTGGGCGCCCCAACAGGTGGCTGCCCTTCGCGGACAGCTTGCTCTACAAAGAGTAAGTTGAGGGAGGCGTAAAAAAGAATTTCCCCACGGGGATCAATAAAGTTTAATTATTATTATTAAACATACTATGTACTTCTGTATTAACAGATATCCAGATCAAACAATAAACGTAATGGTTCATCTTGTTTTTCCAGATTTTTTGACATTAGGCTATTATATTAAAAGAATTAGCTGTGCTACATTTTTCTGAGTATAAGGCAGGTCTTAGGCATTCCAAGTATTAGTTAACTTTCACAACCAGCTCAATTAATTAATTTACTTAATTAGCTAATTAACTTCATGGGGTTGATTAGCCAAACAAGCTGTGCAAGTGGTCAGGTTTAAGAAATACATGGATATATTGGATGGTAACAGCAAATACTGGAGACTTGAGGAGAGCTTTCAAAATGGCTAAGCTAACACTCTGAGAGACACACAGCTGAAGCTAAAGACTTTCAAACCCAGTGTCCCCCCCCCCCCACACATGTCATGTCACCGTACATTTCTGGTGTGAAGTGAATCAGGGTATCTGCTTTATTACCATAAAAGGTCCATGTCAAGATAGCTATGAGACAGATACAATAGTGATACTTATTGATCCCTGTGGGGAAATTGTCTTTTTGCCTCTCCCATCTTGCCCTCCATGAGACACACACACAGGTGAGAGCAGCTTGGGAGTCACAGCACAGGGTCAGCCAGTGTGCAGCACCCCTGGAGCTGAGGGCTAGGGGCCTCGCTCAAGGGTCCAATTATGGCATCAGTCTCCCGCTCCCAGGACCCAAACTGGTGACCATCCAATCATGAGTATAAGTCCTAAGGCATTGAGCCACCCCTCGCATTTATTCCCCATATCAGATTTTCAGTAGGTCCAAAGATTTCAACAGTATGTGAATGTCTCTTTAAACCATGTGGAAGATTCCAGAAATTATAAATAAATTATTATTTTAATTATAAATGAATCTTTAGAGCCCATACTGTCATGACCTGCTCGTACGATCCTTCCGTGTGCCACACCCCCCTCATTAGCTCGTGTGAAATCCCGATGTGACCAGTTGTCCTGTGTTATTTCTGATTAGTCTCTTGTATTTAAGTCCGCATTCAAGTCTGTTCCCCGTGTCCTGTCATTGAAGTGATCCCCGTATTGTGTCTTGTTTTGTTGTTTTTCCCAAATAAGCCCTGTTCTCCCTGATTCACCGTCTCCCCGCTGCTAATTCCAGACTCTCTGATCCGTGCTCCCAGTACGGCATTACACATGCCTCATTGCTATTGATAATGGGAAAATACCAACAACGCAGTCCACATAAAGATTTGTGGGCCTCCAGAAGTACGGCTGCTCCTTAAGAGCAGCTTCCATTCAACGGATGGTACCACAAGCAACGGTACGAACAATTGTATGCAAATACAAATTGGAAGCACACTGCAAATGTTCCTTTCAGGGATGAGCCAGAAGTTAATTCCCAGGGATGAAAGAATTTTCAAGAAATTTCAAACCCAAGACAGGAACAAAGGAGCTGACGAAGGATCCAGTACCAAAGTATCTACATCTACCATTAAGGGAGTCCTTCTTCTAGATAGCCTGAAAGCTGCTGCAGTAGGAAGAAGCCTTTTGGAGGAATGCTATTTGGTCAAATGAAACAAAAATGGAACCGCTTGGCCATAATGATGGTGGAAGGGTTTAAGCCAGAGAACACCATCTCAATTTTGAAGAATGGGGGTGGCAGTACCGTGTTGTGGGGGTGCGTAGCTGGTCAAGGGTGCACTTCAGGAATTACGTGGCATCATGAGGAATGTCTACAAATTCTGATGCACCACCTCCAAGCGTTAGGCAGAAAGTTGAAACTTGCTCTCAACCTCTTCTTCTAGTAGCACTATGGTGCTAAGCAAACCTCCAAATTGTAAGAAAATGGCTTAAAGACAGCAAAGGGAAAGTACAGAGTGGCCACCAGAAAGCCCTGACTGCGCATGACTGCGCATGACGACCCTGAGACCTGACTGACTTACATCATGTGACACATCGACATCTTGTGAGGGGCTGGTAGAGGGTTATCCTAACCGCCTGACTCAAGTTAACCAATTAAAAGGCAAAAATTAATAAAATATTTTGCAAATGTTTGGTCTACTTTAAATCTGACATAGCAAATAAAACCTGAAATAAATTTGTTACCATTATTTTGATTTTAGCTTTAATGGAAATAAAGTAGATACCCTGATTTACTTTTAACAGGAAATATAGTAAGACTTGTGGAGATGTGAGGCATTGAGGTTGAAAGCCTTTAGCCTAGGTGCACGGAAACTTTTGGCCTCAACTGTATAATCATTATTTTACACGGACATAATATAAATATACACTTCTTTGGTATTTCGAGACTTTTGTACAGTACTGAATATCTGTCGGAAAAGTTGATCTAAACAAATCGTTATATCTTTGATTTACACAAAAATGCCCATTTTATGCTCTACTTTTTGCTGGATTATTACTACATCATAAAAATGAAATATTCATCCATGTCATAGTTTGAACAAGTATATTTCAGCCTTTAGAAAATGCTAGACTGATGTGGTAAATACTCAAACGTGATGATAAGCTGACACACGGAGATGTACAGATCGATGTCGTAAAGTGCGAGCCTGTCACCCTGTTACTGCTGCCTGAGTCATGTGGTCTCCCCCTTGCTAAGAATAGCCAGTGAATTTGACTCGGTCATCATACTTCAGCTGCAACATAACATATTTCAGGGAATCTCAACCCTGCTCCCTATTAAGCATGATGGCGCTTCTACATTTGGTTTGTGAAATGCATTCATCAGATAATCCAGCAAAGTTTATTTAATCAAAAACCGCTGGAACGAGAATAAGGGGGATCTGGACCCCTGATATATTTCCATAAAATAATTTATTTATTTCTTATTTTCCTCGTGTAATTATTACAATATTGGCATGTCATACAATTTCTTTATTTTATGCCCAAAATACAATTGTAATATGAGAGGTTTTCTTCAAAGAAAAGGCCTAACTAAGCTTCATTCATGTTTATGGTAATACAGACGCCCCTATATCAGTAGCTGTTCTGTGCCAACACCACAGAGGGTGTCAGTACGTCTAGGAGCCCCTATATCAGTAGCTGTTCTGTGCGTTCGTAAAATACACTGGCTAAGTCGGCACTCCCTCAGAAATTGGCACTCTAGCTGGCCATCAATTACTCCTATAGGATTGATTGGCCCTGACTGGTCCCCCTGTGCAAACTCATATAACACTGTGCAAAAGTCTCGGAAAGGAAATTTATTCTACACAGCTCTGGTTCCCAAAACTCTCCTTGGGAAAACCCCAGCCATTCCATGTATTTGTTCAATTTCACCACTTGCTTACTTAAAATTGTTAGCCAAACAAGGCATGCAAGTGACTGAATTCAGCAAACACATGGGTTTGTTGTATAGCAACTGAAAATACTGGGGTGACTAGAGGACAGATTTCCAAATGGCTGAACAGACATGCTATGTCAGATGTATGATCATAGTTTTACAGCAGTGTAAATATGATTTGCAAAGAGCTATAAATAGTTCACACAGCTCAGCACTAGCATTGCACAAATTTTATTGTAGCTGACTACCTGCCTGCCCGCCTGTGTAGCTGACTACCTGCCTGTGTAGCTGGCTACCTGCCTGTGTAGCTGACTACCTGCCTGTGTAGCTGGCTACCTGCCTGCATAGCTGACTACCTGCCTGTGTAGCTGGCTACCTGCCTGCTTGCCTGCATAGCTGAATACCTGCCTGTGTAGCTGACTACCTGCCT
>JAODKF010000030.1:5376894-5394554 GCA_026779585.1 Mormyrus proboscirostris | reverse complement strand
TGTACCTGTACATCAACCTGTACCTGTACATCAACCTGTACATTAATGAAGAACCCTTGGGTTAAAAACATCATGTGACATTCATTATTAGGGCTTGAATTTCAACGTAGAATTGTTGGCGCCATGGATAATTTTATCGATTCCCACAAATCTAGCGCTTATAAATGTTGGAAATTTCTGTATACAATCAGTGATGTCGCATGGTGCCACCACTGCCACCAAGAACAGAGCCATGTTTTCACTGTAAAAGTATGTGAGGCTGACACGACCCTGCTAGGGGCAACCAAACCAAGCTGGTCACATGACCACCATCTCACTGGTCAAAATGTATGGAGATTCCGATGTTCTGTGCATGGACTATGTGAAGGAAAAATGGTACATTCTATTCATTATAAATAGTATCACACACACATCGCAATGTATTTATGCATTCCCGATAACTTAAAAGTACCATAGAACTACTGAATGGAATGGATTTGTAATGCAAATTACATACTTATTCCATTAGTGTTCCATGCACACCAGTGAGAAATGCCATGTTATGCAAGCTAGTGGAAATTAGCACACAGGTAAAAAAAAAAAAAAAAAATGCATATGGTTAGTCATGACGTACACCACATACACAGTAAATAAGCATCTCTTCGATGTTACATCACTGTTGCACTCCAAATCTGGCAACTCCTTTACCGAGCAGTGGAAAAGCAAAGCGAGCTGGAACCGTGGAACTAGTCTCTTTTATAGTAGTGGAAAAGTGCTTTAATTATGTTCAACAATCTATCGATATGCCCCTGATGGCCATTTTGAAAAATTTGAATTTCAGGCCGCGATAATTCCCTCTCTCACACCTATTACCAACTGACTGCAGCCCCTACAGTTAAATTGCCAATAACAGCACATACATGTATTCAGCATTAACACCATCAGCTAATTAGGCATGTAACAATGAATCGCGAAATCGGTTACACAACTCGCGGAATCACAACTTCAGGAGTACTTCACGGTGCTTTACTTAACAGAAAAACTGGTATAATATTACATTTGATTTCATGATGTCAGTTCGACGTCAGATGTCAATACATATTCACGTCGCCATCGTACGGTTTTGTCCGAACGCGAGATGGTGAGTGAATTTCAAATTGAGGACACACCCCCGATCCTAAATCGGCGGTGTGGGAGCATTTTAGCTTTCTGGTAATCAAAAACGAAAACAGCAAGAAAAGCACAGACAACACAGAAACTATGTGCAAACATTGTAAAAGACTGATAACATACACAAATAGCACAAGGAACATGCTTCAGCATGTCCACCGGCAGCACAGTGAGCTCACTCACCACCGGCAGAGCGAAGGAGGGCAAACCACGCTAAATAGCTGCACATGCAAGCCTTAGTTTATTTGGCAACGCTTTATATAAAGTGCACCTTCAAAATGCATTCATAAAACATTCAGTGCACCTTCATAATGCATTCATAGAACATTCATAAGCATCATGCAAGTACACTTTAACATCCTAACATCCCTTAACAGCTTTAATATACATTAATAACAAACATCATATGATTATACAATAATTATTATTATTTTTTATTATTATTATTATTATTATTTTTTATTATTATTATTATTATTATTATTATTATTATATGTTTGTCATCAATGTACATTACGGCTGTTAGGATGTAAAGGTATACATACATGATGTTCATGAATGATTTCTGAATGCTTAATGAATACATTACAAAGGTGTACTGAACGTTTTATGAATGCAATATAAAAAGCACTATGAAGGTGCAGTTAATGTAAAGTGTTAGCGTTCACATGATTTTTTTAAATTTATTTTGATTTGGGGTTTTTTTAAACAATTTCAGTTGCACTGTTAAGGAGGACACATTTCGCACAGTTTAGAAAGACAAAGGGATATTTTTTAATAAATCTGCAGCTCATTCTGTTAAATTGTGAGAAAATCGTATCGCGAATCGAAACGTGAATCATATTGAATCGTGAGTTGAGTGTATCATTACAATCCCACAGCTAATGCACTTACATGCACACATGTGCCATTCCATTTCTGACCCTACATTGCTCGTCTTCCATCCCATAATTGTACAATCCATCTTGAATCTGGAATATGGGATGTTTGTGTCTGGTGGGGAATTAAGGGACAACATCAAACACCCTCTTAATCATTCTATCTTCGTTTATAACTAGATTTCATAACAAAATGCATGATCTTGTCAGTTTCAGCATAATCAAGTGAGTGGAAAGCTTATGCAATAAAGCAACAACCACTTGCCATCGCATGAAAGGGCCGTGTGAGCTCGCTGGTCCCTGGCAGCAAGCTCAGAATGACAAAGCCAATAAGAGGGGGCCAGGGGCAGGGCCACACAATCACACCATGACACATGAAATATCTGCAAGTAGGACTACTATACTTATTTAAAAAAAAAAAGGAGATGAAATTACTCATAACAAATTATAGCCAAAATGGAACTTATTATCTACCAACAGAATCTGTCAAATAAGTTGCAAGTGCTGCAGCCAGTTTCAAGAAATGCGATGATTATTGCACATGCATTCAATATATCACGCAGTCCTGACATGATATATTATGTAGCCCTAATTATCAAAACGAGTGTCATGCACTCCACATTTCTAAAACACGCCACTTAAGTACAATTTAACAATGCACCACTCTTAAGCAGAGGTGGTTTTTTTTGGTCAAATGCACACTGTCATTTCGCTGCCTTAAAACAGCAACGTGCCACGCCTCATTTAATAAACACCACTCCTATTAGAGGGAAACGCGTGTAAAGTTCAGCTGTCACAATTACTTGATTAAATTCGATTACTATATTATTAAAAACATTGATTGAAAATTCCCTTCTCGATTACTCGGCGATATGGCGGAAGGTAAACGGCACATACAGGATGATGGACCAAAGACCCAAAGCATTATGCGTGTGGAAGCACTTCAATTAAAAGTGAATGAGAAGGCAGTTGTCTGTCAGTATTGCAAAGCAGAACTTAAATACCACCACAGCACGACTACAAAACAAATCCATCTTAAAAGAAGATATTCAGGTTAGACGGACTCTCCCAATAATGCCAGGTTAGCCATAAATGTGTCTCATTTAGCCACTCGAAGTAGCCTAGCCTGTCTTTGTCAACTTAATTTATGTTGTTTATTATGACTCCTGTATGTCAAAATAAATCTCTGCTAAAACAAAGGTTACGCGTCACTTAGCCACATCATTTAACATAATATAGTACATAACCAATTGACATTTAACGTATTGTGCATTTTGAGTAGGACTGAATGGTGACTAGAAAAAGATCACATTGCATATTTAGGAGCTGCACAGTCAACTGTAGAACCTGTGTAGACAAATCAGTGCTGATAAAATCACTTACTTTAACTTATTGTCACTATAAAATGCAAAATATTTCCATACAGCAGGATACAAATGGATTTTCATGACCAGTTCTTCACCTCTCTCCTCTTCACTTATTTTTTGCTTAATTTCTTACAAATGCGGTACACAATTTATGAATCAGCCCAGCAGAAATGATAGAAATTGATCTGTTTTGGAGATTGTATGCAGTGCTAATGCAAAAGCATGGCCGGTAAATTGACTGATTTAATCAAACCTATGCAAGATAATGATGAAAGGGAACCATCATTAGAACTGCAAAGCTTGCCAGGTTTGGTTTCCTGTGACTAAATGTTTTTCCTGCCGTTTGCCAATTCCAGTTTATATTTTTGTGAAGGATTACTCAAATTATCTGATTAATCAGTAGATTATTAATATAAGGAACGTGCAAAACAGGGCCCTAAATCTTAAGAGATGACCAAACAAGTAAGAGCCAGTCTTGATTACTGATAACTTACTGATGTCTAACACACAGCAGGATGATTATGTCCAAAACTGTATCAAATCACACTAACCTCAGCACTAGAGATACAAGTTTAACATACAGTAGACATAACTTTAGTACTATTGCGCCACAAGTAAAAAACACATTGGATACAACATAAAGACTAATAATGCTTCAAAGTTTGTGTTTTTTTTAATACCTGCTGTCTTTCTCCCCTTTTACCATCACCCTGTTCCAATATTTCTGTACCCTTCCTCCCTCCCTGTCAGTAAGGCAGATCAAAAGCGGCTCAGGCATGGATGCAGTGGAGGTGGGGGGGTGGCTATCTGCTTACTCTTCTTGGCTTTGATGGGAGACATCTGGTCGTCTTCATCCTCTGTAGGGTGGTCCTTAACTGCGGTGTGACTCTCCGTGCTGGTGTCCATATCTTCTGGAGCAGTATCCCTACATGGACAAACCTCAATGTTTACCAGCACTCAGAACACAACCAACCTCTACCATCAGTTCAAGAAATAAAAGCAACATTTTCCTGAAGGGGAAGCTGGGTGGGGTCAGGGTCACGTACTCTGGCAGGTGTGAGCCATTCCGCTCCTCATCCTTGAGCCTTTCGTGTTTCTCCTTGAGTTTGAGCTCCTGCTCTTTCAGTTTCTCCTCCTTTCTTCTCCGTACCCTGAAAAAAAAAAAAAGATACAGGAAGAGGGAGAGGAAGCATTACTGACTGAGAGAGAAAAGGCTACTTACTCACTGCACCTTCTTCAGGCACGACCTACATTGCAACAGGTCTGAATCTAAGCACTGAAAAAGCAAACCCTACTTATGCCTCCAAGGACTGCAGTGTACAGTGATCAGACCAGGGTACTTAATACTTGTAATCTGCTTAAACTAAAACACAGCCTAATGGGAAGATGTAAAGTCAACACTGGAAAACTGAAAGCCATCTTGTTACAGTTAAAGGACGGCATGTACCAGTGCTCCACGCGTCAAGCGCTGAAAACGTAAAAGCTTTCTTTACCAGTTCAGCTCTTACTTTTGGAACAACCAGTTTTAAACAGCATATTGAGCGAAGATTATAGCATAAAGCATGTGAGCGTGTGTGCGCATGCGTGTGTCTCACCTGTCGGCAGCCTCCTCGCGCTCTCGCCGGTGCTGCTCAGCCTTCAGCTCGCGCAGCTCCTGCTTGGCCTGCCGCTGCTCGTCAGCACAGTCCTCGATGAAGTCGCGTGTGGACACCAGCGTCAGCAGCTTGCCGGACAGCGCATGCAGGATCTTCAGCTTATCTCCTAGAAGCAGCATGGCACAGGTTAACCTCGCTGCCCCCCACCCCCACCTTCCCACAAACGCTCACTTCCTGCGAATTTTATTCTGCTCAACCTGACGGAAATCCCCTTCAGATTCGCTTCCAGTAAGCCGGATGGTGAGAGGGAACCCAGCTGAAAGTCTGCCTCAGGTGCAGGCAATTCCCAGGGCAGGCCAGATGGTGGGGCTCATTCAAGCTTAGCTAGTAACTAAGCGGCAAAGAGCAATTCTCAGGAAGTTTAAAAAAAGCATATTAACGCCATGGGACAGCAAAGATGTCAAGCCAAAATAGTAGCGAACACGGAATCAATCAAAATGTGTTGAACGAGTTTTAGTTTCTTAAAATAATGAACTTCAAAAGGTTTGTTTAGTTAGTCAAATAATTGGCACTTAACCAATTAGCTACAAAAGAGCGATCTAATGATTGTTTCTCTGTTCTTCTTACAAATGAGATTATTTTTTTTTTTAAAACACAAAACAGGAATTCCTGAAGATAGACACGTGTGTTAAACCAGAGTAAGCAAAGGTAGTTTAAGCACAGTGACATACGTGTCATTCGTTTACCTGTAGCAGCAGTAGCACTGCCTTTGTGTCACCTAACGTGTATCAATATGGCCTCTGACACTGGGGATGCCCTGGGGACGCCCTGGGGACGCCCCAATCCAGATGGTGTGGGCTGCAGTGGCACTCACCAGGCAGCAGGTCATAGACGGCGCTGCAGGACAGTCGCTTCAGCAGCCCTGGGTTGCTCAGCCTCAGCTCCACACAGGCATCGTCCATGGCGCCAAAGCCACCCTGCTTCTGGTACCGGAACTTGGCGTTGGCGGAGTTGCAGTCAGCGCCGGAAGCCAGGATATGCAGCCGCAGGATCTCAGAGAGGGTGCAGCTGTCCAGGTCCAGCTGCTTCAGGCTGCAGCCTGGAGACGACCAGCAGGGGGCACCACAGTGCACAGGTGAGCCAGAGGACAGGCCAACAAGCCCCTGCCAGTTCATTTCAGCTCATACAGTACATACGGGTCTGCTAAGATCTCATATTAAGAAAATCCATAATCTTCATTACCTGACAGCTGAAATTAAATTAAGCACATACAACGAATAGTACAACTAACCCTACAATAAAGCACAAACCTGGTTACCTTATCCTGTTGAAAACTGAAACACCGCATGTCATTGAAACAATAGAGACACGCCCAACAAGTCCGACTTGTCTGTGAGTGAGTATCCACCATCAATGACAGAGGGCGAGTGGCCTGTAGACGCTTGCTGACTCACCCTGGTAGAGCTGTGGCCAGGCTGCAGCCAGCGACGCCACCGCGCTGATGGCAGACTGTGTCGGGTCTGCATCTTCATCCAGGGCCTCAGTTAGATCTGCACAAGGCAAACAGAGCAATATTTAGCTGGGGAGGGGGTGCATGTACATGTAGTACAGAGGAGTCCTGCCACATCCCGACCTTTAGCATCCGCCTCAGTCAGCTGCTCACGGGCCACTTCCTCCTCCTCCTCAGCCAGGGCCTGGAATATGGCCGACAGGAAGAAGAAGAGCAGCTCGCACAGAGGGCCCTCCGGGTCACAGCCCACCAGCGCCTCCTCAAGCACCTCTGGAAAACAGCAGCTCATCAGCTTGTGTGTCCATTTAGACACCCCTGCCAGCTCAGTCCACCAGCGCCATCGGTTTCAGCAGATAAATTAAGGGGAAATTTATAGAACTGCAAAACTGGACAAGCAAGAGAGCACGCACCTATATGTCAAAGAAGCTGGCCTCGTTTTAAAAATAAAAGTAACTACAAAATTTAAAAAGAAGTCTATTTCACAGATAAATGTCTATATTAATCGAGGTATTGTGACAACACAGAACTTGAAACTTTTTGGGCAAAATCTAACCCATTCCAAGTGTGAACCCACCAAAGGTGATCCCGTCTGGGAATTCGTCCTTCAGATCGAAAAGCTCTCCGAATGCCTGCAGGAACTCTAGCACCATGAGGGCGTCTCCAAAGAGCTCAGGGGGTAGCCGGGTCTTCACGGTCTCCGGGGGCGGTAGCTCCTGCGCAAAGGGTTAAATCCGTCACCACAGGCCTGCAGACACCTGCCAGCCTCATTTCGTTTGCTATGCTCCTCAGAAAAGCACGAAATGCGAAATGGGCAACACTAACGCAGCTCATTTTCAGTACAGTATCAATTTCTAGTATAAACATCCAACAGTGACACGAGTAACGGCACCCAGGCCAACATCAGCTTTACCTGAAGATCATCACATTCCATGTCCTCCCTCCGCCGGCTCCACTGCTTCAGATGCTCTGCAAACTTCTTCTTCTCCTCCCGCAGCTTCTCTCGCTCCTGTAATGGGAATCGGGGGAGGGGCAGCTATTTAACACAGTCCTGCCCTGGTCAAAACTCAGAAGTGGCCCAGAGTCCGGATAACCTAGCAGTGCTCATTCTGTCAATTTTTTTAGTTTTAGTCATAGTCTTTTGACTAAAATGTAATTCATTTTCGGTCATAATTTAGTCATCTAAATTATGTTAGTTTTAGTTGACTAAATATAAGATTACAGCCAATTAAAACTACAGTTGACTTGGTCGACTAAAATGAAGTGTAAAGTTTAGTTTCCCTTAGATGTGAGAACGTCATTATGTTCACAAGATGAAATGAAACTAATGTTAAGGGAAGGTATTAAGGTCTGACTGTAGTACACAGAGACACAGATTTCACTCTTATCTGAAACACAAACTTATGTTTATTTACCCAAAAACTGAGTACTGTAAAATCAGTTGGTGCCATTAGTGCAAAAATAAAATCACTTCAAAGTGCATAGTTCATAATGCCACCAGGCCTGCCATCTCTGAATATTAAAACAGAAAAATTAAAATAAAATAAAATACTTGTAGACGTCGTTTATTGGTGATTTCATGTTGGTTGAAGTTTCCACGTTTTAACAACTGTATAAAGTAATGTTATATAAATCAACTCAGGTGAAACAATACAGACTACTTACAAGGTAAGAACTGTATCATTCGTCTGCAGACAACTCAAACTGAAAATCACACTCCAGCCAGCTGGCCAAAGTTGGCAACCCCCGTTTTATTTGAAATAAAAAGTAAAATGCACTGTTTCCACCTGAAACGGCTCGTCATTCAGTTTGTATTGTTACTCCGACGAATATAAAACAAATACGAGAAAAACACATCATGTTTTATATCTTTTCTAAATAAGACCGTCCATATTCTACTCTAATAGCGATTAAAGTGATAAGTTCGTATGTATTTATATTAAAATTAGACTTTAATTTTATTACCGGTGTGGGATTATAGAAAACCAATACTTAAATCCATGAAGACTAAAACATATGACATTCTATAGACACGACTGTATTTGGGTTTTACGGATTAAGTTAAGCACTTTGTTTAAACGCGCACAATTATCACATTTTATTTATTTTCTCTTATTTTGAAATGCAGCCCACCTTTATTTAGTCTAGTTTTTATTCGTTTACGAAATTGTCAATACACTTCGTCATAGTCTTAGGCATAGCAAAATCATTTTTTAGTTATCGTCTCCTTTCTGGAAAGGTTATCGCCAAGGACCTTTATTATGACGAAAATTTTTCGCCAACAAAATTAACACTGGAACCTAGTGCCCCAGGACAGACCACGGCTGAAAACAGACCGTCAGGAAAGACAGAAGACCGCCCGAAGAGCCCAACTCACCTTCTCTTTCTCGATTTTCATCCTCTCTTTCTCTTCCTTCCTTTTCTGCTTCTCTTCTTCCACCATCTTCTTCAACTCCTCTCTCCTCCGCTCCTTGTCCTCCTTCTCCCTCTTTCTGGCCTCCCAGGCATCTTCCCTCTCCTTCTTCAGCTTGGCTTTCTCCAGTGCTGAATAATGCCATGGAAAACATACCGGAGGTTTTGAATACATTTTCAGCCAAAGGCACCCCCATGTTTACAAACTGAAATTGAGCAGTTTTGTTTTTAAAATCACAAACCAATGAAACACGTCTTATTTTTTTATTTTATTAGTTAATTTTATTTAACCAGGTTTGTCCCATTGAGATCACAGATTTCTTTTGCAAGGGAGACCTGGCCAGGGTAGCAGCAACACAGTGACAGTACAAAATCTGACATAAAATTACATTAAAATATACTCAAACCATACACTTGCACACAGACAACATAGACTCCAGAGTCTATGTTATCCTTTCCTTTTTACCAAAACTTTAAATTCATTCAATGGTATTAAATTTTGCATTCGAAGTTCAGCTTGAAGAGTGTTCCACGCGTCAGGTGCTAAAATCCTAAAGGCTTTCTTTCCCAATTCAGCTCTTACTTTTGGAACAACCAGTTTTAAACAGCCCATCGAGCAAAGATTACATCCTCCTTGCTTCCAGATCAAGAATGACGATAAATAAGGAGGAATTTTTTTACACGCACGCACGCACAGAGCTTGTAAAGATGGCCAATTTACTTTAGCATAAAGCACACAATGATGAGCAAGTACTTCTGGCTGTTACGCTATGAGCAGAGGTAAAACCTGCATCACTCACAACATTGGCCTCAGCCTTTGACACACAAACAAATGACATTTCTCCAACTTCTCAGCTGGCTGAGGTCACTCTGGCTACAGGTGTCAGACCTCACACCTGTCAACTAAAAGGGGCTGCGCCCGCCCGTCATGGCACTGCCCACCGAGCGACTCGTTCTTCATCAAAACTATTAAACACAAATCCTATACATTCCATATGTGCACTGCATGCACTGCATCTCATGTGCCGATCCATTCTGTGTCCTTCACCCTCATGCATTGCCTGGGATTTTACACATGGAAATTAAGTGTAACTGTGACCTCAGCTTCACACTCCGGGCGAAGAGGTTAAACTCACCCAGGGCCATCATTTCCTCCTTCTGTTGCATCAGCCTCAGTTTCTCCTCTGCCGCCCGCATCAAGCCATCTCCCTTCACAGGGAAGCCCATCTGCATAACATTACACATCTCTTGTTTACTGTTCACGGGGAAATTCTCTATTAGCAACAGACATCTTTGGTTTCTTCCAGGTAATATTACATACAGGATTCCAGCCACCCGAGCTTATTAGATGCATGATAATCACTTAACCTAGAGACGAGAATAATGGGAGCTAATTATTAGTTACGTGACACTAAACATAGCATGCATCCTTCATAAACAAAATACTCCAACCCCACTGTGAAGAGGTTTTGTTTCAAACAGGCAAATGATGTCATGGTTTGCAGCTTAAGGTGTTGCGATACATAAAAATAAAATATATTTAAAAACCCCAAAAAATCTCCACAGCTAATGTAAACATATATATTTATATCTGTTTCATTAATCAGAGGAAATAATTAAATGTGCATAATTAAAATGAGTTCGCATATTTTTTACACTTCTGTCAGTTCGGAACACCGCTAAATAGCAGCACCACTGGTGCAACAAACAGCCTGCCTGATGACCACCCATTAAATACAGCATTACAAGCAGGAGGAATCTGACAGGAAGGAGAACGGCCCCCGTGGACATTTATGTGCTCACGGCCGGGGGCGACTCACCTCTCCGGGAAAGATGCCATTGAGACGGCGACCTCGACCCTTCCCGGGGGGGCTGAAGGCAAACACCGGGGGTTCATCAGGGAAAAACTGAGAGAAATTCTGTTCCAATATCTTGTACTTGGCAATTGTAGCAGGCTGGGAAAAGGCCGGGAAACAGGCACATCACCACACATGCATCGATTTGATGGTCAACTAGCTGATATGCATATTAAAGCGCTGACAGGAGACTTGGCTCTCTGACTGACTGTAGCACTGGAGCCCCAGCAGCAGCGGATCTCACGTACCTTGAGCCTGATGGCCCCATTCTGGGGCTCACAGTGCTGTTTCAGCAGCAGCTTTAGCCGGTCACGGGAAAAGAGATTCTTCTTACGACTACAAAATGGAAAAAAAAAATAAAGAAAGAGCTACTGGATGGTCTTTGCACCTAGGATATTCTCCTCTATCCACCGATATTCACAGGCTAATAGGCTTTTCTTCAGTAACAATTCCAACAACCAAATGTGGCCCCCAACAATCATAACTGTCAGCTTTAAACTGCAATATCTGTAAATTTGTTTACATTGGTGCTTATCTTATAATTCTGAGTTCCAAATTATTAACGTCTGAGAACCGGGGTGGGAAATACAAATAACCAAATGCATGAAATAACACAAATCATTAAAGATGCAATTACTGTCATTATTACCCACATTAATTCAATTCCTTTCCTTTAAATGGTCTGAAAACAATAGTGCGTTGAGTGTTTGCTTGGCAGCCTTGAGCGCACTGTTTAGGGTCATGAGTGACCATGGAAAGGATAAATGCTGGTCATGTAAACACTGCGACAGCTCATCGCATGCGGACACTATGACACTCCTTCCCCCAACGGGAAAATGTCCACAGAATTTATCCGGAAAATAAAAAGTGCCCCCACTTCAGAAATCACTTGCTACCTAGCTGCCTTGCTGCTGGTGAATTAGGTCGAGTTAATCATCATTTAACCTCCACCAGCATCCACATATGCAAGCGGATACGACCAACTTCTCATGCCACATCCAAAATAACGAGAGACACAAAAACAAGACCTTGCAATGAAACGATCCCTCCCTTTAAGGGCAATTGCCTGCTATAGGGCAACAGAACTTAGTTTTTTTAATAAAAAAATGTCTCTGTCAAGACTTGTGACATTTACTAACAAGCATTACAACCAGGAAATAACCAAAAACCCTTGCATCATTCACAGCTACCCAATGCCTTGCATCACCTCAGCAGATCTGTTGCAGTGTTCACGCTTACCTGATGTGACTGGCCGTTACGAACAGGGGCTCGCAGCCTTCACTGCCGACGGGCAGCACTTTGTACTTGAATAATGATGGATCGATGCACACTTTTGCCTTCCTGGATTCAAACATGAAGAGAACAGAAATGTTATAAGTAGAATAACCTTTGAGGAAGGCAGTCAAGCAAGACTGATTAGGGAAAAATTAGAGGCAAATGGTATATGGGAGTGACGGAACTTTGAACTGTGTGTGTGTGCGGGCATCAGAAACTTGACCTTTGCTTTTTCGGTGAATCTGCATGACCCCGGTTAGTTCCAATCAATACTGTTATACAAAATAAATAAATCAATAAAAATAGTGTGGCTACTGACCCATTGACTGGCGACTTGGAGGACGCCACATTGGAGCAGCCCTCTTCGTCACTGTCGCTGATGACAATGGTGTCGCCCTCTGTTTGGTGGTTGACATGGCCGTTGGCTGCCCCATTTGAATAGGGAGACTGCACCTCCAAGATGTGACACTGCTGTCTGTGGGGAGGAGACAGGAAGCATCTTAAAAACATCCTCAAACAACATTCTGCGTTCAGACATCACGTGGCTCATTTCATGGTACCATCGGTGTTTCTCAGAAAGCGTATTTTGTGAATATTTACAAAGTTAATTTTGCTGAAAGAAATTCAAGGCGCTGCACAGCTAAACACTGCAAACTAAATCTCTTTTCATAAGAGTCTTAAAATATCACCCCCTTCTCAGGTCAGCCAAAGTACTACCGTACCATGAAGAGAGCATCCAATAATTCAGATTAAAGGTTTTGCTGATTAGGACTGAGGGTTTTGCACTGAGGCAGAGAATTCAAATCTGTCTGCCACACAAGTGTCTCCTAAAGGGCTGTCAGGTTTCTGTAGGCTGCCCGCATCAAAAAGCTCTGCCCTGCCGAAGCACACGCTCTCCCCAGCATCTAGTGTCAATAAAAGCAAGGGCTTGAGAGGTGTCCAAATGAAATTCGACACAAAATCTACTTGCATTCTTATATCAAGAAAAAAAAAAAACGCTACTGGAAAGAAATCTGAAATGAGCAGACACACACTATATTGCCAGAAGTATCGGGACACCTGCCTTTACACGCACATGAGCTTTAATGACGCCCCATTCTTAATACATAGGCTTTAATATGGAGGTGGCCCACCCTTTGCAGCTATAACAGCTTCAACTCTTCTGGCAAGGCTGTCCATAAGGTTTAGGAGTGTGTTTATGGGAATTTTTGACCATTCTTCCAGGAGAGCATTTGTGAGGTCAGGCACTGATGTTGGATGAGAAGGCCAGGTTCACAAGCTCCACTCCAATTCATCCCAAAGGTCTTCTATCGTGTTGAGGTCAGGGCTCTGTGCAGGCCAGTCAAGTTCCTCCACACCAGATTCTCTCATCCATTATGGACCTTGCTTTCTGCACTGGTGTGCAGTCATGTTGGAACAGGAAGGGGCCATCCCCACACTGTTCCCACATAGTTGGGAGCATGAAATTTTCCAAAATGGCTTTAAATACTGTAGCATTAAGAGTTCCTTTCACTGGAACTAAGGGGCCAAGCCCAACCCCTGAAAAACAACCTTACACTATAATCCCCCCTCCACCAAATTTTATACTTGGCACAGTGCAGTCAGGCAAGTACCGTTCTCCTGGCAACCGCCAAACCCAGACTCGTCCATCAGATTGCCAGACAGAGAAGCATGATTCGTCACTCCAGAGAACAAGTCCACACTGCTCTAGAGTCCAGTGGCGACGTGCTTAACACCATTGCATCCGACACACTGCAATGCACTTGGTGATATAAGGCTTGGATGCAGCTGTTCGGCCATGGAAACCTATTCCATGATGTTCGCTACATACTGTTCTTCAGCTAATCTGAAGGCCACATGAAGTTTGGAGGTCTGTAGCTATTGACTCTGCAGACAGTTGGTGATTTCTGCACACTGTGTGCCTCAGCATGCGTTGTCCCCGCTCTGTGATTTTACATGGTCTACCACTTCACGGCTGAGTTGCTGTTGTTCCCAATTGCTTCCACTTTGTTATAATACCACCAACAGTTGACCGTGGAATATTTAGCAACAAAATATCATGAATGGACTTATTGCACAGGTGGCATCCTATCACGGTACCACGCTTGAATTCACTGAGCTCCTGAGAGAGGCCCCTAGGTGCGTGATTGTATACACCTGTGTCTATGGAAGAGATCAGAATAGCTGCATTCACTGATTTGGAGGGGCGTCCTGATACTTTTGTTAATATAGTGCATGTGAAGATTCTACTTTGCAATTGCTTGTCACAAATCCTGTTGTCTTCCGGCTGCTCTCACACCCTCCAGCACAACACAGATTCACCCACTTCCATTCTAAACAGCAGGACACCCCTACATTTTCAGAATTTTCAACTGAAGGATTGCACTTATCTAGGGAAGACAGAAAAAAAGATAAAAATCAGCATTCTGGAGCTTCACAAATGTGATCCAGTGGTGGGGGGTGTAATTTCACACCCAGGAACACAAAATGAGACACATTTGCTTCAACATCATCAATAAGAGGCTGGTGAGTAGGAATTACTCATTTTAATACAGATCAAATCTGAAGAGTCACAAAACACCAGTGTGGGTAAATAGAAACAAACCAAGTGTTTAGTCTTGTAGTGCAGCGGTCGCACCAGTGGGTAATAATGTTAAAAGTATAGCTCTTCTTGAATAGAACAGCAGGGGCTGTCAGTTCTGAGAACGTTAATTGATTCTAAAGGCAGCACGCAAAGTGCCTAATTGTAAAAACAGTAATTGACCTTTTCTTGGGACTGGCAGTTTAAGAACAATGCTGCTGAATTCAGGATAGACAGCAGCAATTAAGAGCTTCTTAGAGGGTGTTTCAGGGGGGAGGGGGCACAGACACCCCCCCAACTTTTACACATCTAGAAAAAAAAATGACCTCCGAACATAATATGCTTAACATGGATGACAAAGACCAAATATGTATGTAACAAAATAATAATTCTAAAGGTGATTTTAAAATAAGTTGAGGTGTGTGACTGCATGACACCAAAAGTCTCGCTGCCCACAGACGCTCATAACCACAGTGAAAACTGCAGAAAATGACTGGCAGAGCTGTGGTGAGACATTCTCATTCAGATTTAGCCCCCTCTTGCTCTTCGCTGAGCCTGAATGGTCTCATATTCCTCAAAGATAGAAGAGCTGGGGACTAAATCTGAGCAGATACATAACTGTCCTGCAATGAGCCCAAAGCCCCAGAGTCCTGCCATGCTTTCTGATTCGATAAGCAGGCACTTGAATATGATCGGTGCTAGAGTATGCATGAATGGCCAATTCTACTAAAAAATATTATTTAATTTTCTGTAGGCCACTGTCACTAAATGCCATAAGATACAAAGAAGGTGGCCACAAACCAGTTAGCATAGCATCGAGATTTTCACATATGTAAACAAGCTGGCCTGCCATGTCAGTAAGAGTCTTCTGTCTAAGGAACTGCTAAAGAGGTACAGATACAACCAGCGTACATGCTGCCAACTCGCAAAGGAAGCGAGTTTTGCATTATCAAACTGTGACAGGGCGAACTGACAGATGAACTAGACAGCAAAGCCAAAATAAAAATGGGATGAGAGATTAAACAAAGGCCAAGTGAGGCAGCAGAGCAGTGTCCTAAAACTGATGCATAATGGAAAAAAGATGAGAATAACAGGCTAAAGAAGGTTACCAGTTTGCATTACCAGTATGAACAAAGCTAAATCACTAGGTCAACCAGCAACTATTATACTTGCTGACATCATAAGCAAAACTGAGCTTTAATCAGAATATTGGTTTGTAAACTGAAATTTGCAGACATGACATAAAAAGTGACTATTTTGCCTATTTACATTTATGCTAAATATAATCCTGCCAGCAATCCTTGCAGATCCAATACTGCACAGCTTTCCCCTTCCTGTTTGCTTGTAAGTATTTGAAGCAAAGGACTGGTGTTAAACATCCAACCTGACAGCAAATCCCCAAACTAAAACACCTAAATAGTCAAAAAAACGTTAGAGGAATATTCACACCCGACTTCCTCATGAAACAAGCACACAAATACTTAGCAGAAACAGGAAGAGACAGTCACATTGAAAAACATCTTGACCCATGTTAGGATTACAGAATTTGTTTTATTTCCTACCATCACTGACATAATTTCTGCTAGGCATGGGAAGCAATCCAGACCAGATCAAGCCTTGTGAAAAAACCTAATTCTTATATCATGATTAGCGAAAACAACTACACCAGCGACTGCAAACCAAAAATCCTCACAAAGTCAACTGTCTCCCTGCATTAGCACCCCCGTCCCAGCCCACATGGCCCCCTGACTCCCTTGTTGGGGATCCATGTTACCTCATGTCTGGCTGCCTCAGCTGCTCAGGCAATGATGTCTGGGATAAGCCCTTGTCTGGGGTCAGCCAATCAGTAAAGAGCTTGCCTTGGCTCCACCCTCTCACACAGGACTGCTATTATCTCTGAACAGCAACGTCTACCTATGATGGCTGACTGAACTCCTCACACACAGTGACATACAAAGGTAAGCAACACACTGCCCCACCTTGAATGCCACTTGGTCTCACTTTTTCTTGCCGGACAGGGAGGACAAGTGCAGCTCAGGAACTTTTAACAACTTTGTAACTTGATAAACGCGGGGGAGCCACTCGTGTACAAGGAGCTCTTCCAAGACAGCGGTTTTGTTTGAAATGGGGGCACATGAGCATCTGGCACACCCAGTAATATCAGAGCACTCCTGGTTGCCTCTTCTCCAGCTGCCTACTTTCTACCTTGCATGCTCCGCAATCTAATCAACGGTCAGATTTCTTCTAGTGTGTGTCATACAAACAGTGGGCTTACAGGGACACACAGCATTCATGTTCCAAAGTCCCATTTTCAGGCATTTCAGACATAATACAAAAGAGGAAATTAGGTCACGTTCACAGAAATTAACTCTAATATACTTAAAACCAAAATGAATGCTCTGTACTTAAAAAGAAGGACTGGTGTAGAATTTTCAGTTAATCCTTTACTGTGTATCGTACAGAAAACGACAGTTTGCCCTATTAATCTAATCTCTATCCCCAGCCTCCAGACCCAAATTATTATGTACATACGAGAGAACAACTGCGGTCTGATTTTAATGCCCAAGGCTGAAAACCCACCCTATTAAGTTGCCGAAAACCGAAATGCTGAGCTGACGCCTCACCTGAATCCACCACGGCTGATCACGTCCACCGTCTCCCCGACAAAGAAGCGCTCCCGGACATAGCTGTAGACATCGTCGCAGAGCTCGTGCAGGCGTGTGCGGTGCGTGAGGGCGGCCAGGTGCAGCAGTGGGGTCACCAGCATCGGGGGGAAGCTCTGCAGGCTGACCCGGGCCCGACGCTCACTCTCCACGGCCTCCTGGTATGTGAGGCCCGGCTTGCCGGTCAGAGCACAGCTCCACACCAGGCTGTTACACAGGATAGTCCTCTCGAAAAACTCACTGCAAGAACACAGGCTGGGTCAGTGTGGACACAGACACTTACATAAACAATGTATCTGTGTTGCAGTCACATGATTAATCCAACAACATACTAATATATTACATACACACTGCATATATACACACACACACACACA
>JAODKF010000030.1:5348240-5368106 GCA_026779585.1 Mormyrus proboscirostris | reverse complement strand
GCAAACCATCCGGAATATCAGGAGGGGGAAGCAGCTCCTAGTTCCTACTGTTTATAGTGGGGAGGGGGTGCTGTTGATCTCACCTGGAGACATCACCCGGAAGTGGAAGGAATACGTTGAGAACCTCCTCAAACCTGCCTCAGATAAATCTACGCATACTACCTTTGAGACATCTGAGGGCACAGAGCCTCGGGATGCCAGGGGGGGCTTGCCCATCACTGGGGCTGAGGTGGCCAGGGTAGTTCATGAGTTGCGCAGTGGCCAGGCCCCGGGAGTGGACGAGATCCGCCCGGAGTACCTGAAGGCTCTGGATGTTGTGGGGCTTTCGTGGCTGACACACCTTCTCAACAGTGCGTGGAGGTCAGGAACAGTGCCACTGGATTGGCAGACCGGGGTGGTGGTCCCTTTATTCAAAAAGGGGACCGGAGGGTGTGTTCCAACTACAGGGGGATCATACTTCTCAGCCTACCTGGGAAAGTCTATTCCAGGGTACTGGAGAGGAGGGTGAGATCGATAGTCGAATCTCGGAATCTTCAGGAGGAACAATGCGGTTTTCGTCCTGGCCGTGGAACACTGGAAAAGCTTTATACCCTTGCGAGGGTGCTGGAGGGGCCCTGGGAATTTGCCTATCCAGTCTACATGTGTTTTGTGGATTTGGAAAAGGCTTACGACCGGGTTCCCCGAGGTGCTCTGTGGGGGGTGCTTCGGGAGTATGGGGTCCGTGGCCCACGGTTGTGGGCAATTCGGTCCCTGTACGAACGGAGCAGAAGCTTGGTCCGCATTGCCGGTAATAAGTTGGACGTGTTCCCAGTGCGGGTTGGGCTTCGCCAGGGCTGCCCTTTGTCATCGGTCCTGTTCATAATATTTATGGACAGGATTTCTAGGCGCAGCCAGGGCGTTGAGGGTGTATAATTTGGTGGCCTCAGGATTGCCTCGCTGCTTTTTGCAGATGATGTCGTCCTGTTGGCTTCATCTGATGGGGATCTCCAGCATGCTCTGGGGCAGTATGTAGCCGAGTGCGAAGCGGCGGGGATGAGAATTAGCACCTCCAAGTCTGAGACCATGGTTCTCAGACGGAAACGGGTGGATTGCCTTCTTCGGGTCAGGGAAGACGTACTGCCTCAAGTGGAGGAGTTCAAGTATCTCGGGGTCTTGTTCACGAGTGAGGGTAGGCCAGATCGGGAGCTGGATAGACGAATCGGAGCAGCGTCTACAGTTTTGCAGGTGCTTAACCAGTTCGTTGTGGCTAAGAAAGAACTGAACCGAAAAGCAAAGCTCTCGATCTATTAGTCCATCTTCGTCCCTACACTCACCTATGGTCATGAGCTATGGGTAATGACCGAAAGAATGAGAAATGAGGTTTCTCCGTAGGGTATCTGGGCTCTCCCTTAGGGATAGGGTGAGAAGTTCGGATATCCGGGAGGGCCTCAGAGTAGAACTGCTGCTTCTTCACAACGAAAGAAGCCAGTTAAGGTGGTTTGGACATCTGGTGCAGATGCCTCCTGGGTCGCTACCCGGAGAGGTTTTCCGTGCATGTCCTACAGGGAGGAGGCCCCGGGGCAGACCCAGGACTCGCTGGAGGGATTATATCTCTCGGCTGGCCTGGGAACGCCTCGGTGTTCCCCCCGAGGAGCTGGTAGAGTTAGCTGGGGAGAGGGCGGTCTGGGTACCTCTCCTGAAGCTGCTACCCCCGCAACCCGAACCCCGGACAAGCGGAAAATGATGGATGGATGGATGGATGGATGGATGGACCTTTGTACATAAAGGTAAGTATTTAGGATACAATTAAGAAACTTCTGTAACACTGTATTTTAACAAGGTTAGCTGATATGCATTGAACTGACAAACTATAAGAACATACTGTCCAATACAACATTCATCACTGGTATTTAACAGCATAAATGCAGTAAGACTAAGAATGCATATTGACTGAATGTCTTTATGCCTACATAGATGCAGGGACAGAGACAGGACTTATTACTAATGCAAACTTCAGGCTGAGAATAGCAGGAAAACTAGTTCTGAAACAAGCCCGATAATTTATTTGTGCACCTTGCATACTTTTAACATTTCTTCCTAACAACAATAGGATATTGGCATTCGTATCTAGTGGTGGTATCTCTCAGGCTATGGTTTTAAGGTGATAGTGGTTTTTTATGGCTGCTGGAGTGGGAATATCATCTCTATTATCTGGGATCAAGTGCATGAGTAGGAGAAGTCGACCGCACCATTTGGCATTGGCTTGCTGGTCAGCTGTGTCCCCTACACCACTGCAGCTTTTAAAGGGTATGGAATTGCGGGACCATTATTGCTGAAGATATTGAAGAACTCAGTGACCTATTGCTCTGGTCGTCCAGCGTAGCGTAGATTATTCTGCTTGATTGTGGTTGCCGACTGGATAAACATTCACGGGGAATATTTTGGAATATGATCTGCTAGGAGAGGAGAGGGTTTGGATGTCCATGGAGCTGGACTTGGTCGCAGAGAAGATGGACGTCGGTCGCTGTCGCGTTTGCTGACTTTGACAGTCACCCCACAGCACCTGGCTACACGTCTGCTTGAAACACAGCATTTGGAACAGATATTGTGCGCCTTTAGTGTTCTTTTCAATTGATCCAGGGGCATTTCTCTGAAGCTTTTGCACTTTTGTAGTGAGCGCGGTTTACGGAGCACAGGGTAATGCTTGTCTGGGTCCTCAGCAGAGGAAGGGAAATTCGAGAAGGGAAAATCTCAGCTTTATGTTCACTATGGCTTTTGGTAAACCTGTCCTTTCTATTTGTGGCAGTGGGGAATGAGTGGAGATTAAAGCTTGGGACCTTTGCTTCCCAGCACAGAAAGTCTGAAAGGAAAGAGAATGGTGGAAAGGCGAGCCTGAGTTCTTGATTATAGAGCCCTCCGTCATCCACCCGTACTGAAGCCTCTACTGGGTTGACACCCCTTGCTCTGTCCAAATATAATACTCCTTGTAAATATTCTTCTTGTTTTGCAGATTCAATATCAGACAGTAAGTCGCACAGCTCTCTGAGCCTTTGGCACTTGAATTCATCAGGCTTTACATAAAGAGCCACTTTCTTTTGCCACTGGTGACCCATACATCTCCTCCAGCTTCTCCCAGATGGAATGTAAACCAGCAGACAGATTTCTCACACTTACTGAATTAATGCGGTGTGTGTGTTCAGCAGACTTTGCACCTACCCATTTAATTAATAGATCCATCTCTTCTGCTACAATAAGATCTAATTTCTCAAAGACATTAAGGAATGACGACTTCCAGGATAATTCTCATGCTTGCTGTGAGCCCTGTCTCATGGGCCCCGATGACACCAGTAGATTTCATGTCAGATATTTTGTTAGATCGGATGTGGTTATGTCACTGTAGTAGTGTGGAGCAGTGGGCAAGTGATTGCTAAGGTCACTGGGCGGGGTTATATAAGCAAGTAAGGTCACGGCATGAGGTGATTGGCTGCTGAGGGGGCGGGGCTTGCTCTGCTGTTCTACTGAACTGGCACGAGCATTACTATGTGCAGGATGAGTGGTAGATGGCCTTCTGGAGCTGGGGGTTCATCCTCCTGCCCTTTACCTAATGGTAAGCGAGGGGAATAGCTTTGTAGCATGTGCTCATCCATGGCATATGTATGTTGAATCTACTGCCACAGGAATGTGTGTGTCTATTCACGCATCTTCAGTGTGTTGCTGTGGACTTTGCCTGGCTGATAGCTGTGATATGTGCTCATTTGTTGCCTGTTACCGGAAGCGACATCAGCTGGCTAGGCTTGCAGCTGCAGCCTTTATTGCTGCTGCTTCTTCCAGAGAGGCCTCTGCCTCTTTCACTTCATAAAACACCACGGGTTGCATCCTGGCCATTTTACTGTTTCTGCTTTGAAAAGGCAGGCCCAGCTCAGGCGGTTCCAGCCTCAGCACACACTCTACTGCCATAGTGATGCTTGATGTGGCGGAATGGCTGGTTCTAGATCAGGCCCCTAGGGCTACATTATCCATCTGTAATGTGGATGTGTGGCACCTCAACCCTTGCTTGTGATACTGCAGCTGTTGTCCTAGCCTGGACACCGTGTTAGACGGAGCAGCCTGGGAATCAGGACCTGGGAAGGGGTCCATACTCAGTTATCCAGCAGGTAAAACACCTCCAGACGGCTCCAGGACATACAGGGTAAGTCTGAGCGTGTTTATTATGTGAATGGCGTGAAACTGAAAATACAGATACATACACTGGTACAAGTACAAGGAAAAATGACTCTTATGAAATGCACAAGGTCATCAAAATACATGCAGAAGGGTAAAAATTAGGATATGAATCAACTTGCATGTATAAACTTGAGGTAAGTATGGTAGGTGTAAGCACAGGATCTCACCAGCTCTGTGCATCGATACAAGGCTAAGTACAGAAAGGCAAGTATTTTAGCTACTATCAAAAAACTTTAACAAGATAATCTGATATGCAGTCAAGTACAGTGACACAGTACAAGAATATATTAATATAACATTAATCATTCAGGTTTAACAGCGAAAAATGCAGTCAAATAAAACATGCATATTAACAGAACATCTCTTACTTATAGGGAATACATTCAGAAGGGCTAAAGAGAGGATTACAAAAGGTTGTTAACGCATGAACATTCCATTGTTGTCTTTCTACCAACAGACTGGTTTAGTCAATCACTTCCTGATCCTTGTTCCCTTATTCACCAGCTTCCTGATACACTTAAAGGACCAGTAGATGTCTCCATAGAACATGTAAAAAATAAATGGCAGGGCCAAAACAAAACATCTTATAAAACATGCTTTGAATGTATGATGCATTGTTTCTTTGAATACGATTGGATTGCATGTTCCCCCATTTCGTGATGGGGTTTCCCACCACAGTACAAAAAACTGGTGAGTTGGAAATTGCCAGATTGTCCACAGGTGTGAATGGTGAGTGTGCCATGTGATGGGTTGGTGCCCCATTGTGAATTATTCCCTGCCTTGTGGCCTTAACTTCTGTGATAGGCTCTGGACCCCCTACATTCATCAGTGGGTATAGGAAAAAAAACACCCAGTTTAAAAAAAAAAAAATCACATTTTGTTGCTTTAGAACCTGAAATGAAAACAAAGAATAGAACTGAATTTGTCAAGCTTTATTTATTCAATGCAACTAATAATATCCAAGGGGAAAAACAGCAACAGTCCTGAAAAATAATCAAGAATAAAAAACAAGAATAACTGAGATTGATAAAGAGCCAGCCCCCTTTACCAATACCTCGTGGAACCCTCTTTCGCTTTACTTACAGCCTTGAATCTGTCTGGATACTTTCTTACCAAATTAGCACACCTACACTGAACAGTATTTGCCCAACCTTCCTTTCAGAACTGTTCAAAATCAGTCAGATTGGATGGTGCCCGCTTGTGGGCTGCCATTTTCCATAGATTTTCAGGGGGGTTTTAGTCTGGGCTCTGACGAGGCCATACAAAGGCATTCACCTTTTTCTCCTTTAGTCACTGTATGGTCAATTTGGTGTTGGCCTCAGGTTGTTGTCATGTTGAAATTTCTTCCCACTTTTAACTGTCTGGCAGAAGGAGGGCAATAGGTTTTCCTCAAGAATGTGACAGTATTTTGCTGCATCCATTTTCCCTTCTGTCCCGACAAGTGTTCCAGTCCCTGCTGCAGAAAAACACCCCCCACAGCAGGATGCTGCCCCCACCCTGCTTTACCATAGGCATAGTGTTCTTTGTACATTGAGCTGTATTGTCTTTCCGCTAGATGTTCCATTTTGGTCTCATCTGACCGTAGCTCCCTTTTCCACTTGATCTCAGAATCTTCAAGGTGCGTTTTGGCAAAGCGTAAAGGAGACATAATGTGGCTTTTCTGGAAGAGTGGCTTTTATGCAACCTTCCCATGCAAGTAAGATTTGTCATATTATTGTCACATGCACACAATGACCATAATGTCCTGTAACTTCTTCAGGGTTGCCAGTGGCCATAAAGCTCAGTGACCAGATAATCCATGTCATGGAGGACACTTGGAGCTAAGACAGGATTTGTAAACTACTATTTCCATTTAAAGGACCTGGATTTCACTTAAGCACCAAGTTGCTGTGTGCTGATTGGTCAGTCTCCTATAATCATGCGTGTTAGTGAAACAGCTGGATGAGTCTGTCAATCAAGCAAACAAACCAGTCAAAGCATATGAAGAACTGAACTAATTAGACAAGCACAGGAGCCTTTCAGTTTTTAAGTAGTTTGTAAAACATGAAGGTGTCCAACCTAACATGGATTATCTGGCTAACCTGCATAAAGCTGAACAAATTCATTTCTGTTCATTTTAGGCTGTAAAATTCTGTTTTATACCCACTGCACATTGAAGTGAAATATGGTTCTTGTTGGTCATAATGCAAATGAGAATAAATTGAATGTAGATACTGAAACATGTAAACATTATATAAACATGACATTTTAGGGAATAGACCTGACTGGTGGGGAAAGATTATGAAAATCCGGTACAGATACATGGAAGCAGAATGTGCAATAAATAAATAGAATTGTGAGTTCATAGTTACTAGTTTTTTTTAAGTGACCCTGTGTTAGGCAGGGAGGGACCATTCAAGCCTCACTATGTCCCGGATTTGAGGCTGCAGATCCTCCCACCAGACGGCAGTGGAGGGTAGTAGGAGGGCTGCCATGGCTCCCTGATGATGCCAGCAGGCCTCTGGATGCAGCAGCCATCGTAAACGTCCAGCAGGGAAGGCAGAGCACTCCTGGCACCCTTCTCCCGGGCCAAGAAGCCGTTTGTAAGTATAGACCATAGCAAGCAAGTAACTTTGTACAGTTCTCTCCTGAAACTTTCATGACTATCCAAGTCTTGATTTATTCAAGTTAAATATTCCCATTTTGTTATTTATTCCTGTGACCTTGACCAGTATAAACAGTTAGAAGATAAATTAATATTTTATTTATTTACATATTCAGGTTTTGCAAACATTTAAATAAAACACCTAAGCTATACCTCTGAAATATGGTTCTTTGTATTTGCTATCTGAATATTTCATAATTACTTCAATAAAATGGTTCAAGTAACATCATAGGGTTTTTAAAGTTCTCTATTATCACAGCGAAAAGCTTCAGGGAAAAACTGTACTAAAGCAGTGTGACTCCCAATTATTCTGCTAAGAAAGACATTGTTCTTTAAAACTTGGAATGCATATATTGTGTAACAACAATATTTTTAATAGTACTTAAAATCTTTGCACATTCAAAGATATAAAGTAATTTCCCACTGTCTGTTATACAGAAATTTATCATTCAGTTCCTGTACATCTTCATAAAGGCTATGGGTACGATCTCCTAGGTATCCGCTAATTTACATTAGCCGTAGGTCTTCCATAATGTATCATTACGACGGTTTGGTCTGAAATGGAGAACAATTTAAAATATGATTTATGGTTATTCTTTTATGGTAATTCATTAACTCAACACCATTTTACAGACACACTCAATCAAGGCTTTGCAGGTTTAACGTCGTATGTCTGTATGTTTCATCATCTTGTCAGCAGTAAAAGTTCATTGTGGAGTCCTCCTGAAGTTTAGCACAGTGAATGTTTTCTCAAGTTTTCTCTGTGTTCAGAGAACCCGGTAAAGATGGATCTGTTTGAGAGTGTCAGGGTCACTGTCCTTCCCAAGGTAGACATCATAATTTAATGGCAACTCCTCCACCCAATGGCTGATGTCTATGCCACCCTACAGGACAACACAGGAAATGTGTTGCAATTAACCAAAAGCTTCATGAGTTATTTTTATTTTGCAACCATTCACAAGCAAGATGTTGAATTCATTAATAAGTGGGGACCACTAGTTATTTGGGAGAGATACTGATTGTTCTCACCCTGAACAGAAAAAAATTCTTTGTACATAATGCTCTCTCATAATAAGTGGTCAGTATTGCATTATCTAACACACCAGTCTTTCACAATCTGCCAAACAAACTGACCACCAATATTAACATCCAAGTTCACTAAATATGGCATTTTTCTTAACATGATGCCTGTACACATTGGTAGAAGCAAGTGACACACTTACGCCGCTTGGCTGGAGAGCAGAGAGCGCCTCCTGCATACTGGGAACAGTAACTAGTAGTGCCCCTTTCTTTCTGACGCTCTGCTGGATGCACAGCCACGCTCTGAAACGGAACAAGACAGACATTACAACGAAAGGCATTACCTGCTATGAGATATATTACCTGCTCAAGACACAAATCTCAGCAGCACAATGGTGTAGAAGTCATGGTGCATGTAGGAGGAGAGATCCATGTTCCATTCTACCCCCTAAGCTGCGCCAACACGACAGGACTGCGTTACACCACGTGAAAAAAACACCTTATAATAAAGAGCGGACGAGGTTTAACTTTATGTTTAGCATTTCACGGATTTGGAAATGAGCTGCTATATTGTCTGAGCCTCTGAGCCACTTGCTGAGCTTGAATGAGCTGACAAAATGCCTCGTCCTCCACTGGGAAAGGGCTGATCCAGCAATGCAATCATCTCCGTCATTTCATTAAGTTTTTAGCTCTGGTGCTGCTAACTTTGAACACTGATTAAGTTTAAATATTGGCCAAGATTGACACTTTGGACTGATGCCAATATCTTGATTTTTAACAAATCTTGGTAGATACTGATGTGTAAACCAATATATCACACGTCTCTACATATTTTTTGTTCCATAAAGACAATATGTAATGCAGAATTATAATGACTACAACAACAACAGCAATAATAAATAGAGAAATATGTTACTCAAGAATTGTGATAAAAACCATCATCTCAGTTCTTGTTTTGCATATTGGGAAAAAAAATCACAGTTCATATTTTATCCAGAATCATGCAGCCCTAATAAGGACTATGACTTAATTTGTCCATCCCCCTACTGTACATAATGCATGGGATCTTTAAAAATGATATTCTTGTAATATAGATGCTCCCTGGGTTACGATGGTCCATGTTATGATATTTTGACTTTATGATGGGTAAATGTTTTTCACTTTCAGTACATTATTCAATAAATTACATGAGATATTCAACAGTTTTTTTTTTTATATATAAATTACGCTTTGCGTTAATGATTAAGGCAGGCTAGGCTATGTTGTTTGTTAGCTTAAGTGTACTGTATTAAAATGCATTCTCACCTTACGATAGGTTTGTCGGAATGTAACCCGATTGTAGCCCGGGGAGAGTAAAACAGGTAAGACAGTTTGTTTATTCTCTTTTTCTCTCAGTTTTACATACTACGGTGAAATTCTTGTGTTTACAAGTATTTATTACATTTGTGAAAAGCATACAGGCTACATTATCAGGGTTGCCAACTATCACACGTTTGGTGTAACACTCATACTTTCCGACTCTCACCCACGCAAGAAATCTTACGGCAAGTTTATGTTATTGCATTATAAAACTAAAATTGGCTGCATCAAAGGTGTTGGGGTAGTTTGCAAACCCTATGGACTATTTAAAAGTTAATTAAACTTTTACATACATGTAAATGTATCTGCATGAGAATTGAAAATCTCATGCCAACCAGCTGACCAAAATTGGAAACACTGCATAATACAAATTAAGCCGTCAGCCCCAGTGTCTGGTACAGACTCCCTCATCTTTTGGATAAGTGTTGGGATGAGTATATACCTGAAACTTGGGTATAATTGAATATAACTGTTGTTTATTATTTTGAGTCATGTTATTCAGCATAAACTACAGTACTAATAGCATTTTACGAATCATCACAATTATGCTGACCATAAAACTTGTATTAACAAAGATCTCTTATGAAAAGCAAGCAAAACCAAAAAAAAAAGTTAACAATGCTATTGACAAGAACCAAATACTTGTGCTTTTTCCCATACCTTATTTGGCTGTCTTGATCAAGAAAGTACTCAAACACATTGTTCAAAACAACAACGTCAGCACTGTGAAGAAGACCGGCTTGAGTACAGATATCTGCATGTACAATCTCAGGAGAAAGTCAGAAGACAGAGCAGAAAGTTACACATCTTGTAAGTAAAAATCAAAAGGTAAAGATTACAAACATTGATCAATATGCAAAAGAAATCTTACCTCAATTCGGTCAGCGAAGTCATACTTCTGTACTACCATCTTCTGAAGACCAATAAACTCTGAACTGATCTCCACACCAACCAGTCTAGCCAGTGAGCTGTACAAATACCCCTAGGGAAGCCACACATCATATATTAGTGCCAGTCAGGACAGGACACCACTACAAGTTGTACAAATTACATTTTGGGACTACCAGTAACTATCATGTCACTGAAAGAGACTCACAAAAGAGTGTCCTAGACAGGGATAAGACTGTCAGACTGTCGGAAAGAGCACAACATTTAACTAGAATCTGTAACTTCATGTGGATGGAACTGTCCGTTACAGTGGTCCTCAATCATGTTCCTGACCGAATGTTTTCATTCCAACCTTAATCAGGCTGATATGGTCCAGAACAGGCTAATAACGAATGTGGCAGGGTGGGTTGGAATTAAAACATTCTGGTGGGGGGTCGCTCCAGGAACAGGAGTGAAAACTACTGGTCTATTATCACACTGCGCTGTTCTGCCAAATCTGCCAATTTGCATACACAAGCTGCAGTTGGACCGTTAATTGCTATAATGCAATCAGAAGGTATTTCACATAGGATACATTCCCCAAAACCTTTACAAAGCTGATACTAATAACAGTAACTTACAACCTGACCTCATAAATTCATGATCAGGGTGACGTCTAAACACACAAACATACGAGGATTGTAAGGCTGGGAACATATTTGTTATAGGATTTCACTCACTTGACAATATTTTAAAACTTGTGAATTTAACATATTTACAAATGTACCTAAGCCTTACCAAGTAAACAATTTTGTTTTGAAGTGCCAGAAGCTAATCTATAGTTAACCATCAAATCAGGCAGCAGAGCCTCAAATTTTGTATTTCAGTAACAACAAAAAAATAACATAAGAATATAAGAAATTTACAAATGAGAGGAGGCCATTCTGCTCATCAAGTTTGTTTGGAGAGAACTCAACTAATAGCTCAGAGTTGTTAAAATCCTATATAGCTTATATTTAAAAGAACTCAAGGTTTTAGCTTGCACTACACTTACAGGAAGACTAATCCATGCTCTAACTACACACTGTGTAAAGTACTGCTTTCTCAAATCCATTTTAAAATGTTCTCCTGCTAATTTCCACCTAATTCTATTATTTAAACTAATACTGAAATAGCCATTTGGCTGAATGGCATCCAGACCTGTTAGAATCTTATATACCTGCATCATGTCCCCCATTAGTCTCCTTTGCTCAAAGCTAAAAAGACTTAGCTCAGCTAACCTCTCCTCATAAGATATTCCTCTAAGACCAGGAATCATTCTTGTAGCCCTACTTTGAAACCTTTCCAAGGGAACCTTAAAAATATGTTTAAAGAGAGTTGTACCGCATAGAGCACTGCACCAAGCCGGGAGCCAACATCGACCAACATCAGTCCAGTTAGGTCTGGGAGAACATGCTGGAACAGAAATCGTAGCTCCATGATAGAAAAAGAGTGTGAGATGAACTCTGGGGACAGGACAGGACAGGGTAAGGCATGAAGTCAGTTACTGTTTCATTGAGACATACATGCATATAGTATGTGAGGTGATCCCCTGATATTTCACCAGCAGGACAATAATTTGTAAGCTTCCAAATTCCATTTTGTTTGCAGAAGCAACATTATAGAGATGATTGATCCGGCATTCAGATGGACGAAATTAATTTTATTCCATTTTGAGAAACTGGTTGCCTGGTGGGACACTTGAAATTTAGTCTAAAGTTCACAGATACAAAATTACTAGTCTGGATTCCCCATTTTATCTTTAACACATTGGTAAAAATTATTTATTTTTTGGCTTATTATTGCCAAAAACATAATAATTTGCTATTACTAAAAGAGTGAGGTGTCATTTGTTATCGCTTTTGGGAAGCTAAAGTCTAGCAGCTGTAGTTTTGTACTTTGGCTTAGCTGCCTACCAAGAGGAGCTGTTCTTTGGGAGCCACAATGCAAGCAGTAGTTTCGACTCAGTGTTCCCTCCTCGCAGAGGGCATCCACCGCTTCCTCGTCATACAGGAAAGCATCGACGTGAATCAGGGCCCGAGAAGACTGCTGCATCTGGAAATTTTAACTTTGCTGACTCATATTCTTAGACTCATACTTTTAATTACGTAGGCAACAGATGTGCTGCTGTGTGCAGTGGTGTCAAACTAAACATAATGTCTGGAAGTCATCCCCTCATGCAAAATAATTTCAAATTAACTAAAGAATGGGAGCCTGCCTTCTGAAGAGCGAGGGACTCTGAGGAAAACGTGGCTTCTAGTGGCACGCTGGTCCTGAGATCGTCTGCGATGCTCTGGAGTACAACTTTCTCATTGTCGATGAAGTAATTGTCCAGTTCATCTGAAAGTAAATACATTAGGTCAATAAAGTCCTTTTTCTAATAACTACTTATGCCACCAAGCCCATAACCGTGTGCAGACAGACATTCAAGTAACCCTTTGGACTGTTGCAAGATATCAGAGAAGCGAGACAGCAAAGAAGCAAACGGTATATAGTCATTCAGTCGCGCTTCATCATTCGCGAATTCACACATCCGCGAAACTTTCATTCTACTGATTTATTAAATATTTTTAACGTGTGTATGTATTTCTGTTCTCTCTCCCTTTTTCGTGGTTAGCGCACATATGGTATTTTTGCAACTTATTATTTCTGTACGTCTTTACGTAATTTTTTAATTGATTGAATACCTGTACCCTGTACGTACAGTACATGTTTCCTTTTTATTTTATTGAATTGTACAAGTTTACAGTCCCGTTCATTTACACATTTTACCTTACTGTGAATGCCAAAGAACCAATGCCAATGCCATGTTCTATGAATTAGTAGGGGAAACATTAGAATACTGTACTGTAAATGTGCCAGTGTGACAAATATCCGTTAGGCTATACTGTACTCCATTTTTACATCAAACATTTGTTTGTAATGTATTAAGCTAACTTTTAAATGAAAATTTAAAAAGTGTTTTGGGAGCATGACTGGGGTCATATTTAGGGTTTATACTATTTTTAGTGACTCTACCAAACATCCGCGAATCCTCCTCATTGATTGATTGATTATAACATGTAATTTGAAAACCCAGCTTCAGTTAGCCGAAGCAGTGTTGATATTAAATTTAATCCTTGCATCTGTATTTTCAGTTTAGCACAGCAAGTTATGTTACAATTAATTAAGTAGCTTGATATTTGACATTCGTGACTAAAAAACTCACAACGAGCCAGGTTTAATAGCTAAAATGACTCGAGAACTTTTTAAACGTTTCTATTATAGCTGACTGGTTAGCTTATAGCATAAACAACCCATGGTGTCGTCGTATGATGTATATATATACGCACTTCATTCAGCAAGCTGCTGCACATTGCGTTCGCTATTTGCTTTTGAGCTAACATTCTAACAAGTTTACTTGATTACCTGAGTTTTTCATCCACTCAACCAGTTTAGGAAGCTCGCGAGGATCTACTCGAGACAACAGGTGCATAATTTCATTTTTTGCTGCCGATAAATCCATTTTAAATAATAGTTATGTTGGAAAACAATCGCAAAGCATGGGCTAAAACATCGAACACGTTTTCGCTGAGAATAAACGAAAATCCAGTTTGCCGTGGCCCCTGTTTTTAAGGAGGAACTTAAATCCTCAAGTACATATTGAAAATTCTCTGAAAGAAAACCTATTTACAGCGGAACGAAAATATATAACTATTTAATGCTTTGATGGAAAAATATAATCTCGCTAAAACAGATTATGTGGCTAATTACATTAATTTACACAATACATCCTTAAAAGAAGAAGGGGGAACGCTAATCTAAATAAGGGGCGGGGCCAGTCGACGAGAAACGAAGACGGGGTATGTTTTGGATATTCTTTAACCCGGAAGTAGAAATTTGCCCCGGAACGTTACAGGCTCACTTTCGATGACGTCTGCTTATGGTCCATTTCTTAAGCCTGTGTGTCAGCTGGCTAGCGGAAAGTACAGGTTGTTTTTTTTGTGGTTTATATGCTTTCAGAAATATTCCTTATTTACCCGTTAGTCGTATGAGGATGATTAACGAGTGATTTTTTGTGTTTTGAAAATAATCTACGTTCATTGGAAATTAGGGCCTTGGATAGGTAGCTGGCTTTCAGGGTCTTAGTTAACGCATCGACATCTGTCTTGTTTACTTTAATTATAGCTAAATCTCGCGTCGATGGCTTCAGTATAATAGTCCTGTGTAGAGATAAGTTAACAGTCCGTGAGGGGTACATGTATTGAATTATTTATTAAGCTTTAGTAACGTATTACTGATTTTTTTTTCTCATTTTCCCATGTAGGTGTCAAGTTGGTGGACGTCACTGTTGTAGATAAGTTTTCTGCTTCTGAAATCTTCTTGCAGCTGTACCCTGTATGGCCTGATACAGGAGATTTCATCTGTATTTGAAACGTAGCCGAAAAGGTCTTCTTTTACATACACTAATTCCTTACAATTTACAGGTAGGTGAAATAGTATTGCGGTCGTAACCATACGCATGAGTTTTATCTTTAGCTCTTTTGTAGTTATAGGCAATGGTAATCGATTAACTTGTGTTGTTTGAGTTACAGGCGTTACTGAGGTAGTCAAAATGGTTTTGGCTGATTTGGGAAGGAAAATAACTTTGGCGTTGCGCTCACTGAGCAACGCCACTATCATAAATGAAGAGGTAGGTAAATGTGTTTTTTTTGGGAGGAGTCTTTAGTGTTATGTTAAAATAATGTCAAAACATATTTTGCACCCAGTTGAGATAGTGGAAAGAGAATATATTGGGGTTAAGTGTACAATATCGTTAATTCTTGGAGCTCGCTGACGCATGTTTCTAGTGTTCTCGCATCTGCTGGATTTATGACTTTGTACATAAACTTGATCATGCGAATCGTGCGATTGAATATTTAAATGAATTTACGTTTTAATGGTAATAGAATTGTACTGCGAACATGGGACGTTCCTTGTGTAATCTGTAGCATCCTTCATACAGGTTTTAAATGCTATGCTGAAAGAGGTGTGTGCTGCCCTTCTGGAAGCTGATGTTAATATCAAACTGGTAAAGCAGCTCAGGGAAAATGTCAAGTAAGTGCAGGTTTATGTTACTGGTTTATAATTTTGCTTTCTGTATTGCAGTTTGCATTGCAGCACTTTGGTTTCAAGCATTTTTGAGTCTTGGTGTCTGCTTAGACAGCAGCTCTATGATTTGACCACAGTGGACAATTCGAGATACTTTCCACATGAAACAGCTTCTGACTGTCTCTCTCATTCCTGCAATATAATGAAACTCCGTCGGTTCCCAGGGCAGCCATTGACCTGGAGGAGATGGCCTCCGGTTTGAACAAGAGGCGGATGATTCAGCATGCAGTTTTCAAAGAGCTTGTCAAGGTTTGTGTCAAAATGCCAAAACCTGTTTTCTTATAGCAAATCTAATTTAGATATACATTTAGTTGACCATAATGAAGATACTCGGATGGCTCTGTTTGGTCTAGAACTGGTTCTAAATAATGTTAAATGTTCCTGGTTTTGAAAATACGTTTAATTTGTATGCCTGTTCTATTTGATTTACATTGAAAGATTTTGCGGTGCCACAAAAGCGGTTCAGCATTTTGTATGTGCAGTTAAAATGTGGCGCTGATTGAAAGTGCATGTTTATCCTCTTCATTACTGTGAACTGTTTTTTTTTTTTTTTTTTTTTTTTAAAGAAGTATAATAATATCAATATTTTCAGACTGGATCACGATCCACTGTCTTATCACAGTTCCTTTTCATGTTAATTGTTAAGACTACTTTACAAGTTACTTAACAGTGCAACCAAACTAATTACCCTATTAAAAATATAGCACTACAAGGTAATAAAACCTAAAAGGAAAAACATACATACTCGACATACTCTCTTGAATGTTTGAAAAGTTCTGTAGTGTTACCATCTGGTGTGCAACCTTTTCTTTCCAAATTTTGCAAATAACTGTATCAGTTTAGGAAAATCCAAACTAGTTGCTTATTATCAATGTCAAATTAATTTAATAGACCAGCTCCTTCAGGTTGTCCATGCAGCTACGTTGGCAAACAGGGGTCATGTTGCATGTTGCGCATTGCATGTTAGGATGAGGGCGCGAAAGGAAGGGAGGAAGAAATCCAAGGCACTACCTACTGTTGCTGTTACCAGTTTACTGGTGTGTTGAAACAAATTTGACTGACATAACAACCTTAGATGCATGTATGAGCTGTAGAACTGTAACTGATAATGTGCTCTGTAGAATGATATCTGTGTAATGGAAGATTGTGGAGGCATTTTAATTCGTCTAGATTAGGGTTGTAAAGGGGCTATAAGTTTCCAGAAACTTTTCATTCCATCGGAAGTTAAGCTGGGGAATTTCAAGCTGGAAGCTTTCCATGGGAATTCAGGAATACATGGGAATTGACAGTAAATTCCCAGAATTTTGCAACCCAATTCATGACCTAATATCGTCAAATTACGCACCCCTAATAACAGTGATTAAAAGATCATTAAATAATGGCTGTTTGTCCTCCTAGCTAGTGGACCCAGGAGTCAAGGCATGGACTCCAACAAAAGGGAAAAATAACGTCATCATGTTTGTGGGACTTCAAGGCAGCGGGAAAACCACCACATGCTCAAAGGTGAACTACACTTGTGTGGTTGAGGCATGATAAGGACAGTGCGGGGCATGTGATTAGACAAAGCCCCCAAAAATATTGGTGTCCGTTTTGTATGAAAATTCAAAACTATGCCATATGCAAGCATTCTTTCGGGTTAAGAAATAAAAATGAAATGTATAAATTTCTTTAGAATTTGGTGCGAATCGCGGGGGGGTATGCCACACAAGGAAATTCCCATTTGACTAATACATATATATTCATGTAATTTCTGTAGCTGGCCTACTACTACCAAAGAAAAGGTTGGAAGACCTGTCTGATATGTGCCGATACATTCAGAGCTGGTAATGTCATTTGGTGCTGTTGCCTTTCATACATTTGCTATATGTGGCGAAACGGACAAACATAATTGTTTGTTTTTCTCCCTTTTAAGGTGCTTTTGATCAGTTGAAGCAAAACGCTACCAAAGCCAGAATTCCTTTCTATGGAAGGTTTGTCATGAACAAAATTCATTGCACAGGTCTTGCGGGGGAGTTATGCTGCATTTTATGGCAAAATGTTTTACGAATTTGACAATGTCTTGCATAATCTGTCTACATAATGGAAAGGTTTGGGGAAATGATATGCAACCAAAATAAAACATTTAGCCTGAGGTAGAATTTTTAACAGTTATTCTTTATCAGAATTCTTTGGATCTTTGGTTTTCAGTATCTCATTTTATGTAAAAATCTATGTTTTATGCCTATCTGGGAGCCATTGCCTCCACTTCTGAATAATGTAGTTAACACAACAATCAACTTTAAAATTACTTGAACTAAGTTACTCCATTTTTTTTGTCTTTTTTCCCTAGTTATACTGAAATGGACCCTGTTGTCATTGCTGCTGAGGGTGTTGAAAAATTCAAGACAGAGAACTTTGAAATAATTATTGTGGACACAAGCGGTCGACATAAACAGGAGGACTCTCTCTTTGAGGAGATGCTTCAGGTTTCCAATGCAGTGGTGAGTAAGAAATCGTGTCAGATGGTTAAGTTAGTCTGATGATTAGAATGACTGAATTACAATGAGAATGCATGTCCTACTTCAAAGCTATTATGGGGGCACATGGTCAGGGTATATTCTGCATTCTATATATGTATCTGCATAAAGTTGCACTCAGATTTATTCAACCTCCCTTAGACTGCAAGGATTTACATATTTAAACCACATGCTTTAAAAATTACATCTGTATTAGCTGAGTGATACATTCAAATTAATAATGTATATTTCTGAGTAACATCGTACATTTGTAATACAACCATAGGATAATTCAGCCTGAGTTCAGTACTGCTTTTTTAAATTACTTAATATACACTTAGTCTACAAACTATGTATTTGGGAATTTGATGCTGACATATAATTGACTACATCTGTGTTGCATACACAAATCCTACCCATGCATGTATGCAAGCTGAGCTGCAAAATGGCTCTCTCAAAAAAGCACTCCTACAAGTGGAGAGAAGAAATAATTACATTACACAAGAAAAGGCTGAGGCTCCTGTAAGATTTCTAAGACATCAAGTTCCAAGAGACTCAGCTGGCAGCATCATATGCAAGTTCACAACTTGCAGCAAGTTGTGTGTGTAAGAACAGAATTGCTGTGATAAATACCTGTAGGATGACCTGATGAAAACAGGAACAATTTTTTTTTTTGGTGTAAATCTAAGAAGAACGTTAAACAAACAAGGGCTTGATGGCCGCACAGCTCACTGCATTAGCTCACTGCATTACACATTACACCTGACCCAAGCAATCAGGAGCTCCACATACCTTACAGGTGTGCTGGGAACTGGGATAAAGCAGAAATGTGGATCTGTCCAATGCGCCCTGAGGACTAGTTTGGTAAACACTGCTCTAGACCAAGAAGCAAAGAAGTCAGCTTGAGTATGGTAGAAGGAATGTGGACAAGCCTATGAAGTGACTCGGCTGGATGCATGGAGCAGCGGTATGTCTGGAATAAGGAAGGAAATTTGGAAGACCAAAGAGTGTGATTGCTTCAGTTAGGGCTGGGCGATAAAATGAGAGCAAAAATAATCACATTATGGTTTCTCCTCCATCAATGTGGCAAATATTCAATAAGATTCAGTTCAAAACGATTTAAGACCTGGTGACACGTTTTGCCTCGCTATGAAATGACTTCACGTCCTCTATGACTGTTTATCTGGACCGCAGTGGAACACATGAGCAGACACAGCCATAAAAACACAACAAGGGGATTATTGAAGAAAAATGAAAATGCTATGTGGCAGGCAGGAAGACGAAAGAACGCAACTAAAACAGGCCGCCTCACCCGGAGTGCAGCAAATCCAAGTCCAAGCAAATCATCCAATAAGTGGAATCCAAAATGAAAGTGCACAGTAAAATTCAGCCTGCTAGAAAAACCACACAGCGATACTCCACAGAGAATACTAGCTCACAGCTGCCTTAAAGTTGTTTCTGTCACCTAATGTTTGGCTTTTCTTCTTCAAAAGCAACCCGACAACATTGTATACGTCATGGATGCCTCTATTGGCCAGGCTTGCGAAGCCCAAGCCAAGGCCTTCAAAGACAAGGTGGATGTGGCATCTGTGATCGTGACTAAGCTGGATGGGCATGCTAAAGGTGGCGGCGCGCTCAGTGCGTAAGTAACACTTGCTCACACTCGTGCTTTTGGGAGTGTGTGCTAGGTACCCAGTCACTGCACTCCTGCACCTCACCACACCACACTGTGCATGTATTCGTGCATTAATTAATCTCTGTTTTGCAATAATCACCAGGGCTTTTGATGACAGGTGAAACATTTGGCTGCAAACCAGCTTATCGGTGCGATTCGGACATTTATTTATGTCCATAATTTGGCAAGCAAATTACTGGTATGGGTAAAATATGATGGAGATGCATTCTGAGACACTCAAAAGTTGGTAATCTGTATAAACTTGCCATAACTTGTGCCCCACTAACCTAATTTAATAAACATATCATATAATACTGTTTTGGTATACTATGGTTTGGTATACGTCAGTGTGATATACACTGTAGCGGGGCACACCATATAATACTGTTTTGGTATACTATGGTTTGGTATACTTCAGTGTGATATGCACTGTA
>JAODKF010000030.1:5294511-5304745 GCA_026779585.1 Mormyrus proboscirostris | reverse complement strand
CAGTTTTTCAAGAACTTTTTAATTTTTAAAATGCCTTGCAGTATAACCGAAACGGCGATGTACAATGGTTTTTGCTGCTATTCTACGGTTAATATATTTTCATGTTAGTCCCACTTATATTCTATTCATTTTCTATTTTTAAATTTCAGTTTTCTAGTATTAACAAACACACACCGATGGTGAGTCAATGCAACGTAATTTCATTCTGATGTGCACTAACCGGTGTATGTTCTGAATGACAACAAAAGTGGTTATTATATTCTATTATTCTATTCTGCTGTCCCTCCAGAGGCTGCGTTTCACGCTACTGGCCCAGAGAGGACCACTCCGCCTGTGCTCCAGGCTCCCAGTCCAGAGAGGGCTGCTCAGCCCATGACCCAGGCGTACAGCCCAAGAGGAGCCACACTGCCCTTGCAGCAGCCGTGCCACCTGAGCCTGACCAAAGAGATGCCGTTCTGCCTAAGCACAATTCAGGTGAGACCAGAACACTGCTCTGGGCAGTTCAGGTTTCTGTGACTCACCTGGCGGCTCATAGGAAACCCCAGTGGTCATGCCTGTGGCCTCTTTGACACCTCCAGGTGCCACTGCTGCACCCTGCTTGCCTCCAGGTGCCCCGGCTGTGCCTTGATCACCTGGTGGTCCTTAGACACTCTTCCTATTTGCGACGACATCTTTTTCTGCCTCATTGCTTGCTGTACTGTTGGCTCTAGCCTCGCTTCCAGGATCCCCAATAGCACCTTTCAGGCCTGCTGCCTTCAGGCCTGCTGCCTTCAGGCCTGCTGCAAAGTTTGATTTAAATTGAAATGCCAAATGGTGTAACTGATTTATTATGTGGAACTATTTTCAAGTGTTCCAATGTTATATTTTTGGAAAAAGCAATTTATCCTCAACATTATAATCTAAGATGTGATGGGCTGCCCCCCCCCGTCCTGGGTTGTTCCCTGCCTCGTGCCCGTAGCTTCTGGGATTGGCTCCAGACCCCCCGTGCCCCAGAAGGGTAAGCGGTTTGGAAAATGGATGGATGGATTATAATTTAAGCTTTCTATGGCTAGAATAAAATTATGATGTTGCATAACTGTGGTACTTAAAAAATGTTTATCTTTAATGTATATTTGTACTCCACTTGAAATTTTAAGAAATTCATAATATATGTATAATATAGTATAATGAAGCAGGTTAACAGTGACTGTTGAACATAGCTTTAAAAGACCTAAAACTCAAATAGTTCAGTGTTAGTAAAAATGTAACTGAAATATAAAAAATTATATCTGTAAATGCAATTTGTTTCGAGCATTGGCTCGCCATCACCAAAACAACCAAAATGTCCTGCATTGACAGGGATGCACCAGTATGCAGTAATGTTTGCATTACAATAGGCGTATGGTTAAATGCATCTCAGATCACCACAGCAAGTGGTCTGAGTGATCGGATCACACGCGTCTTCTGGTTGCTTACATGGGTATTTAGCACTGTCCATTTGTGATCTGATCGCCCAAGATGCATTTTTAAATCAAGAGTAAACAAAGCCTCAGAACTCCAGAAACAAACAGAGACACATATATAAAACCGCCCCCCCAACGGCACCTCCCACCCCCCCTTGAAGGTCAAGTTAATTTTATTTTCTATATAGTATCAGAACAGAAGTCATTTAAGGTCACCTTTCCTATAGAACAGGTCTTTACATTGTCCTTTTATCAAACAAACTAAATAGCCTCGTGTTATTTACCTTATTTACACAGCAGCTTATCATTTTTCTCTCTACGTGGTCACGCCTTTGCAATTCTCCTCTGCTCTCAGTATCACGCTTGGTGGAGTTCCGCCCCGATGCGCAGGCACACAGACACGTGCGTGCACACACAGGTGAGCACACTCGCACCAGCGGACAGAGAGCAGGCGTCAGAAAATATGCCTTGTCAACCACCTGAATAGCAGACAAACATTTTTGCGTCCCAGGGGAGTGAAGATGGCAACACTCGCTAAACTAGTGGCAACACTAAAATGAAATGTCCTGATGTTTAGTTCAGTTGTTATATTGACTGCTGTCATTAAAAAAACACATAAACACCATGAATCCTGTCCGTGTCCATCTGCCCCCCCCCCCCATGATTTCACAATGAAATAAAACTCCGCTTGACCTTGTTGACTGTCATGATTGATTTTCAGTGTCAATTTCCTCAACAAGCACTGGTCTTTGACTGTAGTAACATGGTCAGGTGGTGAAACTGTTTTGTGTCTATTGTGTCATTTTCATAAAAATTAATGTGGAAAAAAATCCTCTATTGCAGTATATTGCAAAAATGCATATAGATAATCCTAATAAGATTTGTTTTCATATGATATTTTAAAATGAAGTAATTATTTTTACAAGTACACTTACTCTCCAAAAGTAATATTTCTCATTCTTACACCATTTGACATTTTCAGGTGCATTTAATCTTACTTTTATTAAGAAACTGTGTAAATGTTGCTTCAAATGACATGAAGCCAACATGAATACAAAATATGTATTTTAATAATGGATACTCATGGGGAAAATTTGGGGAAATTGTCTTTACGCCCCCCTCAACTTGCTCTATTTTGTAGAGTAAGTTGTCTGCAAAGGGCAGCCACCTATAGCAGAGCCCAGGGCTTAAGGGCCTTGCTCAAGGACCTGCAGACGTGCTGAGGCTGGGTTTGAATCACTGACCTTCTGATTACACACACAGGCTTAGCCCACTGAGCCTCATGCTGCCCCGTTGCAATGCTTCTCAAACAAAATTTTTAAAAGATGTTTGATTTGCTCATCTTGCCTTATTTGTCATTGACCCATATAGTAAAGAAAGAGTAGTAGCCCTTCTGAACCCATCCTCCATCAGCCTATTCCGGTCAGGGTCTCTGTGGGTCAGCAGCCTATCCTAAGCAGTACGGGGCACACGACTCTGTCCCAACCCTAACACCGTATGAGGCGGCCAGGCCATCGCAGGGGAGATACATACATACACCCAGTCATACACTACAGGCATATGAATGATGCCACTCAGCTACACTGCATGTCTTTGAACTGCAGGAGAAAACCAGAGTAACTGGAGGAAAACCACATGATATGGGGAGAACATGCAAACTCCCCATGCAGAAAATAGAGGTGGCATTCAAACCCACAGCCCTGGAGGTGTGAGGCACCAGTGCTAGGATCCACTGTGCCACTCTTCTGGGAAATATTAATAAACATCCAAGCCTCTCATGTTTCTACATTCATATTTGCAACACCATAGGTTAAGAGTGTTTGTGTGGTCAGTAAAGCAGAGTTTTGATTGCTTATTCTTTGGGGGGGGGATGAACTCAGGATGAAATTTAAAAAATACTCGTTTAACATCCCTACTTATAATAAAATGTCTCTTCTCTTACTGCCATCTATTGACTTTTTGAAATTCAGCTTGTACTCGCTTGCAAGTAGTATGTGTTGGAAATGAATGATCTCTTAAGTTTAACTTAAACCATTAAACAAATATCAAAATATGGGTTATTCTTATGAAATTGACAATCTTTTAGCAAAAAACATTACAATGAAATACAGTATTTCTTTTTTCTATAGAGCAATACATTAACCTTTTAGGTTCAATAAAATTCAGACATTTTTTGCTCTGATTTGAGAACACTAAACTACGTTAAATGTAGTTATTTTGCTTAGTTTTGTCATTTTCTCTAATCTCTGGAGCTCTTGCCCTGGATTTAATTAAATACTTTTGTTTATTTCAAAAGTAAATGGCAATATACCAAAACTGGCAACAAGTCATGCCAATGTTTACTTCTATAAATGGATGCTAATTAGGAGTGGGCGATCTTCCCAAAAAATCACATCGCGATCCATGATCTGAATTGGGACCTTTCTTCCCGATTTTGAAATGTACTGTCAAGAATGCCGGAAGAAGTCTAAGGACTTACCTATTGCACCATTTAAAACACAATATGCAATTAAATACGCAATTTTCAAAATGGTAATTAAATCCTGAGTTAAACTGGGTGCTGACTGTGACCTGGCAAAGTTTACTGATAACTTTGCTTTGTTAAATATCTGACTGCATGCCCGGTTTGCACCCCCAAGTCTGCGCATGCGCAGCGTTACACTTTACGGCATATTTTACAATATGCCCAATCTGTACCACCTTGTTTCACGACATTTTCAACACCCAACCTGATCCCATTAATACAGGGGTGGCCAACCTTATCCACAAAGGGCCAGCGTGTATGTGGGTTTTCGCTGCAACTCCCTAATTAGATTACTAATTAGAGGACTGTTTGGCTGAAGAGTCCTCACACCAGGGTTTGAACAGCTGACCTACAGGTTATCCCAAAAACCTGCATACACAGCGGCTATTTGCGGATAAGGTTGGCCACCCCTGCATTAATATTTCTTTTCACTGCATCGGGGCTGCTCGAGAGTAACGTTGACCAGCACGGAATGGGATGTTAAGCCAGATATTCTGATTTAGGATTCTTTGTGTTTTCCAACTCGGGGTTGTCAGTTTTGGTCAGTTGGCTGGCGTGAGATTTTCAATTCAAGTCAAGTCTGCACACACATGCACATGCATTTACATGTATGCAATACTTTTATTACCTTCTAAATACTCTGTAGGGTTTGCAAACTACCCCAGCACTTTTGATGTAGCTAGTTTTAGGTTTATATACAATAATATACACTGTATTGCCAAAAATATTGGGACACCAAGGTATTCCAATCACTTCCATAGCCACAGATGTGCAAAATCACGCACCTAGGCATGCAGATTGCTTCTACAAACATTTTCAAAAGAATGGGTCGCTCTCAGAAGCTCAGTGAGTTCAAGCAGGGCATGACAGCTACTAAATATTCTATGCTCAATTGTTAGTGGTATCATAACAGTGGAATATATATAAGCGGAATCAATTGGGAACAACAGCAACTCAGCCACAAAGTGCTAGTAAAATCACAGAGCAGAGACAACGTATGCTGAGGTGCACAGTATGCAGAAGTCTGCAGGATCAATAGCTACAGACCTCCAAATGTCGTGTGGCCTGCAGATTAGCTGAAGAATAGTGCGTAGAGAACTTCATGGAATTGGGTTTCATTGGCCGAGCAGCTACATCCAAGCCTTACATCAGCAAGTGCAATGCATAGCGTCGGATGCAGTGGTGTAAAGCACACTGCCACTGGACTCTATAGTAGTGGTGACGTGTTCTCTGGAGTGGTGAATCGTGCTTCTCAGTCTGGCAGTCTGATGAGTCTGGGTTTGACGGATGCTATGGGAAAACTTTACCTGCCTCACTGCATTGTGCCAGCTGTAAAGTTTGGTGGAGGTGGGATAATGGAATGGGGTTGTTTTTCAGGTGTTGGGCTAGACCGCTTAGTTCCAGTGAAGAAAACTCTTAATGCTTCATCATACCAAGACATTTTGGACAATTCTATGATTCCAACTTTGTGGTAACAGTTTGGGGATGGTCCTTTTCTGTTCCAGCATGACTGTGCCCCAGTGCACAAAGCAAGGTCTATAAGGATTGTGAGCCAGGCCATATTGATGCCGATGGATTTAGAATGGGATGTGATAAAAGGTCCTGTAGGTGTAATGGCCAAGTGTCCCAGTACTTTTGTCCATATAATGTATGTATTTGTGGTGGCCCTGTATTGGAAGAAGTCCAAGGCTGGTTTTAATCACTGGGAAACCAGTCTAATCTTATTATCTTGTGAAAATTCTCCAGAGAGGAGCTCTTTTAATGTTCTTGGGAATACTGGCGCATTGTCCACGGGGATGATTTGTGATTGAAAAAGCTGTGATGCAAGTAATGGGAATATAATAGAAAAAAAACATCTGTAGTATTTTGCATGAATGACACTGATTTGTAGATATACTTAAGTTCTACTGCATATCCACTAGCTGTTATAGCAGGAATTCTCAATATATGGTATAAAAATAATATGAATGAATGATCCGAGTGGAGGAGGGCTTTGAACTGCCTGGCGCTGCGATGCATTAATGCAACCCTGTGCCGCCCGTTAGTAAACTAGTGTATATGTAATGGCTTTTTTATTGCTGGCTGTCCTCTCTCTGCGTCAGGAGCTTTTTAAACTTCAGGTTCCCTATTCAAGGTTCAAAGTTTTACCGTCTTGTGTACATAGTACAATGCAATTCTTATTTATGCACCTCCTGCAGATCAGAGTGCCAAATAAATACAAAGTCTCGGCATGTCATGTCGAAGTGTTACTTGATTTCATCGCTTTATTGCGTGCCTCGTACCTATCAATGACTTGTTTGCATACTGTTAGTTGTTACTCATACTGGGTGTGGCTGAATGAAGGGTCATTCCGAAACATCTTGCACATGGTCAATAAAACATCTTCAGTCTTGACTAAAGACAATAAACTCAGAACCGGATGTTACATGTAAATAAATAACATGAAACAGCGACGCAAATAAACAACTTTTGTATCTTACAGTTAGTGCCAAGTGCCTGATAAATGGACAGTGCATCTGGACTTCTGTCTGGGAGGCGGCTGATCTTAGTGCAGACCCCTGGCTGAAATGCATGCTGCATTGGAATGAATGTCTCTCCATTGCACCAGGCACCAACGGGAGATTCTCTTGGGAATGCAAGCCATGATTTAACTTGATGTGTTTGTTTGTGTGAGTTCTGTACTTAATCCTCAGACTAGGAAAAAAAGCGTGTGAAGAATTACACTACACATTACACAAGCAACTGCTACAATGAACATACTTCTGTCAAGTTTTAATTGGATTTGTTCTGTTGTGTTGCATGGTGTGGCGACCAGTTATTGAGTAATTGATCTTACTTATTCTGTGGTAGGAATATCTTTCAATCATTTTTTTGTTCAGTACATCGTTTTATTATGTATGGGGGATGGGCTACAAGTTACAGGCCACACCCCTTTATACCTTTTCAGTATATTCTGGTTAAATTAATGTGTGCGTGAGCAACTCAGAAAACAAGGCTGATAATATTGCTATTATTATTATTATTATTATTATTAATAATAATAATAATAATAATACCAGTAATAATAGTAACAGTTAGTATATAGTATTAATACAGATACTCCTCACTTAACGACCTACCTGTTTAATGGCCACCCAGACTTAGGACGGCGTTTCGGTTTTATTCTGTTTCTTCCGCTCTCTGATTTACTTTGGTCGGCGATGGAAGGTTGTACATTGCTTGCAGTAACCCACTGCCAGTAGCCTAGGGTATGCTTGAAATATCAGTAAGGGGCGGCTCCTTGCTTATCGACCGGTTCCACCTAACGACCTGGTCATAGGAACAGAACCCGCTCGTTAAGTGAGGAGTACCTGTATTAATAAAAGAAAAAACAGGAAGAATTCATTCATTTCCTCTGTTGTTTTAATAATTTCACCAATTATAAGAGAAGTGTTTGGTCGGCCTCAGAGGGAGGCTGACAGATAGCTGTGATCCTGTGTCTTGTGTATGAGGAGATCGGAAAGTCAGATTTAATTAAATTGAATGCAATGAATTTATATTGAGTGTTGGGGAAAGGCTAAATGAATCTTTATTGATCTAGTTAGACTGATTAATTAGCTGACAGTAAAGGCTGTGGGGACAGACTGGGATCAGCACACCTGGACTGATCTGACGTCTCCCTGAAGGCAATAGGTGCAGTTACTGATTATTGTATGTGCCGCCTGAACACAAACATTTAAGAGAGAGTGCAGCTGATGGTGGAGTACTGCTGTTACAAAGAAGACTAAGGCCCTTTCATCAGATGTTCCTCATTAGTTTTTATTGATCTATGTTTGGTGTCTTTAACATGGACAAGAGGTACAGGAATGTGAGCCTCAAAATTCCATCCATACACTGTTCCGTCCTCCATACACTGTTCCGTCTTCCAGCTGTTTATTAGAGGATTGCAGTGACACAGGAGGCACAAATTATGGTTGTTTTTCTGTTAAAAATGTTTACATTTCTGATTAAACTGAAACATGCAACGCAATCAAATTTTTCTGGTTTTCATAAATGTTGTCAATCTCAAAAACAAAAACAGGAAGTAAACATTAGCGTTTAGATGCTCTGTAGCTACCTTACTGCAAACTGCCTATCAGTATAAGATTTATTCTGCTAGCAGGAATTAAAGTACAGCAGGGTAGCAGGGCATCCGTAGCGGTCTTCCTGTTTACCACCGTGCTCGCGATCGTCATTCCATTCGACGCATGGAAAGTTTCATTCCCCTACGGGTGTGAAGGGATCGACGGCTCATGCTGTTCATCTCCTCAGCCAGAGAGAGACTTCAGGTGGAGGAGGCTGGGTCATAAGGGACCAGCACGCTGAGGCTGACTCTCACCTCTCACTCTGCCTCTGCCTCCTGTGTACATGTGCAGGACAGCGACATGCCTATAGGGGGCACTCCTGCTTTTAATCATCTGTCGCATAGCTCACTAAACATAGCACCTGCCATAATTGCATATTTTATAATATATTTTCTTTGTCTGGGATATCCAATTTTCCCCAATATCTGCAAACATATTCTGCCTTTTATAATCAGGAGTGGATAGTAACGGAGTACATTTATTTGAGTACTCTAAAGAAGTACATTTTTCGAGTATCTGTACATGAGTATCAATTGTTTTTGGAAACTTCTGACTTTTACTCCACTACATTTGAAAGACAAATATTGTACTTTTGACTCCCCTACATTTCTATGAAGGTTTTTGTTACTCATTATTGTCCTCGTCAAAAAAGAAAAATCAGTCACAGTAAACAACTCCTACACAGTCAGTCATCTGGGATGGACCAGCGGAAATGTGTATTATGGTCACAAGAATCAGTATCCCAGATCTTTTTTTGGAAGAAATGGATGCCGTGTGCTCTGGACCAAAGACAGAAAGGACCATCCAGACTGTAATCAGCAACAAGTCCAAAAGCCAGGCTTTGTCATGGACTGGAGTTGTATCAGCGCCCTTGGCAAAGGAAATTTATACTTCTGTGATGGCACCATTAATGCAGAAAAGTACACGACGATTTTAGAGTAACATATATGCTGCTGTCAAGATGACACATTTTCTGGATACGTCCATGCATTTTTTCAAGACCACATTTTGCATGTATTACAAAGGTATGGCTGCAGAAGAGGATGCAGGAACAGCTCTGGCCTTCCTGCAGTCCTGACCTGTTCCCAATAGAGAACGTGTGGAAAAATTTAAAATGGAAAATGGGACTAAGGAACTGTGTACTTTGTCCACCTCTGTGTTTAATTGTTCTTGAAGGAAATACTTTTATAGCTTGTGTAGATTTTAGGAATCATTAATACACGTTTGTGATAAATCAGGTGGGGGTTTGCGCCCAAAGTGTTGCGTCCACCTCACGGAAGCAGCACCAGCGGCTGAAGCCAACTAACACTAATCAGCGAGCTAATGCTGAAGCCTCACACTGGCAGCAGCATGGTGTCAGTTATTGTTGCGATGCACTTACTGAGCACTTTAATTCTGTGTCTCTCCCACAGTTACAGTCTGTCCTTCTTGTCCTTCCCGAGCCTCCCACGCCTCCTGCCTGCCCTCCTGCCCTTCCGCCCCTCCCGTGAAGCCCCTTGTGGATCTCCTGGTGTTCTTCATCTGTGTCTCCGGCCTGATCTCCTGCCACTTTGACCCTCAGCACACTCCCTTTTGACCACGACTTCGGATCACGTCTTGGCTCTCGGTGTTTGGATAGGACAGCTACGGATAATGACCGGGATGAGGCTTATGACTTTCCCCTGTCTTACCCTCAATAATCCTGGTTGCCTGGATTTGCCTGCTTTGTGTCCTGCCAAATAAGAAACAAGCATCCCAAGGCTGTTACGGGGCACCAAGCAAGACGGGCTCAAGGACACAGGGAGGTTCTTAACAAAAAAGATTTGTTTTATTACAAGTATTTACAAAAATAACACAAAATTTAACTTAAATGTAAACAAACCAAAATATAAAAACGAACATAAAGAACAAATAAACTGCTAGCAATTCAACTCCTCACAAAATGACAGAGGTATAATATATTGCCAAAAGCATTGGGACACCTGCCTTTACACATACATGAACTTCACATCCCATTCTTAATACATAGGCTTTAATATGGAGGTGGCCCACCCTTTGCAGCTAGAACAGCTTCAACTCTTCTAGGAAGGCTTTCCACAAGGTTTAGGAGTGTTTATGGGAATTTTTGACCATTCATCCAGGAGAGCATTTGTGAGGTCAGGCACTGATGTTGGATGAGAAGGTCT
>JAODKF010000030.1:5276226-5293000 GCA_026779585.1 Mormyrus proboscirostris | reverse complement strand
ACTTATTGTACAGGTGGCATCCTATCACGGTACCACGCTAGAATTCACTGAGCTCCTGAGAGTGACCCATTGTTTCGCAAATGTTTGTAGAAGCAATCTGCATGCCTAGATGCTTCATTTTATACACCTGTGGCTATAGAAGTGATTGGAACACCTGCATTCAATGATTTGGAATGTCCCAATACTTTTGGCAATATAGTATATATATATATATATGCAGGCTTAGGCAAACCATCAGACAAAAGGGGAAACATTAAAAAATCAACCAAATAACCAGAGTGAATCACAAGACATTCAATAAACGAAATGTCCAACAAAGCATCAATATTCAACTAAATCAATATTATAAATTATAAATAAATTAAAACATTAAGGAAAAGAAGTTAAAGCTCCACTCTGTCTACACATGCTATTAAAGTCCAATTTCCTGTTTCGGGGATGACTCAGCATTTAACCTACTGTAGAGGTAGCGAACCTGACCCACGGCGAGCCGCTGTGGCTGCGGGTTTTTGGGATGACCTCTGACCTCTCAATCTGCCAAGAATAAAGCAGTGCTTCTCAGTTCCAGTTCCAGTCCTGGGGACCCATTGTTACTGGCTGATTGACATGCCGTCCCATAAGCCCGCACCCACACCGGTCCTCCAAGGAACAGGTTTGCCACTCCTGCTCTGCTGCCACATTTTACCACCTAACCAGGCCTTTTCCAGACGGCAAACACAAAGGTAACTGAAAGACAATACAAAATAAATGACATTGCAAAAGAGTCTAAATGTGCAGCGTCATCCAGAAACGTATGATAACCGAAACTGTCAAAAAAGTAAATACTAATAACCAAATTGCATAATGCATTGACTAATGACTACTGCAAATAAACAAGAAATAAACAATATCTAAAGGAGGTACAATGAACTGGAAAAACTGACAGTGTAAGCTTTAATACTGTGTGGCTGCTAGAGCAGCCATCACAGCCATTTAATCACCAAAACATAATATTTATAAAGTTATCAACAAACAGTTAATCAGAAAACCAGAACAGGGCAGAACAGTAGCAGGAATCCAAATCCTAAGGTTAAAGACAGAAGGTCAGAACAGGAAAGGCATCGAACAATCATAGAGATAAATGCTTAGTACAGGGCAAACTAGCGTTACCAAACAACCCGTATTTAACTAATCGCACAGGAAATGCTCGACTGGTCCACTTAATAAACTGGCTGGTTTTGCTGAATCTTAGATCTGGCCACGGACCCCTGACTGCACTACATTTAACAGTGAGTTAAAAATAGCTGCCAGGCCAAGAGTGACGTGGTTTTTGTACGAAACTAAACCCATCAAGAGGAGCAGCGGCTGTGGGTCTGACCCAGGTTTCTGTTAAAAAACACAGGTCTGCACCAGTGTCAAGCGCCATGTCATTGACAAGAAATGACTTGTTTGTTAAATAGGGAATAATCAGTAATGAGCATTTCATGGTGGCTTCATGTTGCTTCGCATTTAATCTTATCGGAGGGATTGATATTAACACAGAAGCCCACAGTGGAACGTTTAGGTCTAATAATAGTTACTAAGTTTTTTCTAGGCTCACTTAACTCAGCTTCGACATAGTTGCTAGGTTTAAGGCATGCTGTGTCACAGAGTAGTGGTGGGCGGATCGATCCAAGTATCGATAATATTGCTAGTAATGTTGGTATCGATATTGAGCAATACCAGTTTAATGAGATCGATACTTTAGTTTCGATGCACTGCAGCTGTCTGTGGAAGCGCTCTTGCTTTCAATTGCCGCTCCTGGCTGTCACAGCGCGAGCAGGCGTTGCTCCTCCTCCCTCTTGTGTGTTGATGTTGTACCGTCACGTGACTCAGCGGCGCCAGGCAAGCAAACAGGCTCATTTGCGCGCGCACACACACGCACACACACACACGCACACACACACAAAACGGATTGTAAGAAGTTATAGCAGAAAGAAAGAGGAGTGATGTGTGGCTTCATTTTCAAGCCGAAGATCATTCAACAGCAAGTTGCATTATTTGTAAAAAGGCTATAAAATCACTGTAGGCTATGTTTTGAGATGCACACCAAGTCACTAACCTGCAGTTTAGGGAAAGTAGCCTACTATAGGTTACATCCCCTCAGTAGAGAATTGGTAAGGCACTAGAGACAATTTGATTCTGGCATTTTGTTTTAGCTTTTGCACACATAGAAATGAAGCTCCTTTTCAATACCTCAGATTGTCTGGCCTGGGGAGGCATTTTACAGAAACTGCTGCTTTCAGAATATTAGAATCTCTAACATTCCTAGCTATCTAATCTCCAATCACGAGCACCTTTTCCGCCTCGGCAGACCAACTGTCGAGAGCTGATAACCTGTTGCTAAGAGCTGCTGCTGGCATGCAGGAACGCTCAGCTTGGAGCTCCTAAGACCACGTCTGACCATGACCCAGGGCTCGCATGTGCTGGCTGCTGGTGCCAGAGCCGGACTGGAGACAGTCACGGCAGGAGAGACTACAGCCAGATCTAAGCTGGCTGTGTGCTCCGATTGAGCTGTATCTAAAAATCCCTCAATCTGCTTAATCTTCACTGAAGTGCTAATGCACTCCTCCAATACACCAATCCTCTCCTCCAGCTCCACCATCACTAAACACTTCCGGCATCTGAGACTATCTGGAGCGTTGGAAGGACAGTCTATGCTGAACCACAAAACACTAACACAGAAGACATGATCACGACTTGTGGTTTGACTCCAAGTGGCTGTCAGAGGTCATATGTGCCCTGCGAAGATAGATAATCTGTTGGAGTTTGGAGATAATATGTTATGCCTCGTTATAAATATTTGGTAATACTTTACATTAACGGCCCCCTCATAATGCATTCATTATGCATTGATAGAACATTCAGTGTACCTTTATAATGCATTTATAATGCATTCATATAACATTCATAGGTATACCTTAGTATACCTTATCCTCACATACATCAACAACTTCGATATACATTAATGACAAACATACGGATTGTCATTAAAGTTTGTTATTATCATATAATGTTTGCTATTAATGTATATTAAAATATACATTAAGATATGTTAGGATGTGGTGGTATATTTATATGTTGCTTATGAGTGTTCTATGAATGCATTATAAAGGCGCAATGAATGTTCTACGAACTCATTATAAAGGTATTATGAAGGTGCAGATAAAGCCTTACCGTTAAATAATGTATATTAAAGCTGTTAAGGTATGTTAGCATGTTAAGATATACTTACGTGTTGCTTATGAATGATTATGCAATGCTCCAGCATGATGCATAATTATGGGTTTAGCAATGGTTCTTTTTTTACTAATTAAGGCTAGTTAATCAGAGAAAAAAAACAAATTCCTTTCAGCCCAGAATTGCTAACTCTGAATGGGGAGTGTGTGTTATGTTGTGACTGGTACAAACAAGGACTCTCTTTTATTGTTTGACATCATACTTCATGCATTTAAGTCACATCATGTTCAACTGAGAGATGAAATGAAAAATTTCTGCCATATTCCATCTGTTATGCTTAATAGTCATAATTAGACAACTATTAATATTATGCGCAATAGTTAAGTGATATTTCTCTTTTCCTTTGTCTTAAAAATAAAACTGTCATTTATTTGACTTGCATTTGTTTTCCTGTCTTGGGTTCATCCGTTTAGAGTTATGTCTCATATTGCAACTTGAAATATTTAGTTAATATTAGTCAAACAAGTTCATCACACATCAGTATTACTTCAATGTCTAATTAGCAGTGCAGCTGACGTTATTAAGCTAACCGTGTTATAGAGCTTTTCAGGGTGATTTGCATTAGTTTTTTTAAGAACACATGGAAAGAATATTATCATTTATCATTTAATTTGTATACGGTCTGACGGGTTGGTGCCCCGTCCTGGGTTGCTCCCTTGTGCCTGTAGCTTCCGGGATTGACTCCGGATCCCCGTGACCCTGCATAGGACAAGCAGGTACAGAACATGGATGGATGGATGGATGGATGGATGGAAGGTCCTTTTAGTCAAACATTTCACATGTAACAGAAATATATATTATCTAGTCCTCATCGTCAAAAGTATTTTTCCATGTCCATGCTTGGACATATCCATAATCTATCCGACATGTCGGAACTTTCATGACCACTGAATAAACAAGAACATTTTCAGGTATACATGAATTCATGTTTTACATGTTCAATATGTAAAACATACAGTACAAAATTAAAGCCCCTTTTCTGTGCTCTGAGTATTTAATGACTAACCAAAAATTATGCACTTGCATATGCAATAAATTATAATATATATTTTTCTCCCTTATGAAATAGGATTAAAGATTAAGCAGAATATAAAAAGGCTAGAATGGCAGATATGGACAGTAAGAAGTTTATTTAACACTGACATCACCAACAACATTAATGCTTATAAACCTCAAAAAGTCCTTCTGGGATGGGATATTTGACAATAGCTCATGTAAGCACAAATGTATGATGCTAAAATCCTTCTCCATTTCCCTCAGCCCACCTGTAACGGATTTTGCGGTGCGTCAGATGTAAGTTATCACAAATGAGGAGTGTGAAAGCACAGTTAGCTGCTGCTCCTGATCCCTGCTTATTTCTGTATTTTGATGTTTCTCTGCAATGGAGTTGTTTGTATTGAAAGGCTTGTTTGAAAGTCTGCTAAACAATCTGGACAAAGCATAAATGTACATTTTATAGCTGTTTTTAATCAGGCAAATGTGGTTAATATATCTTGTGTGGCTTTCTTCTAGTTGCAAATTACAAGTCATTGATAATGTACTGCTGTGTTCTTTGCACTTATTTGTTGCATTTGTTATTTGAAGATAAGATTAAATATTAGTACATGAAAAAAATCTCCCTTCCTTAAGAGCCAGGTTTTTTCAAGACAATTCCTGATTTCCAAAATTTATTATTTTTTTTAATTACTTTTTTGCATGTTAATGTCTATATTGAAAGCATGAGGGTCATAAATTATTTAAATGCAATCAATCCTATCCCCTACTGGTTTTTCCCCATCTGTACTTCCCTAAAGACTTTAGGTAATGGAATACCTATGTCATTTTCATGTTATTCACTATATGAAAACTGGTACAGTAGAGCATTCTGAGGCCTGGCTGAAAATTGCTGTATCATGACCTGTATTAATAAGTAATGAAAGCCCTTATTTACTGGTGAGTCTGAATTGTCAGTTATTAAATTCTATTTAACTCCACTTTCTTTTTGTCATGTTTTGTCCAGAAATTTTTCTGTCATCTAAAATTGTTCATAGCACTTTAAAATAACAGTAAAATCAATAAGGAAAACTATTAAACAATTTTTCCTACACAATGTCCAAATGGTGCTTCTTTTCCTATTAATTGTCTCTCCAAATTTCTGATGAAGGATCTGATCCAAATCATCTCCTGTATGGAATAATGCTACTGCTACCTAGTTAAACTGACTGGTTTTATTTTCATGAGATTATGCCATATTCCTCTTCCCAATCCACAAATGGTTACCAACTACAGCTCTTATCATCATTGAATCCCAAATGCAAGCCAACTGTTAGCAGGTTTGGAGTGGCTGATATTTGCATGGAAATGGACCGATGTGAGTATTCCCGGTGGTGCAGATGTATATGGAGAAGGGTGGCTTGCAGGATGTTGGAGATGACTGGAGAACCACCATTGATGCAGAATGGAAATGACCTGCATTTCCATAGAACGGCACATGTGCTTTCAGTTACCACCCTTGCTGCTGTCAGGCACCAACCATACAATCTGTTTGCAGTCTGTTCTTTTCAATGCCTCTCACTCAATTTTACTTTTATTTGCTGCAGTTATTCTGTCAAGCTGATGCCATTAGTTCCCACTTAGTACTGGGCCTTTGATGTACCTATAATGATTTCAAAAGGAAAGCAGGCAATTGTTTGAGGAAAAATGCTGGTGAAACTTTCTGTGAACACCATGTCTATAAGTGTCACGTCCAGCTCGTATGATCCTCGTGTGTGCCACGCCCCCTTTGTTACCTCTTGTGAAGACCTGATTGTACTCACCTGTTGCTTGTTGAATTCAGCTTGTCTTGTGTATTTAGTCCGCGTCCCAGTGAGTATAGTCAGATTGGTCATTGATGTTTGTAGATGTCAAGTGCTCGTTTTGTCCTGAGTGTCTCCTATCCCGTCAATAAACCCCGTTTGCCTGTACCATCGACTCTGCTTGCCTGCTTCACCGCTCGCCTGACCGCACGCTTCATAGCAATAAGAATCTATGAAGACACTTATAACATATCATAATGCATTCATAAAGCATTATAAACATGCCTGTATTTATTTATGAAAACACACTATAACACAATATAGTCATGTTTATTATACATTGTCAGTGCTTTATGAAGCTCTCATCTATAATGCACTATAGATAACTTGCAGTACAAAGCATTCTTAATTCTTATACCGACCATTATAATGTTTCATGATGGTATCTATAATGCATTAGAGATGAGAGCTTCAAGTAAAGTGTTACCTGTATATGTTTACACATAGTTGACAGCTCATATGCATCTGCGTATTTTATTTTTCATTGCTGGTTTTTAAGGTGCTGCACTTATTATCTTAAAATGGCATTTGATGGTCCATGTGTCTGTTTGCTTCTTAATAAACGACCACAATGATACTGTAGCGAAAAATCATCATTATCACAGAAATTCATGTGGCATTTCCGGCCACCATATAGTAGGTTCGCTTTTTAAAATGAGATTCTGTGAGATTTACCGTCATCTTCTTTAAAGAACAGAAATAGCATTAGCAGATCGTCGTTCTCCATGATGAGCACTTGTTACGGAATGAAACACCTCTCAGTCAGGCTGACCACTCCCTGCTTCAAGCTGACCGCTTTTATTACTCTCCTAACAAAACAGACTAAACCATCTGTTCCTGCTGGTCCATTTTAATCTTAAACAGGATCATAATCAAATACTGACACGATGACAGGCAGCCTATGGCTCACTGTTTATTGCTTGGAAATTAGTCATTTAGAACATGCTGAGAATTTCACAAAAGGCTCTTGAACCTCCTTTTTCTTAGAGTCTGTGCTTGCAAGGTGCAGTTATCATAATAATGGATAAATAATGTGTGCTGGCAGCAAATGCAGGGTGTCGCTTCTCAAGCTGCCTTCGTGTCTGATGTGTGCCCTCTGCGGGTTGTTGTCACGCACAGCCCCTCTTTTTGACCACTGTGTGCTGTTTTCCCCCAGAAAAACAGAGGTATGATTCAATCTGAAAGTTCCTGGTTCTATTACTGTTAAAGTTCCAAATGTCCTGTCGGTGGAGGAATATTAGCATGTTCTAAAGCTCCGCAGCTCCCAGTCCCACCACTCTGGGCTTCAACACAGCAAAGACGAGACATCCTATGATACCTGAGTCACTTGTGTCATGACTCTGCAGACATAGCACACAAAATAGATTCACAATTCACACGGGAATTTGATCCCTTTGATCCAACACGGTGACTCTTTAATCACATTTATAGAATTTCTGGTTTCAAAAAAAACAATGGTGTTAAAACAGAACTGCCATATTAAGTTAACATTAAATTAATATTTTTGACAAATTAATGCAACAACAGTCTGTATCATAATCAGGATTTTTTCCCCCAGTTTCTTTGATTCCTCTACTTAGAAGTAAATATCTCACCTTTGGAATAACAGCGTGACTTTCTAGATAGTACTGACTGCAGAATGGGGATTACAGCAATATGAGTGTGTCCACAGACAGTTTAAAAGGGTGTTTTGCAGGGACTTTGGTGTTAATTAACATGACCAAAAAAGGACAAATTTATTCATGTTGCTGGGAATGAGGGAAAAGCAGAACATGTTGAATCACTGGGCTCTCCTGTCTGAGATGGTGACCATGCCCTTTGCAAAAGCAGCTGTATCTACAGCATATGGCAATATTTTGTTAATTAACAAGTATGCCAGTACTTGTCTTTCACATGTATATTGTTCTTTTGTGTCCCCAGAATTGCAACATTTGTCTAACAAAAAGCATTACACAATGGAGATATGAAAAAACATAAATATATACTTTTCAAATACATAAGAATTACTTATGTTTAATAGAAATCTGATGGAAGCATTCTCCCACTTTATTTGAAAAGAGCAAGTCAAAGAGAGGATGTAATGTAAGTAGGGCTAGCCTGTGTGTGTATGTGTGTGTATGTGTGTGTGTTTCTTCAGTTCTTCATGGCACAGGAAAGACAGCTGCGGTTTATCTTATTTTGTTCTTGTTCCCTGTGGTCCAGTATATATTTGGGTTTGATACCTCTAAAGGTATTTATAGCCATATGTCAAATCCACGACACAATATGTGTGCTGTTATAAAAAAATGTAATTCACTTCAACAGATGCACTGAACTTTATTAGTCTTCATAGGATATTTTAAGATTAACTTTATTGATCCCAGGGAGAAATTCTGTCGCATACAGCAGCAAAATGACAGATAAACACAAATATAGTGGCAAACAGACAAGGTGCAATGACAGCACACATAGTGCAAACAAAGTAAATGCAGTGTTACTGTGATACTACAGAAATAAATGAAGACAAGGATAATAAATGAGCTATATGTACAATTAATGAACATACAGCACCAGACGTTTACTGTACAAGATGGATCAATTCCTGATGTGTTCTGACTGGGGGTGGCGGTGGGGTAAGTCAGGAGGAGGCACTGTGGTGTCTGATGGCTGCAGCCAGGAATGATCCCTGGTAGAGTTTTTTAGCAGACCATGGTGGAATGAGCTGGTAGCTAAACACGCTCCAGGATAGCGCCCCCTGGAGTGGATACGCAGAACTGTTCGTAATATTGTCCATCCTCATCCTCATCTCCGCTACTGCCAGAGGGTCCATGGTCACTGATCGAGCTGGCCATTCCTCATTTAGCACCAAGCCGTTGCTTTGGGATGATCTACACTGTGGGTTAGAAACACAAAGGGAACTTTATCTGAACCCTGAATTCAGAAAGACAATTAACAAAAGGGTCCATGAGAGGTCTGAACACAGTTAGGCAAAACAAGAACTTAATCCAGACTAAACTAAACCCAAGGCAAGCCATCTTCAGGGAGCACAGAGGAACAAACATAAGGCAGGTTTCCATCCAAGGGATGTGCGAATGCACTTTAATGAAAAATAGTGGGTGATGGAAACATAGCTGAACGATAAATGATGCAAAAAGATAGACACAAACTTTTTCCATTTCCTTTTAGTAGATAAAGTCTTTGTGGACACTTGGCATTCAGCGAAAAACTAGGGCGGAAGCATTTTTTTTCTCAAGAAAGAACAGAATTTATGCAGAAGTTCTGACAGGTTCTAGGACTCATCACTTGTCCTTCCATGCACATCAGCAGTAGCATAAAGGTGTCTGTAATATAAATGCAGTAATCTTGAGTAGCGGTCAAAAGTTGAAACTCATGTAATACAATGTATACTCTAGATCTTAAATTGATTTTAATGTGCTCACAAGAAAACAAGTTAAAATAGCTAGAAAAATGGACTATGAGGTTATTTTGTGAAGTTAAAAGTACCTGTACTGTCTGATGCTGTGAATACAACTGTGTCATGGGAACTTCCAGGTGTGTCGACACAAACGTCACAGATTAAACACTTGTCATTGACACATGCCTGGAGAATGATTGAGGGCCATTCTTTGCGGTTAATGTAACCATGGTAACCTGCGGTAGGGGGGAGAATAGGTGTGTGCATCCTGCCTAGTGTACTGTATATCTATGCTGCGGTGTGCAATTTCATTCGCCTACGAAGTGTTTGGCAGTCATCGTTTCATTGGTCATTGCCATGCACATGGCATAAATACAGCGGAGGACCATTGACTTATAGACACTGAATGTTTCTCCCGCTATACTCAGTGCAGGTTGCCAGTTTGAATAGAGCAACTGCGACGTGCTTTCAAGTCCGAACTGGTGGTCGGTGGCTGACTATTACTAACAACCAATAAAAGGTCCTATGTGCTGGTACAGTATTTCAAATGTCAACCTGGACATCGTAAAATATCTAAGCCAGAGGTTTGGTGGATACGCTGGTACGTTACTACATCGTCCCAAAAAATTTGCATGCATATGGGCTGCAGTGAGCTAAAGTTCTGTCAAGCAAGCAATTATTCTGGCTGGGTGACAGTTTCTTTGGATGAATTGTATGACGGTTTTGACTAATTGAACTAATAAAATGATTTAAAAATGATCAATGCACATTAATTTCATATATATGAAATTAAGGTTTTTTATTGATAAAACTCCATTTTATGGAAACACAATGATCACTAGAAATTTCGCTGTTTTTGACAGTTTTCTTTTGTCACTAAGAATATACAAATCAAGTGGATGGAAACATAATTACAGCCGTGGAAAAAATTAAGAGACCGCTCTATATTTTTAAACAAATCTGTATTCTTAAATCTTGGTTTAATCATGGTTCTGCTGGCTATGTTGAGCAGCAGGATGTTTCAAGGTTCAAAATCTTTAAGACAGCTGTTCACGAGAATAAGGTGAAGCAGGAAACCCTGGAAAAGACGAGAAACCAGCCAGGTAGAGGGCAGAAGTGACTTTCTAATGCGGCCCAGAAAGCAGGGAATACAATAGGGACAGAATGGCTGCTCACCTAGGGGAATATGGAATGGGATGACCAGCGACACCTGCTGGCCAAACAGGGATGCGGCAGGCTGGGACTGATCCGGACACAAACATTCAAATTTAAACTGCGTACACTTAATTTACTGAATTTTTAGGATTGTTTGTTATTTTTACCTGAGAGAAAGGTCTCAAAATGTTTTAAGCTGTAATGGTTTCATGCTGTGATTATAACCCTGCTGTCACAAGACAAAACAGACTTCTGCATTAGCGGTGCACTTACACCTACGCTACACTGCTTTGTGTTTTTTCCCATATCAATACATTCAATATTCTGAAAGCTTCTAATTAGTCTTTCTGAACCCTTGAAATGATTTTTCATAAAACAGGGAATGTGTACAATGGGCCTCAGCAAAGGTCTTTGTCAACAATGATATTGATATTTTTGTATCTCTTCCATTATTCACATCCTTTCCCCCCAACAACCAAAACTGGTACAAAATACTGTAGAAAACCCTTGTTAGGTGTAGGAGCTCTTACTGGTAACCATGAAATATCTGTCCAGACATTTGGCTTGGTTCATTTGAGGATTTCAATTTCAGATTGTAATGGGATCATATCTGGGCCTCAGCTGGGATGCATTTGAAAAAGGCACAGCAAGTAATATTTACAAAGGCCTGACCATCATGGACTTCTGTCTGCTTTCTGGCATAAAAAAAAACATGCAATGCAGGAACTTCCTTTTATGCTTTATAGATTCTCTCAGTGCATGAAATAGTTCTCCCTGTAAGGATAAAAAAAGGCATAACAGATTATGGCCATGTTTATTATGCACTATGAAGTTCTCATCTATAATGCAAAATAGATACTTTCATAAGTGCAAAGCATTCTTAATTCTTTATAATCCATTACGAAGGTATCTATAGTGCATTATACATGAGAACATCTTTGGAGCTTATTAAGTATTATAACGAACACTATAATGCCTTATGACTGTCAAGAGAAGATACTGTAATGCTTTACTAATTCTTAAAGTAATCGCTATAATGCATTGTGAGGGTATTTATAATGCATTATTGATGAGACCTTCAAGTAATGTGCGCATACACATATGCAAACACATACATGCACTCACCAAGGACTGATAAAGTGCTGTTTTTTTCTATATAGGATGCTGCGCAACATTCTAATTGTAATATACTTTACAGTTGTCAACCATTCAATTTATGTTGCTATTTGCTTTCAGCTGCTACTAGATTCTTTGCTGCTACTAGGCATTTGATATGTATATATATACACAGTCGCACACTGATGCAAAGCGCTTTCATTGACTTCTCCAACATCGTTGGCAGCCATCATTTCTGCTCAACATGAATCGACTTTCATCAGAGAACAGCACTGAGGGCCACTGGGTCCTCGTCCAGCTTAAATGCTCCCTGGCCCATGCAGGACGATGGCGCCTGTGCCTGGTGGTGTGGTCAGGTATATGGTTTTGATTGGTCTGACGTGACACTTGGGTGCCTCTCACCTCCCTTAAATGTGCCTGGAGCTGAGTGGCATTCATTATCTGGTTCCACAGGGCACTGTTCACAATGAAGCGGTCATCAGTGTGGGATGTGGCTGAAGGACGTCCATTTCTATGCCTTTCAGTGACTCTTCCAGTTTCTCTGCATTTCTGTAGCAACCTGCTGATGACGCTCTGTGACACTCTAAGCTCAGTGGCCACTTCCGTCTGAGAACATCCTGTTTGAAGCCTCGCAATGGCAACGTACTGTTGCTCAATTGTTAGGTGTCATCTTGGTCTCTTAATGTCAAAATGTGAACAGCATGATGAGGACTGTTTAAATACCAATTCTGATTGAACCAGGAAATTTATTGGTCGATTCATGGATCAAACACCTGTTGTGAATTTTGCCGTTAAGCTCCTTGTCAGAGAACAGCAAGTTGTGTAAAAAGTACAGAAACATTGAACAGTTGGACAGGAAAGTTTAGGGAAGTTTAGGCAAGGTCACATTATGTTCACCTGTAAAGGTTATAGTGCAAAGAAATGTTTAAATCTGTAGCAAGTGTACCTTGGCTTAGAATAAACAACACAATTTAACATTAGTAACACAATAAAAACTAGTAATAATTTCTTCTGTTTTCTAAAAAGTTACTGATATCTAGTTGGATGGACCGCTTCAGTTCCCAAATCTCTCCTCAGGGGCACCTCAGCCATTCCATGATTTTGACATGTATATATCCCAGAGGACTGGTTTGAGAAACACAGGGTCACACGATAAAATCGGCTGATTGTAAACTTCTACCGATTCATCTGCATTGTCAGTGATCCTGCCAAGAGTAATTTCAGATATCACAATTGCTGCCTGCTTCTCTTTTCTAGCAGCAAATTCATTCCATTTGAAGCTAGAAATATTTAATAATTCACTTAATATCATCTGTGTTGTTGATCCTCTCTTTAACCCTATTATACAGAGGTAGCTCCTGTGATGCTTGTGGGAGCTCCTTGGTGACGCAAGTCTCCTGCTGAAAGTGCTCCGCTTGGAGTCCAGGGTGCAGTGCAGAGGGTGGCAGGCCTTCTCCAGGATACCAACAAGTTTGTGCAACATCCTCATCTCCATTCCCAGCCCTCCAGATGGACTCGTTAAGCTGGTCGCCCTCTGCTGCCTTCACCCTGCTGCCAAACGCACTACATGGTAGATCGGTGTTTCCCAATCCGGTCCTCGGGGACCCTCAGACAGTCCACGTTTTTGCCAGAATGCGGACTGTCTGGCAGGGAGCTGGGAGGGAGCAAGTCCCCCGAGGACTGTGCTGGGATTCACTGGTATAGAAGTCAGCATTGGCCTCCACTGAGGGAGAGAAAATCTACAGCACTCTGTTACAGACCCTGAGTGCCTGAAGCCTCTTCAGGAAGTGCTGGCTCCCGCCATTTTGTAGCCTGCCCTGGTGTTCCTATAGCCCAATCCTGCCTGCTGTCCAGGTGCTCTCCCAAGTATCTGTAGTCCTGCACTCCCCTTCTCTTCCCTTGATGGAGACGGTGTCTCAGGGACTTCCCTTTCCTGAAATCCGCCACCACTTCCTTTGTCTTGGAGTAGCTCAGCTCACGGCACTCAAACAAAGCTGTTCTCCACAGCCCTGTACTCCGACTCCTGTTCTTTTTTGATACCGACCACAATTAGCAGAGCCATCAGAAAACTGCAGGTGACCGTGATCCAAACTGTAGAAGTCCAAACTCTACAGCGTGAACAGAAAAGGTGAGAGTACAGTCCCCTGAGGTGCCCCATGTTGCACGTCATTGTGCCTGCCAGTGAGGCGGTTTGTTATCCAAGATATGATCGGCTCATCAACTTGGATCTTCCTGAGTAAAGCTGGTCTGAAGCATTTCACAGTCTTTGTCTGGATACTGATATACATTCTTTTCTGTTACATTATTTCCTTTACATTTCAGTTCATTTAAAAATCTAATTCATTCTTTCAGTTCATTTACTTTTGATTATGTTACAGCTTTCTTTGATGTTTTTACTGTAGTTTTAGGTTTTTCTGATATTCTCCAAGGCTGTTAAAGAGAAAAGGATAAAACAAAAAAAAAGAAAACCTTAGTGAATCACTGGAGAAACAGAGACAATTATATGAAACAGGGCCTGGACGTGTTGAAATGTAATGCACAGTGTTCTCACCGTTCTCATGAACATGCTGAATGGAAGAGAAGTAAATGAACCAGATTTCTCTGAAGCCCACATCACTCTGTGCAAAACCTATTATATGAGGAAACCTCAAAGGGGCTACTGTGAAAAGTAGGTACAACTTCAGTCCCATGAATCTGTACAGAAGAAGCCAATCTAAAAACCGTTCCTTGTGACCCTTGTCAGCAGCAGCTCCTTCAAGACACTGCTTCACATTCCTGTGCCTCCACAGACCAAAGGAAATGATCTTAAAAGGCCTTCTTGGGGCCTTCTGTTATTCACTTCATGAAGGAAAACTGACCAAGAGTACAGAGGAAAAAACAACCACAGCTGCTGAGAGGCCTGCACTGCCATCAAGTCTAACACAAGTATGCACACAACTAGGATGTACCACAGCTATAAAAAAATCTGCTGGTTTGCTACAGTAGCTTTGACCACCTGTTCATTTTGATCAGTCTGGCTCTACCTGGTTCTTTGCTCCATAGTAGTTCGGCCATGATGTGACCTTAGTGTGTGGGCAGTGGTGGCTTAAGGGTTAGGGAAGCGCACTTTGAAATTGAAAGATTGCAGGTTTGAATCCCCGAACAACAAGGCACCACTGAGGTACCCTGAGCAAGGTACCGCCCCCAAACACTACTCCCCGGGCGCTGAATTAGCTGCCCCCTGCTGTGTCATGGTGTCACATATGGGTTAAATGCAGAGAACACATTTCATTGTGGTGTGTCCACAATGGCCGCTGATCTCTAAATTTTATGCTGGCCCATTGAGTGTTTTAACCTAATGATTTATAAGCATTAAAAATAACAAAAATAATAAATATTAACTACATATGATTCTGTACTTCAAGCCAACATGCCGCTGATGCCATGCAATGTTTTTGTCACAATGCGGTCATTATTACTAAACACTGTATTTAATTAGAATGTTTACTATAACAGGCTTCATGACAATCTGGCTGAATGAACGAGTTGTTCATAAAGTTGGATGTTCTTAACACAGGACTGCCTGTACATCAAAGAAATATAGTGCGTTTCTACAAACAAAGCAGCAAGAAGCTATTTTGAAATGTAATCTCTGGGACTAAACAATAATATCTACCTCCCAAATTTTTCGAAGTATTTATTGCAAACATATTCTATATTGCATTTGTGATCTTCTTCAACTGTCTTGGCTGGTTTAGAAATAGAAAAAAATTATGTAAACCCCTTCATTGGAAGTGCCAAATTAGTTTGTATAGCATCGATACACAAATAACACTCAGAAAAGGACACATTTAAAAAGTCCTCATAAGAGACTCAACATAAAGCATGTTTACATAATCTGAATGCAGCAGTTCCTTCACAGTTCTCATTAGAAACACTGAATTGCATTCATGTAGAACGAGCCCTGAAAGAAAAGCGGAAAATGCACCAGCAACACAAATGATTTCTGTTCACTTCATTACATTTTCGAATCATGGCCATCGTGTCATTGTAGCTTCCTTAGACAAGATGAATAGCAGTTAATTGAAAATGGCATTTGCAAAACTAGTGCTGATTTTGAGCAGGTTGTGGGCATGACGTTAGAATGTAACTAGGCAGGGGCACGAACACAATGTACACAATTTAGTTGATAAAAAATAGGTCAATCTGGGATGATGTAGTGATGTAACAACATTTTTCAGAGCTACCCCACGCTACGTCACTGAAACGGCACCACAAAACTACAGCCAGGCAAAATGAATCACTGCCTGTCTGACCCAGCATCAACACAAACACTGTAAGCTGTATGCTTCCAAAAGCTGGAATGCATAGCCAGGTTTCCATTCAGAAGCAGTCTTTATCTGAGGCCAACAAAGACCACCCGAAGCACGAACCTGGACCCACTAAGCAATTGAACAATGTAACAGGGCCTGGCATCTTCCACATTTTTTTCCTCTAACTGGATGTTTTAACTTTGGGTAAGTCTAAAGCAGTGTTTCCCAATCTGGTCCTCGGGGACCCACAAACAGTCAATGTTTTTGCTCCCTCCCAGCTCCCTAGAACAAAAATGCGGACTGTCTGGTATGGAGCTGGGAGGGAGCAAAAACGTGGACCATCTGTGGGTCCCTGAGGACCAGTTTGGACAACATTGGTCTAATCGATGCCTTCATACCAGTCGCCAGCTATGAAGCATGTTGAGGGACAATTAGTGGTGTTGACAGCCATCAAAAGGAAGTCAGAAGGTCTGATTATTCGGAGAGATTGTATAGCGGACAGGATTGGGCAATTTTACTGGATTTGTAAATCTGATATTATTATATTATGTTTCAATTATTATGTATGTCTTGACCTGCGCGTCCAGTCCTCGCGCGTGCCACGCCCACCTCGTCATGCACGTGTGCACGTTGCCATTAAATCTGAGGGCGACGTGTCCCCCTCACATTTGATAATTATTCCTTTGGACCCCCCCACATTTAATATAAAATATTAGTTTTATGCT
>JAODKF010000030.1:5214685-5228155 GCA_026779585.1 Mormyrus proboscirostris | reverse complement strand
TCATTGCACCTGCGACTGCATGTCTGGACACTCGGGTGAAGAGAGGAGCTGAGCTGTCAGCTGATCACCAACTGGTGATGAGTTGGATCTGATGGTGGGGGAAGATGCCGGATAGATCTGGGAGACCCAAACACATAGTGAGGGTGTGCTGGGAGTGTCTGGCAGAGGGCCCTGTCTTTGACTCGAACGTCTGGCAGAACTTCGCTTGGATCCTGAAGGAGACTGGAGAGATTGAGTTTGAATGGGCCAAGTACTGTGCCTCCCAGGAGGCTGGAGAGACGAAGGTCTGTGCACCTCTACTGTCTCCTTGACCCAAACCCAGACAAGTGATGGATGGATGGATGGATGTATTGTCAACAATTTCTTATTGTGTTGTGCTATTCCCTTCGAGACCACAATGCAGTTCAGCTGAGTGTGTGTATTTGGACTGTACAGGAGGTTGGAGATAGAGCCCAATACAGAAATATAAGTCAGCCTTAACACAGGAAGAACAACAACAAACCCATAACCGTAGAAGTGTACAGAGATACAAACTGCACCACCATACGTCTCTGCAGTAAAAATATAGCTAAACTTTAGTGTCATAAAGCTTCTTCTCATATAAACAGGGCTGCACATAACTGGTACGCAAGTACCCATTCGCAGTATAAAGCAATTTCCCGTCACGGCAGTAGAAATGCGTATTTATTTTATGTGCATTTATTCTGCTATGACAATAAATGGCCACGTGTATCTGTTTATATGGTGAATATGTACTTGCATATCAGTTTCGTGCATCCCAGCATGTAAATGATGTTGCCAGTTTAAACATCAAATGCAAAGCATGCTCAGTCAAGGCCAATGAGCCATCAGATGCGGTAACTTACAGTACATGTATGCCGTCATTATAGCCATGGCATAATAGCCATTTCAAGTTTGAAGTTCCAAGTGATATACAAGGGGAAACATGACCTGTGGTGAGTATGGCGTCAACATAAAGCCTTTGCCATTCCATTAAGGGAACAATGTCATTCTTATTGAATGTGAATGTGACGTTTTATAGAACAGAAATGACAAAGTGGGCCATAATGGCATACAAGCAGAAGAGAGGGTCAGCCTTCATGAGCAGCGATTTACTTAAGGCCATGATTGCTGGGGGGCCTTCATGTCCATCCAGCTCAGTGTAGTCAAGCATTTGACCATTAATCGTTGGCTGTAATACAGCACATCCCAATGCTAACAATGCACTACATATATAGATGTTGGCTGATGTGTCCCCCCCTCCCCCAAAACCCAACCCAGCTGCTATTGTCTTGCTAATGGCCTGGTGGGATTGAGGCACACTACCATCATTAGCACGGTCGAGCCTCTGGAGGCTGCTGAGATTCATCGATGGAGGCGGCAGGATCGAAGCCTGTCTGCCATTTTACCCCGCTGAACGTGGAGGGGGTCCGAGATCATTAGTACTGGGGTGAGGTCAACCCCAGGATTGCTGTGCTTTGTGCCAATGGGATTCAGTTAACTGATTCTAGTACAAATGCTTTCAATTCCAAAACAAGAAAGTGAAAAAGTGGGCCTGGGAGTGGTTTTGAGGACAAGATTTGACTGGAGTACTACAGCACTAGCATAGCACAATGTCTTAACTTTGAGATCCTGAGAGAATAATCCAATAATGACCCTCATGATACGTATCAATATGGCTGCGCCTGAGAGGCAGGCCATGGGGTGGTATTAACCAATGAGTGATTGGTGGCTGAGCAGGGACCAATAAGGCTGTGCCTGAGAGGCAGGCCATGGGGTGGTATTAACCAATGAGTGATTGGTGGCTGAGCAGGGACCAATAAGGCTGTGCCTGAGAGGCAGGCCATGGGGTGGTATTAACCAATGAGTGCTTGGTGGCTGAGCAGGGACTGATAAGGCTGCGCCTGTGAGGCAGGCCATGGGGTGGTATTAGCCAATGAGTGCTTGGTGGCTGAGCAGGGACCGATAAGGCTGTGCATGAGAGGCAGGCCATGGGGTGGTATTAGCCAATGAGTGCTTGGTGGCTGAGCAGGGACCAATAAGGCTGCACCTGTGAGGCAGGCCATGGGGTGGTACTAGCCAATGAATGCTTGGCGGCTGATTCACCCACACCGGGTTCTGAAAGTGTCAAGCAGCGTGTTTCAGTTGCAGTTTATGAAAATGCTGGACACACAGCTGATGCGGGGGTAGACTGACTTGTCTGGGGGGGCCCTAAATGGGCCATTTGAGCTATGTTTTGGAGCCGAAAGAGAAAAGAGAGGGAATTAAAAATAATGGAACATCAGTAATATGCTAATGAAAGTACGGGGTGCCAGAGGTAAAACTCACCGATTACCGAATTGTTATATAAATGGTTTGGAGTGGACATTTCATGAATGTGTTTTGTTACTAAAAAACAAAAAATAAATAAAACAGTCAAGCGGGGAGTGAGGCTACAGTACAGGGGCCAGGGTTGCATGCTCTCCCAGCTGATGTTATGCTACAGTTAGGGCCACCTGGCATATATGTGACTGGGCAAATTTGCATTGTACATACCGCACCATGCCTGTGACCCTGGCCAGGATAGATGGTTAGGAGATGGTTGGATATTTTGATGGGTAAGGAGGTACAGGAGATTAGGGTGCAGGCAAATGCCTCAAAGAGGGGCAGGGCTTATGACTTTTCCAGTTTCCATTTGATGTCATCTGATAAAAAAATATAAATATAGTCAATACCTTAAAGAATGCGCAGACCTGAAAGATACTGACATTTTTAATATGCTTTACAGAAGTATTATTGGTCATACATATGGTTTATAACGCCCATTAAAGCATAATGTCGAAGAATGGAAATGTCCATTGAATGTGCATTATGCTTTGTGCACAGTTCCCATTTTTTGAGAACTTTACTGTCACGTCCGCTGTCCGGCAAGCAGGCAGGAAGCGGGGATGAACGAGACAGACAGGCAAAGATCCAAAAAGGGGGTTTAATAAGGCAGGACAGGGCAGACGACGACGCACATTACAACAATGACCGACAAAAGACTGAGGAGGACGTGGACTGATATACATGAAACGAGCTGAATTAATGAGCAACAGCTGGGCACAATCGGGGAAGCACACGTGGATGATGAGGGGGCGTGGCACACACGAGGACTGGACGCGCAGGTCATGACACTTACATCTGTCCTTTTTTAAAAACATCCTCCAAAATACTGAATCATTTACCAGTGTCACTCCTGCTTGCAGCAAAGTCTGCGCTCACTGATGCCCCAGTCTGGCAAGGCTCCTCCTCGCTGTTTGGTACCTCATCAGCTCATGAACTTGACTATTTTGTTCTTGTTTATAATTCTCTCCCTCGTCCCGTTCTCTTGGCCCCTGTATCGTCCCCTCCTGCTCCCGGCTCCCTATCGCCTGCGACCCCTTCGGCCGCTGCCCGTCGTACGCCTGTGCTCCCTCGGGCTCCCCTTTGTCCCCCTTCCTGTCTGGTCTCCTCTGTCTGCTTCTCCTCCCTTCGTCCCGCCTGTCTCTGCTCTTTGTCCCTCTGTTCCTCCTCCGTTCACTCCTCGCCCTGTTGTTCCTCTGTTCTCTGTTCCCCCTGTGTCTCCCTTCCTGATCTGTCTGTCTGCGTTTCCTGTTCTCTGTCAGGTTTTGTCGCGGCTTTTGCCCCTGTGCCTGATTTGTGTCTCGGTCTAGTTCCTGGTCCCTCATTGATGTCTTGCTTTTGTTTTTCAGCTCCTGCCCCTCGTCTCGTCCGTCGCCTTCCCTCGGGTGAGCCCATGGTTATGTCGCGCCCAGCTCCGTCCGATCCTCGTGTGTGCCACGCCCACCTCGTTACCTCGTGTTCCAACCTGATTGTTCTCACCTGTTGCTCGTTAGACTCTGCTCGTCTTGTGTATTTAGCCTGCGTCTCGGTCAGTCTGCCCCAGATGAGTCATTGTAATGTCTCGTGTTCGTCTGCCTGTCCCGATTAAACCCTTGTCACCCGTGTTCCTGCCTGCCTGCCTGCTTTTTGGGCTGCTGCCCGCCTGCTCGACCCGCACACCGTGACAGCAAGTAAACCTGCATCTATATTCGATTCCCATTATTATTTCATTACATAATGTGCCAAGCATTTGTTATAATTTGTTGCAGGAGAAGCAATTTGTTTTCTTGTGTATTTTGACCACATATGGATTTGAAAAATGTCATTAAGTCATTGTTTGGTACTTGTTTTGTTCTTACAATTTTAGTAATTATAATCATGTGTCTTGGATGGTCCTGTATTTGTGTGTGACTGTTAATTATGATTAAATAACAGGTGAATGCATCCCCTGAAAGTGAGACATTCAGACTGATTTCAGTTCTAATGAAGAACAAAAACTGATGTTCCAGATTCAGTTTTGCACTGGCTAGATAAAAAAGGAAAGATTTCTCAGAAATAATAAGAATTTTTGCATAGCCAGTACTGGATCGTTAGTCTATGTTGTCCAAATACTCACACAGAATAAGATGTGTGATGATCCATAGGAATGGTTTACCACTGTCTGACTGTGGAGTAAAAAGTGATATATGTCTAAATATGTGATGGTGAAAGAGTGTGAAATCACCTTCAAATCAACAATGAGGTTATTCAGGTGACGCCAAGCTAGAGCGGAATAGTGGCTGTGCTAATGGAAAGATGTATGAAAGACCTGGAGGAGACACAGTCTACGTGTGAAAATGTCTGCGATGCGAATGACAGCGCATGTCTTTCAAGCCAGTAATTGAACTGAAACTGCTGTATACTGTCTGGAATGACTTGCTACATTATGATTAAGGTCTGTATATTTCCTTACATGCCTGAGGTAGTAACTTAATTATTTTGGATACTGCATCTAAAACTACAACCTTTTTTAGTTAATGCTTATTATTAGTTACCGTTACATTTTGTTTTTGTTCCACGGTAGAAGCTAATGCAAGTGAGATCAAGATACAAAACAGCAACCACAGTGTTTGTTCTGAGCTTCTAGAGAGGACTGTACGTGACACATAATTAGCTATTGTAGTATAAATATAGATATCTCAATACTACTGTGGAGAATTTAAAAATTAATAATCTTGAAGACGAAATTTAATGATTACCCAGACAAATAGTCCACATTTAAATTAGTCATTCGATTTATATTCGATTTCTGACTTATGAATGATTTCACCTCAGACTGGCCATACTCCCCTAAGGAGTCCCAGCTCATTAGAACTGCCTGTATTCCATCACGTTAATCAGACATACAAAAATAATATAAAAATAATAATTACATACATAAAGTTGCAATTACTATTACTATTATTCACCTTATAGTAAGAAACATGTTCAACATCTCAGATGGAATGCTTCTTCAACAGTCCTGAAGGAGTTTCCACAAGTTCTGGGCACAAGTTGGCTACCTTGCTTTTACTCTTCAAACCAACTCATCCCAAAGCAGCTCTGCAGAGGTCAGGTTAGGGGCCAGTGGGGCCAGGTCATCTGTCACTGCACTCACTTAACCTTGAGGTTTGCTTCGGGTTAACCCCAGTGCTCTGGAAGATCCAGGTGAGAGAGAAACATACAAAGATGAAAAAAACAGCCTTACAGAAGACACAGTTATCTTACAGTTGGTCACCGCTTGTGATAAACCCCTGCCCCCCCCCCCCCCTCGAGTTTCACTATCATTAGAAAGACAATCAGTCTGAAGATCCATCCATCCATCTTCTGTAACCTTATCTTGTTCAGAGTCATGGCATTTTTCAGTTTTCTTTTAAAGGTTTGCTGACAGATTGATTTTACCTTTGAGACTATGAGTTTGCAGTAAAAAAAACTGCACAGAATAGTATATGTCTGTATCACTTGTAATTCAGACATACCTGATCACTTTAATGGGAGCTCGATGTAAGCAATGCATGTAGGACATTTTTGACATTTTACTTATTACAGGCTGCACTCCTGCAGCACTCTTCTGTCAAGTGGCTGTTTTCTACTTGTTCAATTTTTCATTTATCATAAGTATACTGAGTCAGGTCCTCCTTATAAGAGTCATTAAGATTATGAATAGAAGACCTATTTCTATGTAGGGGAAATGTCATACTTTTCACTTTCATCAGTCCGGTGTGTATTTCATTTAATGAATTCTTTTTCCATAAGCAAAGGATTTTATGCAGTGAAACACCCTAGATGGGATGCCAACACTAACACAAAGTGTCCTCAGGGACCCGCAGACAGTCTGGCAGGCAGCTGGGAGGGAGCAGTAATGTGGACCGGCTGGGGGTCCCTGAGGACCGGGTTGGGAAACCCCTCCTTAAGAGACACCTCTTCATTTGGACTGTGAGAAGACACCCACGTAGACACGGGGAGAACATGAGTATCCACACGCTGGGAGTGGGACTCCTTCACAGGCCTGGAGGTGTGAGGCCACTGTGCCACCTCTACACACTATGTAATTTATATTGTTAAAAATGTATAATTTTTAGCTTTGAAGTATACCAGTTGGGTTTAATAGCAAACACTGACACACATGCTGAGGTTCCTTTTGGCAAATCAACAATGCACTGGAGGTGCATGACCATGCATCTGAGGTATTTGATCATTGACCTTTATTTAAATTCTGCCTTTTTTGCTTAGGGCATTCATTCACTTTTTTTGTAAGTGTAAGTCTCATTTCAAGTGTATTTCTTGAATTTAGAGAGATTATAATTTGCAATTTTTAAAATGTAAAGATACTTCCTTGCTTTTGGACAAATGGTAATATTATATTAATGATCCTGTTGATAAACAATGACCTGGCATACTTGAAGGTTCTGACGTAATATGATTTAATCAATAATGATGTCTTGTATTATATATAGATATTTATTGATACATAGAGGTATGGCCATTGGTAGAATTGATTCAAAGCGATTAAAGGATTTTACACCAATAATTGAAGTAATTTAAAAAAATGAACAGAAACAATTTAAAATGAAGAGCACAAACATAAATAACATCTAGGAAAACATGCCTAAGAATTACTTACTTGTCCACTACTTGTGTAGCTTATTTCAGTCTTTCATTGTTCAGTTTTTGGTATTGTGTCATGACGGGACATGAATGATAACGATCCAGTATGCAGCTTACAAACAAACAAAGAGAAATTTATTCGTAAAACACAACTCAAACACTCAGAAAATAATGAGACCATGAGGGTTCTAAACAAAGGCAGGTAGGCAATACAAAGCCTACACAATATACAGGGAAACACTGAACGATCAGGCGGGCTCATAACAAGGTACTTAGCAGGGAACAGCAAACAGGAACAAGTGTGTTCAAGAGCTGACAAAGGAACTAAGGATAGACAGGGACTTATCTGCACAAGTAGTGTGGTCTAGACAAGGGACAGGTGTAGGTCATTAACAAACATTTATACACTAGGTACTAAAAGAAACCTGGAGACACAAGGAATGCATGGCATTGCTATAAAGTGCTATAAAGAAAGTTAAATAATGACACTACAGGCAAGGACCAAACTAGAGTATATAAACACAAGGAATATGATTAATATAGGATGGAAAAAACAGAGTTCTGGGACACAAATACTCAAAATGTCAAAAGTCACAATGGTTTGGGAAGGATGGTTATTATGGGGACTGTGAATGGGAGTAGACCTAGGGGACCACATGAACAAAACAGGATGACCAGCGGCACCTGCTGGCCAAACAGGGAATCAACAGACAGAATAGGACAAGGCAGAGACCCCCGTAATAAAATTCCATTTGGCCAGTATCTGAAAGATGTACATGATAACTCAAGAAGTATTCGACAGATCGTTTTTCTACTTCAAAAAAACATTATATGGATTAAACACCAACATCTACAAGACAAATCACCCCAAAATTGATTCGGCAGCGCTGTGTGGCAGCAAATGAAAGAAAGGGAGCCTGCAGAGGACACATGGTCTTTGTGGATATAGTAACTCTAAAAGTATTTGATGGCTCATCAAACTTTGCAAATACATTGTTTTGGTGAATATTTGGAAGTGGTCAGATTTTGAACCAGATTGCCCCAAAATTAAATCAGATTTTATGGATCTTTTTCAAGCTTTCTAAGAACATTGTATAGCTGATGATATGGGACATATTTCATTTTGAAACAAATCGCCCCAAAATTGAAGCAGTGTCACTTAGTGGTGACACATGAGAGGACAGCCAGAGGTGCAGCATCTGGTGAATCTGATCACATTGGGACAAGTGACACGAAGATGAGCTTTTAATACATTTTTTTGGAAAGGTGGAGAAGGTGTGTATGAAGGCTACAGATTGTAAAGCTTGTGAGTGTGAGAGAAGTAGGGATTAGGTGGGGGGAGGGGGGATGGGCCATCTGGGGAATACATTGTGGTCATTCCAACAGCATTTAGTTCTAACAGCATTCTAATTCTAATTGCAGAGCACATGTAGTTTAATAATAGTTAACATTAAATATTATATTATATTAAATTATATGAATTAGACCATTTTATTGGAGATGTATTATTTACATGAAAAATTTGGAGAAAAAAAAAACACTAAAGAGGATGGTATGAAGGCACGAGGTGAGTTTTTGTGTGCATGGTAGGTGTACATTTATAGCACTGTTTAATGTCTCACCACAGTTGCAGTTGTTGTAGTTGTTGTTGTTGTTATTGCCATCATTGTCAATTTGAGGCAGGAACCAGAGGGGACACTGAAGAGGCTGAGGAGGGAGGCAAAGGGGACATCGGAGAAGGCGAGGAGGGGGCAGCAGCTGCAGCAGACGAAGGCGTAGGCGACCGATGAGGCGGAGCTGGGGAAACCGCAGGTGACTAACGAGGTGTCAGAGGCTGGACTGCAGGTGACCCCTGAGCCGAAGCAAGGGGGACCGCAGGCAAGCCGAGGGGGCAGGGTGGGTGGGACGCGACCTCACGACTGAGGTGTGATGCAATAGTGTAACCACTGTACCACCCCCATACCACATGCATTTACCATATAATTTTATAGTATAATTATGGTGGTTGAGAGGTCCGTATAGCAATTATTCTCTTGAATTATACTTTGTAGAGAATATCTGAAGTCCTCGTTCTCAGCTTTGGGGATACTTCTATATCCTGATGTATTGCATCTAAGAAAACGCCGAAGATACTTGTAGCTGTTATTTGCTGCCACTATTGGTGACAGAAACTGATGGGAGAACCCACCATTGCGTAAATCATACAGCATGGACTGGGCACACTTGGTATTTGGTTACTGTTAGAGACCAGAATCTTGTCAAATACTTGTCAGTGAACATGTTTAACTGTTGAATCTTGTTTTGTGATGTTCCCAGTGGTTGTCCTGAAATTTATTTACTCTTGAAAATGAAAGAAATGCCACTAGCTGTGTTTAATTATTCTCTGTTTATGTGGATATTGTTGGATGTTCTTTACACTCCATTCTTGGCTAACGCATCTGCACTTAAGCAAGTCTGTCTTTGGTGTAGCTGTGGTTAAGAAGAGAAGTTATTAAATATGAATGACTGAATTATATTATTCTAGCGCAGAGCCTGCAGGTCATGTCCAGTGTGATAATTCTGTTGCCAATCAGTAAAATGTCAAGAAAAACGATATCACTCCTCTACCAAGTGACATCAATGACACATGCTATGAGATGTCAACAAAGAGGCCACAGACTGAGTCAGCAGTTATGCTAATGCAACATTACATGTAAACAATGGAATCTATCTTAAAAAATCAAAGTAAACAGGATAAGCCTGTATTTTCAGTGACTTTATTTCTTCAGCATATTCAGTAGAGGGGAAATTCATTTGGTGAAATGTATGTATGTTTATTCAAATGTCAGGCAGTTTGTAAAATACAGCACCCTCCACAATTATTGGCACCCCTTGTAAAGATTTGTAAAAAGGGTTAGAAAAAATCCACGCCACATGGAATGGTCTCAGATGCCCAGCTCTCTATTCTTCAACCTTATGAAATGTTAAAGGAGAAGACTCAGTGCTGTTATACTGGCAAAGGGAGGTTGTACAAAGTATTAAAAGCAGGGTGCTAATAATCGTGGCACATGTGTCTTTGTTAAAAATAATTATTTCTTGATGAAGGGTATTTTTTTCTTGGAATAAATTGATGTTAATGAAGGTTGGATTTTTCTCAATTTTTCAGTGCGACATGAAGCTGCTTCACCAAAAGGTGGAATTTTTTCTAACCCTTTTTACAAATCTTTACAAGGGGTGCCAATTGTAGAGGGCGCTGTATATTATGAAATGGTTAAAGTGGAGACATTATGATTGAGCTTAATTACATAAAAAGACAAAACATCGACTAAGTATTGGAAGCCACCTGCTTGAAATAACACTAGAAATTTCTAGACTTAACAGTTTTGGCAGCTGTATAAATATAATGTTTCTGGAGGAAAAAGTGATCGCAAGAGCTGAATAAAAAATGATTTGTGTTGCAACGAGGTACCATTTCACAATAAGGCTCCTTTTTTCTTGTAAATGGTAGTAACTCATTAATAAAAATAAAACCGTGTTATAACTTCTTTGAAATAGTTTATTAATAATTTACAAAGTGTTACAACCTAATTAATAACTAAATTATAAACCATTCATAAACTGTTTATATGGACAGCGTTATTGTTAAGTTGCACTAGCAACGTTACCCCCAAATCAATGTGGCCAGAAGGAGAATTGGTTTTGGCTTCACTCATGCCTGTACCTACCATTCAGCACACTGAGGTCAAGTTTTCTGTCACACTGGGAGGACGCACGGAGCATAGACAAAGCAGAGGACGCTAAAAGTCAGGGCAAAAACGGGGTTTACTGGAACTACAAAAGGCAGGCAACACTAGGGCTGACATAACAATGACCAGATTGGGGAAACAAACGGAAACGCAGACTAAATACAATGGACTAATTGACAACAATCGGGAACAGCTGGTGAACACGGGGAATCCACATGGGGTTAATGAGGGGGACGTGGCACACGAGAGGAGCAGACGATTGGGGCATGACAGGACCCCCCCCAAAGACTCACACTCCGGCGCGCCTAAGGGGAGCGGAGCGACAGAGACACAACGGCATCTGGGGATGCAAAAGGAACAGTGTTAATGCACCACGGGGAACAACACGGACATACAGAACTGACACAAGGCGGACAACTCAAACAATAAGCCACAAACCTTGGGGAACGCAGACAAACACAAAGACACCAAAGACGGAAACACGGGACCTGGGGACAATAAAGGGGACAACACAGGGACCACACCAGGGGGCACACCCACAGGAGGCACATAGGGACGAACAGGGGACATGGACACAAACGGACGAGAAGGACGCACGGGAGGCACAAAGGAACCGAAAGGGAACAAAGGCACAGAGGGACTCGGCAGAAATGCAGTGGGTACAAAGGGACCAACCAGAGCCGAAGGCTCAGAGGGTTGGGGAAATAACATAGGGGTTACAAAGGGACTAGAGGGCACTGAGGGACGAGGGGGAAACACAGAGGGCACAAAGGAACTAAAAGGGAATGACGGTAAAACAGGACGGGGAGTGAACACAGGGGCCAAGGGATCCAAGGGCAGGGAGCAACAGGGAGCAGAGGGTACCTTCAGGGGATGTGAAGTAGGGCATGTTGAGGCAACAGGCCTCCGTGGGGCCGGAACAGGGGCTAAGGGTGGCAAGGATGCAGGTAAAGGGGCTGGTGGGGATGGTGAGGAGGTAGCCAAGAGGAGAGCTGCAGGTGAGAGGCCCACAGTCTATCGAGGGGATGGAGGCAGTCGAGCCATGGACGGCGATGAAGGTGCTCTGGGCCAGACTGGGGTCACTCGCTTAGCAGGAGCCTGGGGGAGGAAGGGGGACTCCGGGAGTCTACCCCGACGTCGGTGCCCCCTCCCTTTCCAGGAGACCGAGAAACAGCAACCTGGCCATGAGCCATGGCGAAGTGGAACTGGCGGTTGGGGTGATCCCCGAGGGGTCCCACTCCAGCTCCTCCTCCGATTCCATTGTAGAGGAAGGAGCGGGGGTCAGGTTGTCAGGGACCCCCTCGGGGACTGAGGCCGAGGGAGCAGGGACTGGAGGCACTGAGTTCGCGTAGGGTGGCGCGTTGGGACCCTCGTTAGTCAGCGTGTCGGCCACTGAGGCTGGAGCTGACGGGCATGGCACGGGCGGAGCCAGGGCCGGGACATCGGGTGTGGATTGAGCCTGGACCATGACTGGCGCCACCGAGGGCAGAGTGTGGACCTCGGCCGGAGTAGCAGCCACGGGCGGAACCTGGACCTCCGGTGGAGTAGCAGCCACAGGCGGAGCTGGGAGCTGGGGACCCAAGCGGGGACCGCAGGAGGCCTGGGGAACTGAGCGGGGAGCACTGGGGGCTGTACAGGGGACTGGGCAGCAGCAGGGGCCGCGGGCGCCGCAACAGGGGCCACGGGCGCCTTGGGGAACACTGCAGGGAGCACAGGAGTCACTGGAAGGCCTGGGGAACTGAGTGGGGAGTGCTGGGGGCTGCACAGGGGACTGGACAGGAGGCACAGAAACGGCTTTGGGCGGCACACCAGCAGAGGCCTCGAGTGGCGGGCCAGCAGGGGGTGCAAACTCCGGGCCAGCGAGGGGTAGTGCAGCTGGAGCAGGAGGCATTAGAACCTCAGGTGGCACTGCATGCACCTCAGGAAACTTGAGGGGTGCTGCAGGCACCACAGGAACCTCGGGGGGCACTGCAGGAGCAGGAGACACAGAAACCTCTGGTGTTTCGACGGGAACAGCCAGCATGGGAACCAATAGGGGCACTGTATTCGCTGCAGGCACCTCAGGGGCGAGAGCAGGAACGTCGGGGGCGAAAGCAGGAACCACAGGTACCATGGGAGCCTGAGCTGGGGGGTGTGCCTCAGGTGCGGGCACAGTATCCCCTGTTGGGGAGGCCTGCTCTGCTTTTAAGCAGAGCACCCTCTTCAGGGTCTCCTCTGCCTTTTCTAGCTGCTGGGATGGGGACGCTGGGGTGACCGTAGCAAACTCCTCCCACAGCTGCTCCAGGAGCATGGCAGCCCCTGGGGAGTCTTGCACTGCTGGTTCCCCCATGATCCGCCAGTACAGACTCTGAGGGTCTCAGGTGTGGATGACGGCGAAGCTGCAGGCGGGCGAGCCTCAGGCGTGGGGACCACGGGGGTTGGAGCTGGTTCCCTCTTCTTAGGGAACTTGGGGACCCGGGGAATTCCCTTCTCTATAGCCCTGGCACCCTTCCGGGCCAGACGTGTGCCCACAAAGGCATGGGCTGTGGCGAGGGAAATAGAGCCCACCTGGAACTCCACCTCTGGAACAGGTTGGAGGAGGGGCTTCTCTGGAGCCGGTGTAGCAGGATCAGGAGCCTTGGGAGCCAGCTGGCTGGGACTGGAGGCTGGCGACCCGGACGCGACGAACACAGCGGGGTTGAGCACTGTAGGGTATGTCCCTTTTTTTTTTTTTGCCCACCACCACCCCCCCTCTTCGGAGGACAACTATATTTTACATTTAATTCAAGTATACACA
>JAODKF010000030.1:5149074-5165108 GCA_026779585.1 Mormyrus proboscirostris | reverse complement strand
ATCGATACACTTTATAATCATTTAACCCAATCCCTGAACACATGCTACCACTTTGACATCTGAGTCAGGAACCTCATTTATTTACTAATATTTGTTTTAAGTAAATACTAAATAATTGCACCAGTTTCAGTTTTATGGGCCAAACCCTTTGAGCGAGGCAGAACATTCTCCTATAACACAAGAGTTGCATTCCAGAAAGGTCTCGCCTTAAGCAAATTCATGTTATAGAAACAGTGGGGTTTATGGGAAAAATGGGGTTGGGGCAGAACACTGAAAAACGTTAAGTACCACACATGCATACAAATACTGTACAAGAACCTGAACAGAATGATTGCACAGTGTTTTAAATAATAAATATGGAAATGTATAGAGAGAAATCCCACAATAATCATGACAGTACAGCTTGAAAAGTTTGCTGGTGGAAATGGGTCTTGGATTTTACATGTTCTCTCCCAATGCTTTTAACATTTCAGGCCTCACCTCATTAATTAAAGCTTTCCTTTTGTTTTTGTGTTTTTGAACCAGGATTCTTGGACATGTTTTGGGGCATTACATAAATGTTTTTTTCATAAAAGTTAACAAATGCTGAATAATGGCAAAACAAACACTCGTAGGATAACATACGTGATTCGTTGGTGCAGTGACTGAGCGTTTCACCGTGTGCAAGCGGGTGGAGTTTTCTGTGTCTCACCTAGTGTTCCTCACACAAAAAAAAAAAAAAATCCAGCTTAAATCGTACTGTCCTGTAACTGTTCGATTGCCCTGGACCAAATTCACGTTCTCAGAACAGGAGTTACAGGAGAACATACTGTAAATTCAAAAGAATGTGGGAAACTTTTCCTCTTGAAGGACAACAAGTGTTTGTTACCTTGACCGGTGTTTGTGTTTCTTCTATCACTAGGATTTTTTCATTATCTTTATTTGAAAATAGTTTTTGATTACTTCACCCTAACTTATCGATATTGTTACGGACAATATAAAGGATGGAATGATGTGAATGAAGACGGCTGAGGTATGACACATTTTTGAAGAACAAAGGGTTTTTTTTTTAGTGGGCAGAGAAGCCATTTAGAAGTCAGGAGGATAGAAGACCATGTGGAGGAGGGGGGTGCTACAGTAGATGGAAGACAAGCAGTGAAAGAGTGACACAAAGCAGACATTACTTTAAACATTACTTTTAAAAACTCCCAAATAACTTATGTAGGTTCTGTTTTGAATCCAGTTTCTTTATATATGTAAAGTTATATGCTTTTTCATCCGTTTTCTAATAGCTCATCCAGTACAATCAAATCAGTGCTTATCCAACATAATACACATACTAAGTTAGCATTGTTTAGCACCCGTATATATTTTTTGCTTAGTACTTTGGTCACAATATGAATTGATGTATTCCTAACATTGATACAACACTGCTGCCTATCTCTGGACCCAGGCAGTAAACCTGACCTGTTTTTCTGTCATCATTTCTGCTGACAGGTAGGAGAAACACTGATTTGTTTATGTACATTGGTATGCTTCCCATGTTTTCCAACATGTCACTAATGGTCTGAGGCAATTTAAATTCATATGCAAAATAATCAATGTTGACATTTTCCTCTATTATTAATTAGAATCGTTTAAAAATAGAACAGTGCATCATGGTGAGTATACCATTCATTATCAAAATCAATTTTTTACCATTTTCCTGCTGGGGAAAAAAAAAATAGGATTTGTATCTGCTAAACGAATTGCAATTGCCATGTAGAAAAATGTGTCAACAATTGCATATTTAAGCATAATATACTAAGTGTGCATTCTGAGCTATCTGAACCTCTCACTGCATCCAGTTACTTGGTGCTTTTTATTATTTAATTGGCAGCTTGCTTTTTGCCTGTAAGGCATATTAGTTTCCCAATTTAATCCTGGTTAAAATGATTAATTTTATGGATCAGCTTGAGGCCAGAAATGAAATGAGCCGTCTCCACAGAGAACAAAGCCAGAGGATCTAAAACAGGGACTATATTTCATATTCAACAGCTTCCATGATAAAAATACAATGACAGCATTGGCTTCGGGCTATTTTGTCATCACAGCAACACTAGTTGGTCTAGTTTTGAACTGAAGAGCCGGTATGTTATGAAGCTAAGTGCATGGACAGATCCCGTATTATTCTTTCTCTGTTTTTTTCTTAAAAACATTTTACTTTTTACAATCTAGTCTGGTACAGTGTGATGCAGGGGTTTTAAACTGGATTAGGAAATGGCAGCAGAAAGAAGAGCCATGTATCCCTGACCAAGGCATTGTCCATATACTGATCAAGATATTAGGGTCAGCTTTCTGTGTCGCATGTAAGAGAGGCTTCTGAAAAGGACGTATACAGCAGTGTTATGAATATTTAAAATAAATCTGAAAGGAAACCAGCTTGGGGGGACGGGGGAATGCAAATCATATACCTTCTGAAATAAAAATGTCTCTTGCAAAGTGTATTTCTGTTATTGATTCTCCAATCAACTTTCAAACACATATCACAAGAAGGCAAAAAAGCAAAGTGATGATGTAATTTAATAATAATAGGAATATTTGTACTTCAAAAGTAAACTGTGAAATTAAGTGGGTCCATGTCAAATCATCACACTTTCGGACCTCGTCACAGATTTTAACGAAACTTGGCATGCTGATTTGGTCACATGACTAACTCGAAATTGAAAGTGGGGGAGTCTTGGATCAATATTGAGGGAGATTTAAGCAAACAGGGTTTTCATTTTTTTTTATATATATATTATTAGTATATTTTAGGGGGGGGGGGGGCTATGAATTTGACTGTATATATTTACCTTAATGTAAGCTGCACTGAAATAGTCCTTATACTGTTTTAAAGCTATTGTCCAGCTCTATAGAATGAACAAATAATATGTCATCCTCATTTGAATATTACTATGTAATAACTGATTAAATTATTAAAAACTGAATAACAAAAAACTATATTTCAAAATTTATCCATTTTTACTAAAGCAAGAGCATAATGTCATGAACATTTGGTCTTTGGTTTTTAAGGTGTTGCTGAGATCCTGACGTGAAGGTAGAAGATTAGTGATTAGCGTCACATGGTTTCATATCACTAATGGGCCTTTTTAATGGCAGCCAAACTGACATGAAATAGTATGGAAAGTACAGGTGTAAGTAATAACATTAATTAAGGTTACAAATACACTACAATGAAATTTAATTTCATTAATGTCATTGCAGACACCTGTACTTTCCATACTATTGAAAAGGCCCACATGACTAGTAAATATGGCTAATAAATGCCCTGGATTCATCAGAGGGGACAGGCGTGCTAAACGTCCCGTGTAAGTACACACTGAGGGAATCACTCGACTTTGCAAGCAGCAAAGGTTATGTTGTGGCTGTATATGATGATGATTGGTGGCTAGGATGTGTTGAAGACACACCCCATCCTGGGTGTTTACCCATCTTTTTGCTCTGTACTGCTTGGAACAACCTCCCACGCCAACCTCCCGTGACCGGGTTAGAAGATAGATGGAGAATCTCTGCTCGGTGTAATTTTAAACACAGTTATGACTACAGTCTGTTATCAAATATTCACCCATGCATACCACACATTCATACACCGGTGGCAGAAGCTGCCATGCAAGGTGCCAACCTGCTCACCGGGAGCAATTAGGGGTTCAGTGTCTTGCTCAAGGACACTTTGATGGGGTCAGGAAGAATCAGGGCTCAAACCTGCAACCCTCTGGTTGCCAAATGATAGCACTACCTCCTGCGCCACCATCTTCCCCTCATTGCCTATCATAATAATGCTGTCAGTAATGCTGAAAGTAACCATAAGTAAATGACCACATTACAGAAACCAAAATATTAAATTTGTTCAACCAAGGTGCCTCTGAGCTCTGAATTCCTCAAATCTGGTTATCTGGGGGAAAAAGCCTCAAGTATTAACCTCAAATAAGAAAGTATTTTTGCTGTCTAGACTATTGATCCATCAATTCTTCCATGGCCACTTATCCATTGCAGGTCTATGCTGAGCTCGGAATCCATCCCAGGAGGCGCTGGGAAGAAGGCAGGGGACAATCTAGACGGGATGGCAATTCATAGCAGGGAGCAGGCACAAGGAAACTGCACAGACGCACTGTTCAATACTCTAAATAAGATCAAAAAAAGAGAGAACGAAAAACAGCCATAACTGGGGATGAAACAGGAGATGAGATAAACCAGATATGCTGCTAAAGAAACAACAATAGTTTATAGAGCTAAACAGCCACATTCTTAGCTTGTGAAGTGAAAACCAGAAACAGTAAAAAGAAAGATGTGCCCAATATGGCTATTAGGGAAACAAGTACCCAAGCATGTCAAAAACAAAAATTCTGTCAAAGTCTCCTGCTGGCACATCCCTTTGATTCTTGACGTTTCTAAACCCATCTGAGAAGATATTGGAAGTTCATAAATTCATGTGACGCTGCATCAGCCATTCGTCCACGGTGGCCATAATCATCACACACCTGATTACACTGTAGCTTAGAAGCCAGAGAATTACGCTCTTAGTTGATGGCCACCGGTGTCAGAGCTCCTGAAGTGCGATAAACAGTCTTTTTGCTCCAGAATTACAGTGATCCTTTTAATTAAAAAGGAAAGGAGTCCTTTCAATTAAACTGTCAAAAACTTAAAATCGACTCATATTTTTTCTAACAGGCCATTAATTTTTTAATTTGAAGGGGTTTTCCTGGTCCTGTTTTTCCTTTTTAATATAATATGCTCTTTCAATCTAAAACTGAACATTTCTGAAACATTTATGGTGGCACAGTTGCTGTGCACCTCTCGGGACCCGGGTTCGAGTCACTGCCATGACTCCATGTGTTTGGAGTTTGCGTGTTCTCCCCATGTTGTTGTGGGGTTTCCTTCAGGGTTTCCTGTTTTTCCCCCTAGTCCAAAAATGTGATAAGATGAACAGTAGTGACCACACTGCCCGTAGGTGCGTGCACGGCTGTTCCCTCTGATGGGTTGGTGCCCCGTGAAGGGTAGTTCCTGCCTTGCACCCATAGCCTCTAGACCCTGAAGAGGACAGTTACGGAAAAAGAATGGATACTCAAATATAGTTTTTTCTTCAGGATGCCTGAGTCACCCGTAAATATCCCACGTGCACCATCCTATGGAGGCAGCCAGGACTCGTGGTGCCATAGTACTGCCCCCTTTGTGTCACTTCAGTTTCTGTCATTTCATTTTTAAAGCAAATCTATCCATGTTTTATTCTTCTCCCACCTGGAATATTGTGACTTTATACTTTTTTATGCTACCAAAACAAAGAAACTGCTGTCCAACTGGTATTCTTCTGCCCCAATTCTGTCCATTCCACATTCACAGTTTTTCCCCAGTGAAATTTCACATCTATTTTCAAACTTTGCTAATAGTAGCACTAACACAATAGCCTGCCCCCCCAAGCACACACTCCACCCCTTCAGAATTCTGAAAGGATGTGAGCTTCACACAGCATTTTGCCAGTGTTGATGTATTTGATGTCCAACATGTCGCAGTGTGCTAGGATATCTCATGACTGGTAGCTGGCTCCTTATAGACATCTGATAGTTCTGTGTGAGGCATTCAAACAGCTCCTTAAGCTCCAATGCCCCTAGGAAGAGCAGTGCAAATGACGCACAGACATGCTGATGTCTCTCTCTAGCTGTGTACCCAGTCAGCAGCTTTTCAGTTCAGTCAATGTGGAGGCATTTAACTCTCAAAACTTATTGTTTTGTGCACAATCTGTCAATGTTGTTTAACAAAAAACTCTCCATGTTTGTTCCACGTTTTTTGAGCTTTTATTTGATGCTATAAGGTCCCATTCTGAATGAGAATAGACATTCTAAAATGAACAGATAGCAGAATTAGGGGTGTTATGGCACACAAAAATCAGTTCGGTATGTATCTCAGTTTTGAAGTCACTGTTCGGTACATTTTTGCTACAGCAGATGTGAATGTAAACAAAACATAATAAAATACAATAAATATCCATTAAGGTTCGCATTTACAAAATTAACCGTACCTGATCTGTACTGTATTCACATTAGCAGCTTTCAGCTTCATATTAGAACTGTGCAACACAAGTATTGACTCAAAATACAAAGAATACAAAATAAATATCCATTATGGTGCAGCTTTTCAAAAAAATACCTGCGCAATACTTGTACTGCATTTGCTGCATTCATTTGGTACACTTGCATACCGAACCGAAAGACCCGTGCCGAAACATTTCTGTACGAATACATGTACCATTACACTCGATAGCAGACACCAACAAATGAGGTTTCTGCACAAATTTACGTATTTGTGAAGCTCTGGTTAATGACATGTTATTGCAGAATTGCAGTAAGTTGAAAGATATTAACACCCATTCATATGAGATGTCGGGTTTTTCTCCCTGAACACTCTGCTGTGCCTTTACAGTTCCTGCACCACCTCCTGTGACCTCATGTGCCTGTTCTCATTATCACTGCAGCTGGGAATTGTGGGGATGAGAGTCATCAGTTCTTATTGACTTTAATATTCGCCTGCTATGCTGTCAGAAATCACAGAATCTCACATTTCATTTCAGCAAATTACTTTCCATTGTACGTGCATGCAGTGAATCCATGCCTTTCAGTTTTTCTGTTGGATCTGTGTGAGCGTTTGGTAAGTTATACTTGGCACCATATCTACCCTGAAAAAAATCGTTAATATGTCTTACAACCTGTCAGGTCCATCCCCTAGTATGACCAGCAGGGCTCGCTGCTGGTCCTCCAGATCCCTTATGATTCTCCCCAGCTGTGTCTCTCCTTATCCCCAACCCTAATGCTAATCGTCCTAATCTATATTGTGTCAGCCCCTCATTAGTCATGTATATAACTGCTTCCCAGGCCTGTGTTCCCCAGTCTGCTTGTTGAGTCAATCTTCTTGTTGCCTGTACTCTCCCTGTGCTAGCCTTCTTGTTTTGATCACTTGTAGCCCTGTTTATTTCCCTTGTTTCTGTTTTTGACCCAAATAAAACCCTTCGGTTCTCCTAACACCAGGGTCTCCAAATCTGGTCCTGGAGAGCTAATGTCCAGTAGGGTTTCAATCCTACCTGGCTTCTGATGAGTCACAGCTGTTTTCAGTTAAATACAAGGAACAGATGTGGCTCATCAGACACAAGTTAGAATAGAAAACCTACTGGATAGTGGGTTGAGTCCTGCCCTTGAGATACAACAGAATGACTGGACTCCAAAAAAATATCCTGCAACCTACAGACCAGACACTCAGAGTGCCCCAGAACAGGAGACCCTCAGGGATCATCTCCGCTGAAGGGCCCTATGGAACTGCCCCACCTTCAATCGGAAGACTTCTCCCTCCTGGTCACCCATCTGGAGTGTTGGAGTAATCCTGCAGGATCCCTGAGGCTAAGGCTCTCTTCTGGGATGCGGGGAAGGTGTTGGCAAGACTTGCCTCAGACACGGATCCCCAGGGCTTCTATAGTCTGGTCCAAAAGGGGCCTCTGCTCATCCCAAGCCTCCAGAGTCCAGCTCACAGGGGTCCATTTCGCCCATCCGCACCTCAGCTGCACTCCTAGAGACCATCTTCTTCTCAGCTGTGCCCTCAGAAGCTACACTTCAGGCTCCCAGACCATAGAAAGGTCACTTTGTCCAAGTCCCCTGCACCCGGCCTAAGAGGGACCACATCGCCTGCACCCAGTCCAAGAGAAGCCTTGCTGCCCAAGTCTACCTCGAGTGATGCCATAAAACTCACATTTGACCCAGGTGAGACCATGCCTTCGACCAAGACACTATGCTGGGCAGAGAAGACTGTTGTGTCTCACTTGCCGTCCCGCAGGGAACCCCAGTGGTCATGCCAGGTTGCCCCGGTTGCCACCAGGCCAACACTGAATGCCCCAGTCGTTTTCAGACAGGGTTGATTTGACCTGGAGGATGCCCCATCAGAGGACTTGCCCTGAGTCGCGCTCCATGGGTCCCCACCTCTGCCTAAGCTCCACATCGACCCAATCCTAAGTCCCGATGCAGTCAGAGGTGTCTGCTGGCGTCCAAGGGAGGGGCTGGCCCATTCTCTCTGGGAGAATGTGGGCATTAACCCATGCCAGCCATCCAGCATTCCTGCTCCAGCCCTGGCTCACAAGTGATCGGACCCAGGACGGTCTGTGTCCAGAGGTCGGTGCCCAGCTCCCCAGGGTCCAGGCGACTTCCAATCTCACCTTGGTCCCTTCTCTTTACCCTGTCCTTGTCCTGCTTTTCTTTCGCCCTGACCTGTGTCCTCTATTGCTCCCTCCAGTGTTTCTGCCGGTCTTGCCTTCTACTTGTCAACACTGTCTTGGAATGTGTCACGTTAGTTGGCTCTCATGCCGTCCTTCTGGTCCTTGGTCCTACCCCTGCCTTTATTTATACCCCTAGTCCTGCTGTATGTCCTGTCCTGTACTTCTGCTCCACGTGTCTTCCGTGTCTTTGTCATGTTCCCAGTCCTGCGTCTGGTGTCTGTCCCGTGTCCTGTTGGGCCAGCCGTGCCCTATTTTGTCTCTGGTCCCATCTGCCCCATTGTGGTCCTCACCTGCGTTGTGTCAGCCCCCAATTAGTCTCATAGATATGTGCTTCCCAGTCCATTCATTGAAGTCAGTCCTCTGGTTGCCTGCACTCTCCCCATGCTAGCCTTCTTGATTTGACCGCTCACAGTCCTGTTTATTTCCATTGCTCCTGACCCCAATAAAGCCCTTTTTGGTTCTCCTAAAGTCTGTCCTCAATTCCTTCATTTTGCAAGACACAACAGTGTGACCTGTTATAAATTGTATAATGTGTGTGGGTCAGTGGGTTAGGATTGTGTATCTTTGGAGTTTAGTTAATGTCTTTTTTGGCTGTCGTTTCCCATTTAAGATTGACTTAAATGTTCTTTCTTTCTGATGTAACAAACAACAACCATATGGGGTAATGAGGGGCCTTTGAACAAAGGAAATATGCTGAGTAACTTATATGATAATAGCTGCCTTACGTCACCTTCGAGCCTTGGAAACTTGTTTGGCATCCCTGGTGAACTATTTGGCTCACAGTTGAATGAAGAAATGCAGTTGATTTTTAATTAAATAAATCCTTTATACTGCACTTTCCATGAATGACATGTTTATAATGATCACAAAGCACTATAAACATGGCTATAAATATTTATAAAAAGCCATAACACAATATAGCCATAGTTATTATGCATTTTAAATGCTTTATGGAGTTCTCATCTACAGTATAATACACTGTATATACCGTCATAATGCAGCACAAGTCATTCTTAATTCTTATACCCACCATTATAATGCATTATGAAGTGCATTATAGATGAAAGCTTCATTGCAACTTAGGATGTTGTATGGAGTATTATAATCAACACTGTAATGCTTTATAAATGTCAGTAGAAGATGCTGTAATGCTTCATCAATTCTTCTACCTACCCTTAGAATGCACTATAAAGGTATCTATGATACATTAGAGATGACAGTTTTGAGTGTCTTTTTTTCTTTTGAGTACAAGACATCTGATTTTTTCATTGCGTCGCTTTAGCTGTTGTAGAAATGAGTAATTCCTGAGGTCATCCATTTCACACAGTCATCCCTAGCCAGTTTCTCCATATTTTCATTATATCACTGTCATAGCCTTAGATTAAACACATTGCTGATGATTTCAACACCGATCAAGTGTGTAGGCTTCTTTTTTCCACTGGAATGCAGTGAACAAAGCGGCCCAGTGTGCCTCAGAGAAATGAAACACAGATTTGTATTGTCTGTTACATCACTTCCAATTTCAATGCTGATAAACTTGTTATGCGTTAATGCTTCCAGTATTACATCTAGAACAGTGCCGTAAACAACAAGGTTCCTGGAGATAAATTGATTGTAGTAGAATTTATTGAGATTGGCAAAACAGCAAATTGCATAAGGACTGGCAGAGATGAGGGAAGCAAGTAATCAGAGCACTATTTAAAGCCTTTCACTGCCAAAAGCATATACTTGTCTTGTCTGCCTTCACAATCATAGATTTAACTTATTGACACAACTGGAGCAATTGTCAGTGTTTTTTTTTGCCTTAGTTCTTTTTCACTATAGTCATAATCCTCTTGACAGCAAACCGAATAGATATAGTTTGCCATTTAAATTAGACCATACTGTCTATGGTGACTCATTCAGCAAAGGCATTCACCCCTGTCACAAGTTTCTGTGGTCTAGTATGGCTGAATATATCTTTATATAATCCAGTTGCAAACAGGAGCGTTTGGTTCGGCATCATCTCAGTGTCTGCAGTGTAACTGCTTCCTGCAGAGGAGGGTGACTCTCAGGACGGTGTGCAGTATTGTGTGAGGAAGGTTTCAGGTGCTTAGGTGGGAATGTGTGCAGGGAAACCGCTGTTTGCTATTTCCTTAGCTAGAGAAGCAATGGCATAGCCAAGTACAGTGAGTTTAAATTGTTTAAAAATAGTGTTTATAGTGAACTCCCAGTGAACCTGTCCTGGAAAAGTGTTATAAGGGATGGAAGGATATTTACCTTGGAAGGAAAGTTCCCTTTGCTGCAATTTTTTCAATCTTGTAAAGAGGGAGAAAGAAAGCATTTTCCTAACTTCTTGGCATTTTGTTTCCCTTGTGGTAGACAGTCCCTCCTGCTGGTTGGGCAGTTAGCAGGTGTCCAGTTAGCATTCCTCTCAGATTTCCAGGCCAACCAAGAGGAAGCTGTTGATGTTATCCACCTGTGTGCTGCTGATCGCCCCCTACAGGTGTGTGGCAGATTCCTGGTGAGCTGTCACATCACGCCATGTTGTAAAAGGTGGCGAAGTGATGGACTACCTACACAACACCCATCAACAATCTCTCCCTACAGTATTATCTTCTAAATTCAAATGTCTAATGTATTGTCTGTTCTACAGCTTCAATTTCTGCTAAACCGGTTAGAAAAAACTGGCAGGCTGATTAAAGGGCCAATTCAAAAAAAAAAAAACACACACACACATTCTCAGGACTTAGAACTTCCCATTTCTTACAACAATCTGAAAATATTTGCCTCTTAGATAAATTCCCATAATGCACTTCACAGATACTCATGTGACCAGGCCAATTGATAATTTCTTGATCCCCCACTGGGAAATGTCTCCTCCAACTTACTCTCTGGAGGTGAGAGCAAGCTGGCTGCAAAGGGCAGCCCCCTGTTGTGGCACTCAGGGAGGCAGTTAAGGGTCTTGCGTAAGGACCCACAGGCATGCGGCAGTTGGGCATGAACCAGCAATCTTCTGCTCAGAGGCGAAAAGGCTTAGTCCACTGAGCCACACACTACCAACTGCCACAATGTTGTAAACAACCAATGTTGGTATTTTCTGGATTAAAGTTGTTATTTTGGTATTGCTCCCATTTCCTTTTTCCCCATTTTGTGACAACTCAGTCGGTGCTTCGGGTAATGATGTCACTTTATTGTCTCAGCTCAGGGAGCAGTCGCTTCGCTGTTAGTTCTGTGGTTATGCTTGTCAAACTTTAGGTTAACATACCTTTTATAGTGGTACAGAGAGAGTTTGCACCCCCTCCCAGAACCGGATCAATCCGTTTGGCCTGAGGTGCACACATGCTTTATGGAGCTTGCATCTTGCCAGCACGCATATACCTCATGCAGTCTGTATCCTGCACACCCTTTACTTCATGGGACTGGGCACCCACCCAGCCCCCACCCATCTATAGTTCGTTTGTGGTTTTCCTGCACTGTCTGATAAGCACGCTCCAAACTTTCACTTCTCTTCTCTAGCCTGCATTTCTGGGAAATCTAATGAGCATTAAGTTGCCAATTTAGCCATGTGCTTTTACCCAGGGATGCAGAAAATTTCCACCACCGGCTACGGGGCGGTGTGCCGGACATGACAGCCATCTCGTCCTGCGCGTGTTGTGTTAGGTTCAGCTGGGGCCAATTTGCAACCCATTATCCAAAAAACATAAAACAAGACTGGATCTGGGCCTGTCCATTTGCTGGCTGTGGTGCTCATGACCGACATTGATACATCGAATCGGATTTATTGGTAGAAGGGGCGCTGACGCTTTCTCTGCTGTATAAATTTACGGTTGGGGCAAATACAAGGTCTAAGATGTCGTCTAAAGTGGTGCTAGCCTGTCTTAAGGGGAATGGCTGATCTGCAGCGTGGGGGAGGTACGCACACACTACTCAGGGAGTGGCGAGGTTCAGCTGTCGGGCCGTAAAGTTTGCATACTGCCAGAAATGATTGGTATATTCAGCATGTATTCCATTAGTTCCTGGTCCCTTACGTTCCTTTGGCAATAAGAAACACAAAATCAACAGGAGTTTACATATGGGCCCTAAGGCTGTTAGTCTATGGCGCTTAGAAGTCTTCAGTTGTCCAGGGGGGCTTGGGTGCAACAACAGTGAGACAGATGAACCCACGAGGTTATCTTGTTGGCTTTAACGTGCGGGGTGGACAGCTGGACTTGTCCCCTACAGCGAGGCTGGTTCCAATGCTTTCGTCACAGGTCTTTCATCAACACCCAGTCACCTGGCTCGACAAGTAGCATGTCAGGTCCTTTGGTAGGCACCACCGCTGCCTCGACCTGCTGGTGCAGCTTCCTCAGAGTGACCTTCAAACTAGACAGATAGGTCCACTCTTTCTAATGTGACTCTTCCCCCTGGATACAAAAGTGGCATGGGTCGTCCCATGAGTATTTCAAATGGAGCCAGAGCAGTGTGTTGGTGAGGTCTGCACCTCATGCCATTCAGGACTAAGGGCAGTCCTGTCACCAAGTCCATCCCAGTGTCATTACACAGTTTAGCCAATTTCAACTTTAGCATCTGATTGACCCGTTGCACTACACCTCCGCTCTTTGGATGGTAGGCATAGTAATGTCTGAGATCTATCTGCAGCCAGTCAGACAGATGACAAATGACCTGGTTAGTGAAATGGGTGCCGTTGTCCGTGGTTAAGCGTGCAGGTACCCCTATTCTAAGGATAATCTCTCACAACATCCTCTTGGCCACAGTCATGACTGTGGCCTGCCAGGCAGGGAATGTCTCGACCCACCCAGAGAAAAGATCAACCACAACTAGACAGTATCTGTAACCCCTGAATAGAGTGAGTTCTATGAAGTCCATCTGCAGATGTTGGAATGGGCCCTCCGCTGGCGGGGTCTCTGCCATTGGTGGCCTTAATGCCCAGTCCATGTTGTGAGTCATGCAAGTGGGACACCGCGCAACAAAAGTCTGTGCAAAATGAACAAATGGAGGGTCGGCCCAATGTCGCTGCACCAGACTGACCATGGCATTATGTGAAGCGTGGTCTAGCCCATGGGCTGCCTTTGCGAGTCACACATCTTAACACGTATGCTTAATGCAGGTTGCATCTTGCTTCATGCAGTCTATATCCTGCACGCCCTTTACTTCATGGGTCTGGCCACCTGCCTGTAGCCTCCACCCAACTGTAGTTCGTTTGTGGTTTTCCTGCTCTGTCTGATAAGCACGCTCCAAACTTACTTTTCTCTAGCCTGCATTTCTGCGAAATCTACTGAGCACTAAGTTGCCAATTTGGCCATGTGCTTTTACCCAGGGACGTGGAAAATTTCCACCACCGGCTACGGGGTGGTGTGCCCGACATGACAGCCATCTCGTCCTGTGCGTGTTGTTTTAGGTTCAGCTGGGGCCAATTTGCAACCCATTGTCCAAAATATATACCTTTGCGAATCCTGGGAAGGCTGATTTTGGGAGAAAAGGAATGTTAGTATCTGGGTCTCTCCAGACCCCATCTTCTCCTAAGACCCCAACCTTTCATTTCCACATTTTCTTCTTGTCCACTGTAGCCCCTGTCTGCAAAGGAACGAGGGTATTGTCACGCACTGGTTGATTAAACATCACTTTCACCGGGGCCTCTGGATCGGTTGCAGCCTCCTTTGCCCACCAGTCGGCCCAATCGTTCCCTATACTCACCCTATCTTTCTGTTTAGTGTGCACTTTGCATTTCACCGTTGCCAATTGTTCTGGTTTCATGATAGCTTGGAGGAGGTTTTGGACCAACAGGTGATGTTGGATTGGTTTTCCTGCTCTGTTCTCTAGCCTGCATTTCTGCGAAATCTACTGAGCACTAAGTTGCCAATTTGGCCATGTGCTTTTACCCAGGGACGTGGAAAATTTCCACCACCGGCTACGGGGTGGTGTGCCCGACATGACAGCCATCTCGTCCTGTGCGTGTTGTTTTAGGTTCAGCTGGGGCCAATTTGCAACCCATTGTCCAAAATATATACCTTTGCGAATCCTGGGAAGGCTGATTTTGGGAGAAAAGGAATGTTAGTATCTGGGTCTCTCCAGACCCCATCTTCTCCTAAGACCCCAACCTTTCATTTCCACATTTTCTTCTTGTCCACTGTAGCCCCTGTCTGCAAAGGAACGAGGGTATTGTCACGCACTGGTTGATTAAACATCACTTTCACCGGGGCCTCTGGATCGGTTGCAGCCTCCTTTGCCCACCAGTCGGCCCAATCGTTCCCTATACTCACCCTATCTTTCTGTTTAGTGTGCACTTTGCATTTCACCGTTGCCAATTGTTCTGGTTTCATGATAGCTTGGAGGAGGTTTTGGACCAACAGGTGATGTTGGATTGGTTTTCCTGCTCTGTTCTCTAGCCTGCATTTCTGCAAAATCTAATGAGCACTAAGTTAAGGCACAAATTGTTACACTCTTTAGTTTCCATTCTTGGGTGTTAGTTGTCTAACATACAGGCACTCTTGCATCAATATATAAAGATGCGTTCCTATAGCCGATTATAAAAATATCTCTCTGGTCTATTTTTCTGCCACACCTTCTATTGGGTAGACTTTTTGGACTACTCCTTCTGTTATAATTATTTTACTACTTCTTCCCCTTTGTCATTACCCGAATACTCAAGTATTTGGATGATTATTCCTCTTGCTTTGTATGCTGCCTCCCAGGAAGATCATAGAAAACATAAATTTGTGCCATCATGATTAAATTCTAACTTGGTGACACTTTACAAAGTCTCCAAAACGTTATAATGAGGCAAAAAATGGGAGAGAGAAAATCATCTGTCTTTAAACACTAAAAGAACTCAAAACTCTATTCCTATTAGGATGTAGATTAGAATGTTTTGCTGTCACCTTTTAAGTTTGGGGGCTTAAACTATTGTTTTGTTCTCCATATCCAGGTTCCTCTGTGCTGAGCTGCCTGTTGAATGCAGTTACTGTGTTTTAGTTATTTATTTAGTTAGTTTAGTATATTTTATGAATATATAGTAATAGTGGTTTTAATTAAACTAATAAGCCTGGACAGACAACACCAGATGCTCAAGAAACAACAAAGGCCAGAGCAGGCTATTCTTTTTGAGAAGGTTCGGCCCGTTCAGAGTGAGTAACAAGTTACTGGAAAGGTTAAATAATGCCATCAAATCATCCCACCACAATGTGCCACAAAGGCATACTTCATCCATCATCTCCCAGTGGCCCTGTAAGACTATACACTGTTAATATCAATATAGCATGTCTTTGACAGTGACTGCAAAGTAGGGGTGAAATGGTTGCTAGTGTCACGGTAAACCAAGGTAAAATTCCAGACAGTATTACCGCTTCAGATTTTAATTGTCATTAAAACCATGGTTGATTACCGAGGTTTGAAAAACTAGCATAGCGACAGTCTTCCCTATGCAGGCGCCCAGGTGCAGGACGCAGCGTGGGTTTGGACCATGGACAGGGCTCTGGATATTTGTAATTTTGATGTGCATTTCATAAGGTCCTCAAATGTTTACATAAGGTATTGGCTATATTATTATTTTAATGTATATGCAGAAAAAAAGTACATAGTGCTGTTAATTGTATTTGTGATGTTCAATACAGAACTTGGAGAAATGTATCAGTACTTTTTAAATATTTTTAGCACATTTTAACCATATCACGATAATGCTGATAACTGTGATAATTTTAGTCACTATATGTCACGGTGCGGCGGTAGGCGAGCGGTGAAGGAGGCGAGCAGAGCCAGAACTTCAGGGAAACGGGGTTTATTGGAG
>JAODKF010000030.1:5116607-5147964 GCA_026779585.1 Mormyrus proboscirostris | reverse complement strand
GCACCACCCCACGGAAGAACCAATCCCATTCAACAGCGCTAACCACTGCACCACCCCACGGAAGAACCAATCCCATTCAACAGCGCTAACCACTGCACCACCCCACGGAAGAACCAATCCCATTAAACAGCGCTAACCATTGCACCACCCCACGGAAGAACCAATCCCATTCAACAGCGCTAACCACTGCACCACCCCATGGAAGAACCAATCCCATTAAACAGTGCTAACCACTGCACCACCCCACGGAAGAACCAATCCCATTAAACACAGCAGAGGAAATCCTAAGAGCAGGCAGGACATGGAAAGCATACAAACAGTGGCGAAGTGGGCATCAAACCCACAACACTGCTGGTGTCAGTCTACAGTGCAGCCGGGAAGCCACTGTACCAATCTCTCTTCATAAATCTCTCTGTCATTCTCTCTGCATCATTTTTCTCTGAAATAAATTACCATATTCAGAAATATTAAGCAAGTGTTTCTCCAGTTAAAAATAGTTCAAATGTTTTAAATTAGAGCATGCTCAGTATTTGGTCTGAGTACTTTCTGTTTGGAGTGAAGACAGCTGGCTATACAGGGTATTATACTTGGTAAAGTGCACTGTATAGAACAGCCGATAATCTGTCATTCCTTATATAGATTGAATAAAAGTGTTTTTTATTGTTATTTCTGTTGATAGTGAAGAAAGAAGAATATACTTAGTTTCCGATTGCCTAATAGTTATGCACATTGATAATTAAATGTTTTTCTTTTATTTTTTTTTATTTCCTCTCTAAATAAATTTATGGATACAATTTACTTCAAGCTGTTATCTGCACTATAAGGACAAAAGTATTGGGACATGCCTCATAATCATTGGATTCAGGGCTGGATTTCAATATGTGTAATTGATCATACTTTTGTTTTCATGTACCAATATTCATCATCTTCCATTGCCGAAAACCAGTTCCAATACTAGGAACACAAGTAGAGAGAACCTAAAAATTTCCAGATGTTGGTCTTTGTCACGGTTCGCTGGGCAGGCGAGCGGGCAAGGAAGCGAGAGGAGCCAGAAGGAAGAGGAAAACTGGGTTTACTGGGGATGACAGGCACGAACAGTAACATATTCACAATGACCGACATCAGACGAGGGGAGACGTGGACTCATATACACAGCTAACCGGGGATTAACAGGACACAGGCGAAAACAATCGGGCAGGAACACAAGGTAATGAGGTGGGCGTGGGACACGGGAGGATCGGACGGAGCGGATCATGACAGTCTTGCTCTGTCCAAAATGGCAAGGATATATTTGTTCCATCCTCGCCAAATGAGACCCATCCCATTATTTATTGCACCCCAAGTACAATCTTGGGAGGAAAGTTAGCAAGACTGGCCTTGCCAAGACTACAAGTATGGTCTTTAGGTTCTGGGTATTGAGACTCACCCCAGGTGTTTCATTCAGTAAGGTTTACAAATATTTATGAAAGAATAAGTTGTTCTGCACAGCTCAGTGAATTCAAGAGTGGTACTGTTGTAGACTGCCACTTTTGCAGTAAGTCAATTCATGTAAATTCTTCTGAGGTGTATAGTGCATAAGAGTTGCTAACATTCTGTTGAGTCAATAACTGCAGAGTTCCAAACTTCCTCTGGCATTAACCCCAGCACAAACAGTGCACCAGGAGCTTCATGGAATGGGCTTCCATGGCCGAGCAGCTGCATGTAGGCCTCACATCACCAAGCGCAATGCCAAGCGTCAAATGGAGTGGTGTAAAGCACACCGCCACTGGACTCTGGAGCAGTGGAAACGTGTTCTGTGGAGTGGTGAAACATGCTTCTCTGTCTGGCAGTCTGATGGATGAGTCTGGGTTTGGCAGATGCCGGGAGAACGTTACCTGCCTGACTGCATTGTGCCAGCTGTAAAGTTTGGTGGAGGAAGGATAATGGAATGGGGTTGTTTTTCAGGGGATGGGCTAGGCCGCTTAGTTCCAGTAAAGAGAACTCTTAATGCTTCGCCATACCAAGACATTTTGGACAATTCATTGCTTCCAACTGTGGGATCAGTTTGGTGAAGGCCCCTTTCTATTCCATCATAACTGTGCCTCAGTGCACAAAGCAAGGTCCATAAAGACATGGTTAGGTGAGTTTGGTGTGGAAGAACTTCACTGGCCTGCACAGAGCCCTGACCTCAACCTCATCGAACACCTTTGGGATTAACTATCAAACATCTTTGGGATGATTAGAGATTGCAAGCCACACCTTCATGTTCAACATATGTGCCTGACTTCACAAATGTCCTCCTGGTTAAATGTTCTGTAGTAAAATTCCCACAGAAATGCTCCAAAATCTTATAGAAAGCTTTCCCAGAAGAGTGGCAGCTGTTATAGATACAAGCAAGGGACAAACTCCTCATTGATGCCTATGGACTTAGAATGGAAAGTCAAAAGATTTCCTGTAAGTGTAATGGTCAGGTGTCCCAATATTTTTGTCTGTATAGTGCCATATAGGTCACTAACAGTTGGACCGCGGTTCGTGTTCGGACCCAGAAGCTGTCCCATATGGACCCGGACCGATAGCCAAAACAGAAAGTTATTATTTAAAACCTGACAGGGCGCTTCTATTTTAACCGGTGCGGCTTTAGTAGTTTTTTCGGTAGTGGTATAGCGCTACAACCGCCGTTTCCCACGCCAATGAACTTCAAACACCTTTAACTGGCAAGAAAGACGTAGTTTGGTGTATGCAACCCTTTGTTTGCACTAATGTACCATTAGTGTTAATAGCAGCAGCTAGCGAAGCTAACGCTCGCAACCAAAAAGCCGTAATGTTCCTTACAGAGTAGCTGCTCTGTCCTGAAATCCTACAGCTGGAAAGTTTATAAAAAACAAAGTATGTATTATATAACATGTTGGATGAATAGACATAGTTTATTTGTGATTTCATGTTCGTCGAAGTTTCCGGTTTTAACAGCTGTATAAAGTACTCTTCTCGGTACCAAAAGAACTTCAGCCTGAACCGAGTATGAACTAAAAACAAAACAAAATATGGTGGGGATGGTGCGCTGCTGACCTCAGCTTAGGTCGTTGTTGGTCAGTTGAAAAAATACTTCGAAGACCTCCTCAATCCCACGAACACGCCTTCCAATGAGGAAGCAGAGTCTGGGGACTTGGTAGTTGGTAGGACTCACCTATCTCTGGGGCGGAGGTCGCTGAGGTGGTTAAAAAGCTCCTTGGTGGCTGGGTCCCGGTGGTGGATGAGATCCTCAAGGCTCTGGATGTTGGGGTGCTGTCTTGGTTGACTTGTCACCGATTCTGTTCATAACTTTTATGGACAGAATTTCTAGGCGCTGCCAGGGCATTGAGGGTGTCCGGTTTGGTGACCTCAGGATTAGGTCTCTGCTTTTTGCAGATGATGTAATTCTGTTAGCCTCATCAGACCGTAACCTTCAGCTCTCTCAGGAGCAGTTTGCAGCCGAAAGTGAAGCGGCTGGGATGAAAATCAGCACCTCCAAATCTGAGACCATGGTCCTCAGCCAGAAAAGGGTAGTATGCTCTCTCCGGGTCGGGGATGAGGTCCTAACCCCAAGTGGAGGCATTTAAGTATCTCGGGGTCTTGTTCACGAGTGAGGGAAGGATGGAACGGGAGATTGACAGGCGGATCAGTGCGGCGTCATGGTGAAGAAGGAGCTGAGACAGAAGGCAAAGCTCTCGATTTACCAGTCAATCTACGTTCCTACCCTGACCTATGATCATGGGCTGTGGGTAGTGAACAAAAGAACGAGGTCACGAATACAAGCAGCCGAAATGGGTTTCCTCCGCAGGGTGGCTGGGCTCTCCCTTAGAGATAGGGTGAGGAGCTTGGTCATTCGGGAGGGACTCAGAGTAGAGCTGCTGCTCCTCCGAATCTAGAGGAGCCAGATGAGGTGGCTCAGGCATAGATGGGATTAACAAAACCAATACTTAAATCCATGAACACTAAAGTATATAACATAAACATGACTGTATTAGGGTTTTACGGCTTTTTGGGGTGAATGTAATTCTGCTGCTGTGAGGATTACTGGCTGTCCTATTGTTTTCTTGATGGGTGAGCGGTGATGGCCCATTAACAAACACGAAAGGTGTGATACATCGAAAAACATGCTGCTGGTTATTAAAGGAAACTCCGGCAGTTCTACTGTTAATGGATGAGGACACGCACAGACCAGTCGCATGCAAGTTAAGCCATCCCATGTGATACCACTCAACATTATACATATCAGCAGTCATACATATATGTTCAGTTCCATGTCACATGACAATATTTATATTGTCAAAAAGTTTTAGAATTGTACTGAATTAATTTGATTTGACAGTCAGGTCAATTTTGATACAACTAATAGGCTATTTAAATATACAATCAGGACCATAAATATTTGAACACTGACACAAGTTTTACTATTTTACCTATTTACTGAAATATATTCCAACTGAAGTTATACAATGGACATGAACATAAAGTGCAGACTCTCAGATTTCATTTTAGGGTATCAGCATTCAAATTGGATGAAGGGTTTAGGAGTTTCAGCTCATTAACATGTGCCACTCTCTTTTTAAAGGGGCCAAAAGTAATTGGACAATTCACTAAAAAGCTATTTCATGGACAGGTGTGGGCAATTCCTTTGTTCTTTCATTATCAATTAAGCAGATAAAAGGCCTGGAGTTGATTTTAGGTGTCTTGTTTGCATTTGGATGATTAAGGTGTGAACATACAACATGCGTTCAAAGGAACTCAGTATGCAGGAGAACCAGGCCATCCTTAGGCTGCGAAAACAAAAAAAAAAACAATTTGAGAAATTGTCACAACATTAGTGGTAAAATCCACAGTTTGGTACATCCTGAGAAAGAAAGAAAGCATTGGTGAACTCAGCAACGCAAAAAGGTCTGGACGTCCACAGACGACAACAGTGGTGGATAATTGCAGAATCATTTCCATGGTGAAGAGAAACCCATTCGTAACAGCAAACCAAGTGAACACCACTCTCCAGGAGGTAGACGTATCAATATCCAAGTCCACCATAAAGAGATGACTGCATGAAAGCAAATACACAGGGTTCACTGCAAGACTCATAAGCCTTATAGATAGAAAGGCTAGATTGCACTTTGCAAAGAAACATCTAAAAAAGCCAGCACAGTTCTGGAACAGCATTCTTTGGAGAGATGAAACCAATATCAACCTGTATCAGAATGATAGAAAGAAAAAAGTATGGAGAAGGGCTGGAACAGCTTATGATCCAAAGAACAATGCATCACCTGTAAAACATGGTGGAGGCAGTGTGATGGCTTGGGCGTGCATGGCTGCCAGTGGCACTGGGTCTTTAGTGTTTCGTGATGATGTGTCACAGGATGGAAGCAGCCAAATGAATGCTGAGGTGTTCAGAGACATCATTTCTGCTAAAATCCTGCCAAATGCAGCAAAATTGATTGGACGACGTTTCATAATACAGATGGACAGCAAACAGCACAGCAAAAGCAACCCAGGACTTTATTCCACTTCTTTGCTTTAATATTCTCGAATGGCCAAGTCAGTCACCTGATCTCAACCCCATTGAGCAGGCATTTCACTTTCTAAAGACTAAACTACAGACAGAAAGACCCTCAAATAAACATCAACTGAAAGCTGCTGCAGTAAAGGCCTGGCAGAGCATTAAAAAGGAGGAAACCCAGCGTCTGGTCATGTACATGAGTTCAGGACTTCAGGCTGTCATTGCCTGCAAAGTATTAGAACATTTTATTTGCAGTTATATTAATGATCCATTACAGGGAACCTATGGCCGGAAGCAGAGGGCAGGGGAACTCCCTGAACAGGATGACCATTCTCACACACTCACAATGGATCATTACTTACCTCTCTGGATGTTTTACTCTCCCACATAGCACAGGAGGAACATGCCAACTGTGCGCATGCAGAGCAGGGGCTGGATTTGAATCTCAAATGACGCAAAACTACTAGCCACTGCACCACACTCTATATTGCTCTACCCTTAATTAATTGAATGTGTTACTGTTCCCTTTTTCATTACCAAACAAATGGAATAACATTTTATGTGATATTCTGAAAAAACAGTGGGGTACACTATAGTCTCTTTATACAAAGAGCACAGACACTAGAAAATTTTAATTATCCTGAAAGCATAGTATAATTTTTTTAATTAGTTTTCATTCTAATAATCAAGAGCTTGGTATCAGATAATGCGGCAGTTAATCATTATGAGGGCGGAAATGGTATTTATTATGATAATGAATAGAATGGTGATGCTAATTAAAATCACGAGTATAGTGATGAACGCTAGCAAGGACGGAGATGAAAGCATAGATGACATTGATTATAATGATGATAATTACCTTTGGCGCTCCAGTGACGGTGTTCTGGGGGCAAAATAAAAGGTTAACAAAGTATCAATCAATAAAGACTGAAAACTGACCCAACAGCTACTGTACATTTTTCCCGCTCAATGTCGCCTAGCTGTCATTCACTTCCAATGGCTATTCATGCAGTGTCTCATTATATGCCAGTCAGTCAACAATGGCCGAATCCTTAGTCTATGCAGGAACTATTAAAAAAGACAAAAAGAGGAAGAAAATATATCTTAAACATTTTGCAGTGAAATATAAATATGTACTAGAAAACAGTAAATTCACAGTGAGTTTTCATTAAAACAGTTGACTGCACTGAAGGTTTCACTCTCTGTACTGTTATGATGCTGCACAGGTTGTAGAGCCAGGATGTAAACCACTGTGCCACTATATCACCCCTAACTATAGGTTGCTATTACTGTTCATGTGTCTGTGTCACTTGTGATGGTCTGTTATTCCAGTGTTCCCAAATCTTTTTTCTGCCATGGTATGTGTTCCATAATGCAGCATTTTTCAACCAGTGTGTGCTGTGGGACACCAGCTGAAATTTGTTTTATTCTGTCCAGTGTGTGTCCAGTGTGTACCCTCTCCTGTGCTTCATTCATGCCTATCCGCACTATTATGATTATTGCTGCTGTTGTTGTCATATACACTGAATGTTATATTATGGAAATGGATGGAAGCGACCAAGGGCAACTCCAGAGTGGAATGGACTCCAGCACCACTCCAGGAGATTGGATCCAGAGCCCAAGCCCTGTGCTGAGGTGAGCCTGACTACATCCAGTCAGTATCTCTGTGCCTTCTGCACAAACTCAGTCTCCTTTCCCACCAGAGAGGTTAAAAGCAGGTCAGGAAGCTGACGATATACATGATCGATCTACATCACCCCTGACCTCCACGGCTCCCCCTGCAGGAGGAGGGCCCACAGGAGGGTGGTCCCATGTTGTTTCTTCAGGCTATGCCCAGCCAGACCCATGGGTAGAGGCCTGGTCACCTGGTGCTCGCCTTCGAGCTCCCGCCTCAGGTCTGGCTCCAGGACAAGACCCCAGTCTCCCCAATCCAGATGGAGTCACATGATCCTTTTTGTTCATCATGTGGTGACCTAGTATTACAGAAGCGCACGTGTAATTGAAAAATTTGCAGATTTGAATCCCTGACCAGCAAAGTACCACTGAGGTACCCTGAGCAAGGTACCGCCCCCAAGCACTGGTCCCCGGGCGCTGAATTAGCTGCCCGCTGCTATGTCATAATGTCACAAACCGTATGGCTCAAATGCAGAGGACACATTTAATTGTTGTGCACTGTGTGCTGTGGTGTGTCAACAATGACAACTAATCACTTCACTTCATTAGGGTCTATGTGAATTTCACTTAGTACGGTCACTCACCTAGGACCAACCTACCAGGGGTAAATGCCCTTGACACCATAGCTCCTAGGATCACAAAGGCACACAAACTCCTCTCCCACGATAAGACAGATATTTATGAAGGGATGGATGAATGGATGAATGGATGGAAACGGAAACATACACTTATTGCACCCCCTTGTAAAAACATGAGAGAGCTGGAGGACAGCACTAGAAAACCACAGAAACCCCGGCAAGAAAGCAATTAATATGTCAATTTAAAGTTAATTTATTACAAATTATTAAGATAGCGTAAGTCGATTATTGTAGAAAGAACTCAAATTAAGTATATCTGAAAACTGAGTACATCAGGAAACAAAACAATCCTTTTACAGTATATCACTATCATAATATATTCAAAATGAAATTCATTTTACAAAAAAAATATACAATTATATTTTGCGTAAATTAAAGTTTAGTTGATCATGCAAATGTGTCCAATTAAAGGTAGGATTTTTACATTATCCCAAAAATCCCATAATACTTGTTGATTTGTTAACCATAGTGTGCTAATATTTTCTGGTTTTGCATCGGTCTTCAGATGTATTTGTGGGACATGCACTGCACTGTGCAGAACATCCAAATAACAGAACAGAACTTTTCAATCAACGAAACAAGTATTTACACACAGCAGCTCCTCAGGAATACAGAATAATATTCTATTATGTTAGTGGAGGCAACATGCAGAGACTTGAACAATCGTTCTTCGATTTTTTTTTTTTTTTTTTTTTTTTATCCTAATCATTACACTGCCTGCAACCCCTACTAACACTGGAAATGATGACTATTGCACTCCAACGAGGGATTGACATGATGTTATTCTCATTTGGCTGAAATGTTACAGTTACAAATACTAAACTGGACTATCTTTATAAACTTATCCAGGACGGGGTTGAAGGTCCCTGACACCCAACATTTCATAGCCTTAGTTTTATTGAGCTAGTATCGGGAAAAATTCACTTAAAGCACTTGTGTAAATCGCTCTGGCTTAGGGCGTCTGCCAAATGCTGTAAATGTAAATGCAGATGTAAATCTAAGGTGCATTGAGCGGGAAGAATCCTCGTATGTCACAAGGCAAAGGCTCCATAGGCCATTTCGAGATACTAGCCAACAAAACTGAACGACTCTGATTATCCATAAGCAAGATACACAGCAAAATGTGAAACCTTAGGTGTGAGACAACAGTGACTCACTGACGAGGGCCAGGAGAAAGGAATTCTGGGCCCCTGTGATACCTAAGGGGTGGTGTATCCCTATTGGTCGATTTTGGCGACAGGGGCCCCCTCCAGTCTTACGGGACCAGGGCAAACATACCCATCCCCCCCTCCCCAGCAACAGCCCTGACCAGTGCACCAGTCTGGATGTTGCTAAGGAATGTGAAAAAATATTTGTGCAAGTAAACTAATGAAACTGTTATTCAAGTACTGGCAATAATAATAATCAGCCCACTAATGCTTGCTGATCAGTAGTTAGTCATTTCTGCTGACAGCTAAAAGAGTTTTATTATTAGGTACCATTAATTTCAGGTCTAATTACATGGTTACCAAATTACTTTTGCGCAATTCAAATTACACTTGTTTCCAGGGTACAGGACAAAGAACGCTTTCCGGTAAACAGCTAATTGTCAGTTAAATACAAGCTGAAAACGATTACATATCCTATATATGGAACTGTAAAAACACACAGAAACCTGATCATTTTACTATGAAGATTAATGTAACGTCTCTGTTAGTTATGATCCCATGGCATTACAGTGGAAAAATGTGCACAGTGCTGCCCCGAGTGGGCCTCTGAAATGCACGCTGGCGTGAAGCTATGCTTAAAAACTAATTGCTGTCCAGCCTTGTTGCACTTTACATTTGGCCCACAGATATTCAGTTTGGATATTTTGAAAGCTGCATTGAATATATCAATGTCAGTGGCATTAAAAGCCTTTGAGCATGTAAAGTCTATCTACACAAATAGGTTTAATAAAGACACTACATTCAAGCTATCAGTATCATATTTCCAATGAAATACATTTCTGGTAACTGCATAGGACCACCTACCTAAAATGCTCTTGCAGAAAGGCCATTGGTCATGAAATCTAGAAACCATATTGCAAATGACATTTTATGATGTAGTGTAGTTCCTCTATGAAGCCAGTTCATTTAAAATGAAAGATTAGAAGATGGATGGATATATGGAATTAAATGGCTTTGTAACAGATAAACTGATTTGTGATAGAATTTACTGTTTCAGGAAATGTATAGTTTTAAAAAATATCCCAGGCACAAACAAAGATTCTATAGCTGGTATAATACTATTATACCAGCTATATATAAGTCCTGTAGTTAGAAAATGATTTTTCTTAGTCTGACCTTTAGATACAGTTTTGTTGGACTGAAGTCTACCCTCTCTGAAGTATCATTAATGCAAGGTGGAGTGATGGACAAAGTGTAGACAGTCTTTGTGTTAATATCAGTAAGGATCAACAATGAAATTAAGTACCTTCAGCGACGAATTGCATCTATAAAGTGCAGAAACAAGAGAACTTTCCTGTACCAGTAATTCTGTCCTGACAGCTTTCGCGTTTAAAATTAATTTGAAACGCAATTAATGATTTCAGTCTCATTCTGCCAGTCATCATTACTGGATGTCAGCCGGTGATTTATTTCTACAGTGCCCCGAATTGCAACTCTAGTAGAGGTTTTTTATGCAATATGAAATGGTAAATGGTTAATATAAAGGTAAGTGGGACAAAAGCAAAGGTACAGATAATCTTAGGCGACATACAATAACAATTATGCTTTTCAAGTAAATGCAAAATCCACCTAGTGATCCTGGATCGATTGGTTCGGCTGCCTTCACATTTTCCAAGCAGTTCCAAAATGAAGACAGTGATACTTATAAGGTGATGTCCTTCACAATTGTATTATTTTTCTCACTGCATACAACATTTGAGCTTCAGCTCCTGAGAGGTAGTGATGTAATTCTTATATACACAAAAGCGCGCTAGAGGGTTAATTAAGTAAAACGGAAAGTGTTACAAAAACTGGAAGCTGACAGAAGACTGTTGGAAATCTGTTAGTGATGAGCAATAATTTAACAGGAGTAGCAGCCATTACTAAAGGAATCCAGAGTTTTCCACGGATGGTGATGCATTAAATGAGCCTTTGCCAGGTTATATGTCATGTGCTTGACTCACTGCAGACTCCTACACAAGACATGGTTTACCAGCTGGGTTTGAAAATAGATAATGCCCTGCTTACAAAGATGCTGCGTGCTGAATAAATCACATTTGCTGTGGAGGGTCACTCTAAAAAGAGGCTCGAACATTAAAGCAATAAGAGATTAAAATACATGCTGGAATTCTGTTGAGTGAAGCAGGAAACTGATACTGTCTCTTTTGAATTTATGGGAGCAACCAGCCAATGATAGGCCTACTATATTTTTAGTTATAAATCACACACATATTTTTTTTCTCCTTCAAATAGATACATTTTTTATTATTATTTTGAAAAATAAGAGAGAATGATCCAAAAAGTAAACTTCTTAAGCTATCAGAAAAAAAAATATTTAAAAATAGCATTTCACTTTAATCTAAGTAAAGTGATTTTGCCACTTCATGAATCTCAGACTTCAACCCATGGAAGAGAATGTACAAGGTTCACATGTTCGATATGTGACATTTAAGATTCTTCATTGTCACGCAACCAGAGTGCTGCTATTTGGATGCATTAAATCAGTCAGTTATGTGCAATGACAATGCAAAGTACACAAGACACCAACGCCTCCAAACTTAAACCGCAAAAGTGGCCGCAGTAAAAAATACACCATAGCGTTCAATTAAATTTAAGCAAATGGTGATAGATGGATGTGTTAAATACACTGTAGAATGCAATTAAATAGGAAGGCACATTCATCACGCACAAATAAAAAAGGCGCAATGTAGACTGTGTGCATTGTGCAGAAATGTTTGTAACTGCAACACAGATGACATGAGGCTTTGGAGGTCAGACATCTGTAGCATCTGCCAGAGAGGTGAGTCTGGAAGAGCTAATGAGCTGGAAGAGAGAAGTCAGAATGTGTCGTTAGATCAGTCTGCTTGGTGTAGAGGGGGTGAACGCATGGACATTTAGGGCATGTGATTTTTTTGTTGCCTTGGAAACAACAAACACCTGTTTCCCTTTTGTTTGTATGTGCTTGCATACCCAAAGAAGGAGACCTGTTTTGTATCTATGTTGTGCTTGAAATGCATCTCATTTTGGTATAGAGATTTTTATTTTATTATGTGTAATTTCACAAATGTGTTTGTGGATTTGTGTATACAGCCTTCCTTTGATTTGTAAATTGAGTATATACATCGAAAAACTGTTTCCATTATTTTAAATGTGAAAATAATTATGCATTTTTAGTGTACTAACAAATAATTTTTCAAAATATCACAAAATCAGTTAAAGTCCTTCTCTGCATGGTATTTGAGCTAAACAACACTATTTGCATCAAACACAAGGGGGTGCCACTTTTCAGTAACCACTAAACTAACATATGAGCACCCACCAACTGCCACAGAATCTCACAGGATCCCTCTTACTGCCCGGGCAGCTTGGAACAAAACTCTCTCTCCACCAACTTTATCACCAAACTTTGGATGAGATGCACTATCAATCTATTTTGTTTCTTCATCACATTCAGGTGGTGACAGACCTCCTACATCATGGCCTTCTTGAAGTTGCAGCTCTTCCGGGGCCCAAAAGTGGCAGAACATCTCAGTCACCAACGTCTCCCATGTCGTCATGACACTCTGATCCTTTTGTAAGCTTTCTCTGCCTCCATGGTTAGGCTTCCTGTTTTCCTGTTGCTCTGATTGCTATTTCCTGTGTTCTCCTTGGCCTCCTCCCGCCACTTGGACTCCCAGGCCGAGAGGTTGCTTTGGAAAGTGTTTTCAGCTTTGGTCATTCTTCCTGCCATTCTCTCATATCTTCCCCAGGAAGCATCTGCCCTAAACTCAGATACTGGCACAGACTCAGAGTAGTAGCACTCACAGTGGACATTGAACTCCCCATGTCTCCCTGGAGGATCATAAATAATTTGAAATAAGTGTCGCGCAAATAGGGACATTGAAATATATTGACACAGAACCCTGGTTGGAGGCTCTTTGCTTTCACAATTCACGAATTCGGTGTTTGTTTCACCAGATCCTGAAATGGACACACAGTAGCCAAGGACTCAAGTGACCTGTAATATGTTGCTCTATGACAGTGCGGATCCCTGACCTACGGCAACTTATACATGGAACTCTTTCAGTCCAAGGTAATTTTAGTTCCTATTTTTCATAATTTTTTATTTCACACAAGTTTGCAGCTGCTTCATCATTTTTATTTAAACACTTTTTTTCAATTTTGGTTCCTTTTTGGTTTTGCATCTCAGTATAGTTTTATATTTAATTCAGTTTGCATTTTTACTGAGCTTCATAAATTAGTTTTCTTTTAATGAAAGAAGCCCTCGAATGAAAAGACACAGCACACAATGAACTATGAATAGTGCCACAGCTTCAACAAACTTTCCGTAACATTTTGTATAATGAAATAATTAAATAGTAATAATAACAACAACAAAAAAACAATAATTTGTCTTAGAAAACTTCGGCTTTGCAGCCATAATGCATTATTATTCCTTTGATGGTTCTAACTTTAACTGCATAAATTTTGATCCCCCAATGGAGGATTAGAATGGGAAGCTGACACTGGTTCCTCTCATCCCACATAGCAAAAGTACAGTACAGTACTCACACTGTTTTACTAACGGTTTACTGCAGCATTATTCCCCTAGAGTGACTGTTTCTTTAAATGCCCATTGTGTAATATTTGCCTCATAATAAGTGATTTCATTTTTATAATGTCACCCTACTTCCACCCATTTTGTGGAAGTGGACAATTTTATCTAATTGAAGCACACTTCCCGTGTTCACTGCCATGAAAGCACCTCCCAGAATTAGTGGAGGAAGCAAAAAATTGCAAGCTTTGGCAGCCAGTGTGATCTGGAAGAAGCTCGCAGCAGGCCAGGCAGCCGGGTGAGTGTAGTGAAACTCACTGGAAAGAGAAAATGGAGCACTGGATTTTCTTGATGTTTTTCATCAGGGTTCACTGCCAGCATGCTGTAAATTACTTCATTAACCATAAAGAAGCCAGTTTTAACGAAGCTTTTACAATGTGTAACGACTCCAGTTTTCTGACAGACATGAGTAGCGTGGAAGAAGTTAACAGTGGCATTCTTCCAGAAGTGTCCCACGCACTGCATTTGAAGGGGAATTTCAGTTTCTGGATTGGTCTGAAGAAATTCAAAGAGCAATGTTTTGAAAAAGGACAGCCTTTGTTTGGATTTGTGTGGACGGTAAACAACAGTTCCCTGTCAGATGTTAAAAAATGGAGATATCACCCTAGAAAAACCTGCACAAACATATTGTGTGGAGCACTGTCTGTGGAGTACAACGGAAGCAGCATTACTGACTGGGGGTTTGAGGAGAAGAACTGTAACGCGAAACAAAAGTTTATTTGTAAGAAGGTCTCAGAGAAAAAAAGTACAAAGCCTGACAAAAATGGAAACTTAAATAAAAAAGGGACTGGTTCGCTTCTCAGTTCTAAGCCCACAGATTCCTCTGATTTCATTCTGTCTGTGCAGCCTCCCGTGACAAATAATACTCCATCCAGCTCTACTCTGACAATGGTCACAGCCGCTGAGCCCAGTGAGATTCAGCACGGCAAACTTAGCGTTTTCATGCCTGTGTTGATAGCGCTGTCAGTGTTGGTGTTTTTGGTGACTGTCGTCTTGGTGACTGTCAAATGCTGCCTCATCAGGAGGACGAAGAAATGCAGGGGAAAAAAGGGCCACAAGTCCAAAGAGACAGTCGATCTAAAAGACAGAGATGCAGAGGAGCAGATGAACGAGAAAGACAGCTTAAGGAGCTGAAAAAGCAGAACAGAGAAGCTCGTTCGTGGGTAAATGACTTTTGTTTTGCATTTCTTTTCATTAAAATGGTAGTAAATGATTAGTTACAGTGATTATTGTTTAAGCCGATGACTGTACAATTCAACCTAATGTTACACAAAAGACAATGTCATAGTTTAGATATGCAAAATTTAAATTAATGTGTATTTTTATGTATACGTTTAACACATTTCCAGTAATTGCAAAAATGAAGTTTAATACCAGTCCAAAGTGTGTGTATGTCTGCTTGAAAGTATTATCATAATATTATAAGATTTGTCTATTAATAGATCTTATGTACAAATGAATTGGAATCTCTGTCTTCGTGAGAAGATGGCCTAGTGATTCTGTGGGCATCACTGGTCCCTCACACCTCCAGGGTTGGTTCTTTGCATCCCAACCTGTGTGTGAGGAGTTTGATTGTTCTTCTCATGTTGCGCCAGATTCTTCCACATCCTCTGGATTTCTCCCACAATGCAAAGACACTCAGCCTAACTGGAGCCCCCAAGCTGCCCATAACGCATGATTATGCGCATATGCGTGGATGGACTGGCATGCCATACAGGGTGTGTTCCTGCCTTGTGGCTTCTCCGCATGGAATTGTTCCGAGCCTCCCTGGAACCCAGAATAATATAAGTGGTTGGAAGAAGGATCGTAGGAAGGATATTGGTATTTGTAAGTTGCAGAGCTTCTGATTGCCTCATTTCTGCAAATATAGGTCCCACTGTCAAGAGGGGAGGAGGCAGACACAAGTTTGCAGCTGCTTCATCATCTTTATCATTGCCATGGCAACCCCAAGCAGCATGGTTATCCTGACGTATTTCAAAGGCACGCCCTGCCGAGGTGACTGCTGATCGGGCAGTTCTCCGTTTTTCTGCAAGATTATGACCCAAACACACACTATTGTTCAAGAACTGGGGAAGATGGAAACTGAAGGACAATTCAAACCGATGACCTGGCCTGGCTCTAAACCTCGTTCCCAAAGGCATGTATGGGCTGAGCCGGCCTGAGGAATCTCAGCAAGGCAACCTACAGGCAGCCTGAGACTCTGGGAAGCACCGACCCTGTGCAGGGGAAACGCGCGCGGAGATTCCACCATGAAAGAATTTAAAATTTCCATGACTTCTGCTTTAGTATTCCATATGCTTTTATGTCTTAATGTGCTTTTTTAACGTTTCTATTAGCAGATGTACTCAAATGAGGGGGTCAGCATGTGGCTCAGTGGGTTAAGCCTGTGTACCTGTAATCACAAGGTCGCAGGTTCAAACCCAGCCTCAGCATGTCTGCGGGTCCTTGAGCAAGACCCTTAACCCTTAGCTCTCTGGGCGCCCCAACAGGTGGCTGCCCTTTGCAGACAGCTTCTGCTACAAAGAGCAAGTTGAGGGAGGCATAAAAAGAATTTCCCCATGGGGACAATAAAGGGTTCTATTATTATTATTAAATATTTGACTGGTACTATATGCGTCTAGCTCAATGAGTATATAGAAAACTCATGCCATTCAAACAACTGGTGTTATCGCTTGTCAAAAAGGTGTTTCACAAAATACTTCATGTTTTAAGAATCTCCAGGCATTTGTACATTTTTCCAGTACTGATCAGGCTCATCTTCCTTTCATTAAATTTTTATTTATTAAATTTTGCCTGGAACAGAATGACTACATATTGTGCCAACTGGCGACATCCAAACTTAAAAACCAAGAAGTCCAAGAGAAATGTAAAATTATAATGTGTCGTAATCTCAGGTTATGTATAAGAAATTCCATAAACTCAATACATCAATGGCACAGACATAGATTTGGTCAAAATGTATAATTTTATTAATTTATTATGACATAAATTTGCTATTTCTTTTAACTTTTCCATATGTCGATGTTTACATGTTTTAAATCTGGTTGAACCAAATTATGATAAATTTGTGTGAGCTGTAGGCATTGTTACTGATCTAAACATTGTTTCCAAGAAAAGTTCAAAATTACCATTTGTAGTTTCTTAATAGAACATTTTCAGTAGATTGCAAAAGCGATTAACCTATAAACTCACTGGGATGGTAAATAACATTGGCTTTTGAGTTGCATTTGTAACCACAATGAATCTTACCTAAGGAGCATAACTAAATTGCAAGCAATAATAGTTTTTAATAATGTACCCCGTTATTTGTAATCGAAAATGACCTTGGCACGTAAAAAAATTGGTATATGCGGATAATACAGTCCTGGTCGCATTAAAATAATTCATGTTTGGACTAAAAATATATATGTGAAACAAATATCAACAGAAGAAATTCTTCTTTCAGCCAAAGGTTGGATTTGAAATGCTTTGTTCATTGACACTCAAAAGTGCAGTATGCACGTGATGAAAACATGGCCGCCTGCAGCGCAGACCGATGGAACCAGACAAACTATTTCCTGTCATTAAAAGTGTTATGAAGTCAGACACCTACTTCCTTTTTCTGAATTGCCTTTTATCTTTTATACTTAAATTAGTATTTTATCTAGGTATTGCTCAAATCATCACCTTTTCTAAAACGTCTTTGATATGTTCTAAAACACTTAACGTCAAAAAAATGTACCAAAACAGCAACGATTTAGGAAACCCAAATTTCTCTGTCAGTTTACTGGTCATAAGCATGCAATAGGAATCCAAAGAGAAAAGCATAGCATTTGCCATAAGCCCTCTCTTCTGCATAGTAACAGAGTATAAGGAATCAACTTAGGCCCCATTTTCTAAAACAGCGACCTGGGGAAATATTATTTTCTCAATTGAATTGTCTCTCAGTTGACTTCCTTTGTAATGAACCTTCCTTTCAACATCAAGAATGTTCGTCCTTTTTAAAATTTTCCCCTCTCCTCGCTTCTAAGTCAGTAAAGTATTTTCCAACATTCAAGTGCTGTAGACTTTGGTTTTAGGCTAACTGAATGTTTCACACCATTACCATGATTAACTATCTGCAAAACAGCCTTTTTATTGCCTACAGCAGGTTTTCACTAATTCCCCAGAACATCTGTGTGTGCAGTAACATTTATAATATGTAGGTCTATTATCAATTACAAAAAAAAGATTACATTCAACGTTGATTTTTTTTTTCTTTTTCTAGATATACCCAAAGTGGAAAGATGGGAGAAATGTGCTGAGACGGTATTAAGTTCTTTTTTTAGCAGATGAAAATGCAAGTTACAATGTACGCCTTGTCTCCTCCTTGTGGTGTTTCCTGCGTGTGTTGCAGGCTCTCTGTTTTATAGCCTACTGTTGTGTTCCGATTACTGTAACATGCCTTTAACAATAGGCGGTATTTATGACCAGTAAATAATGAGAGTTTTTGTTTTCCTTGTTGTTTTGAGATGTTAAACCACGTCAAGCTATGAGCGTTTTACTAATTTGATATTTAAGTGTTAATTGCAAATTATGCTTAGTCGCGGTTCCCAAAATATAATGCATAAAGGTACGATGTTTCCGTGTTTTCGGAACTATTTTAATTAAAAAATTTAGTTTTATAATAAATACCTGCTCGCACAGAATTAGACACATATTTCGTCGTTCGCTACTAGTTTGAGAACAAGATATGAAAGCAAGTTCATTACTAATAGAAATAAAACATTTACGCGCTATTTTAATGACACAATTTAATTACGTCAATAAAAAAGACAGAAACGGCGTTACCCATATGGAATAATGCAATAAGGACATTAAAACACATAATGATCACATTAATTAACTGGGCTGGCTACAATGTGGTGGTTCTTGAGGTGCAGGTGCCGTTCCGGTAAGCGCTATCTGACTCCATATTATCGGGCTGAAATTCATCCACACTGTAGCCGCGACTTTTCAGGGCTGTGGCATAGTAATCGATGGGCTCTTCCGTGGCGTTGTCCATCCATCGGAGGCACAAGATCCTTTGGAAAGAGCGCTTGAAATTGTCCGACAGGAATCCATAGAGTATGGGATTAGCGCAACTGTTGGCGTAGCCTAAAATAACTGCGAGCTGGCTGACTGTCGCGTTGTGTCGCCCCACGAAGACGTTCACAAGCTGGACAATGTGGAAGGGCATCCAGCAGATCACGAATACTGTCACCACCATCATCACCATCAGAGTTATCTTGCGCTCGGACTTTTTGCGCTGTTGCCAGCCCGCCTTCAAGGCGACCACTCTCATCTTAAAAATGATGAGAATATAGCACAGGCATATGGCAATGACTGGGAACAGAAAGCCCATTAAAAAGGCATAGATCACAAATACAGCCATCCACTGTCGCACTGGCTTCGGCATCTGCATGTTGCAGGCAACTGAGCCATCCGAATTTGGCGCTGTCGTGGAAAATATTATAATGGGCAAAATTACTACAATAGAGAACATCCAAACCCCCATGTTGACTATCTTGGCTATGGTAGGTCTTCGGTATCTGGCAGCTTTGATGGGGTGCACCACAGCAATGTAACGGTCTATGCTCAACACTGTAAGGCAATATATACTGGTAAACATATTAATAGCATCAACACTTAGGACAAGTCGGCACAAAAGCGAGCCAAACGGCCAGTGGTGGAGCAGAGAAGAAGTCACCAAAAAAGGCACACTCAGCATCAATAACTCGTCCGCGATCGCCAGGTTTAAAATGTAAATGTTGGTCGCCGTCTTCATTTTCGCATACCTGAAAATCACATAGATCACCATAGAGTTCCCACACAGCCCCACCAAGCACACGACCGAGTAAATAAAGGAGATGAGGATTGCGCTGCCTTGAGATTCGCCTTGTGTGTCGTTCCCAGACGAATTCATAAAGTAAAGGCTGTCCTCCAAACTCAGCTGCTTGTAGGAGTTATTCAGCAGCATTTTCCTCGCCGCCGTCCGCTGTTAAAAGTAACTGCAAAGAGAATCGTTCTTGCGCATAATTTTGCCGTTTGCAATTGCACTTGCACCTGAACTCATTTGCAGCACCAGAAGAACTGTCCGGAGTATGCGTACCCCCTCTTCTCCCCATGGGCAGCGCACAAGGCGTTTCAGCACCATGGATAGTGACCGCCGGTAAGGCTCCCTGACTATTATTTGTCGGTGTTAACGTAAGATGCTGCAAAATGACGTTGTCTATTTTGTAATCGACAGTAGGACTGCTAACTGAAATAGATCTTTTGATACACGTCACCAATCCATTTTCCTGTTTTTCGTCAGCGGCACTCACCCAACCGTTTAAGTCATTATTTCTCATTGGCTTTGCACTATGTACGTACCAGTTCAAATATTGCTTCTGCAAATCCTTGGCACATGCATCATATCGCATGGTGTCGTATGCATGTACAAGAATATTACCGACTTGGTCCAATACAAAGTGCTACGAAAAAAAACCTTAGTCGATGCAAATGCATTTAATTTTCATGTTGTCAAATCATCTCATTTGTTAAACCAATTTTTAATGCACAAGCCAGCAGTACATTCTGAAGCAGCTGATTGACTTTTTATTTCCACATTTTCTGTTTGCATCACACTTTAAGAAATGAGCCCAAAATATCCAATAGAAGGATGCTGCTGTTGTTGCTTGACATGGGAGAGATTTCTTGTCATTATTTTACAGATTATATGCTTTATTTTAGTATGCTGTCATTCACCCTAGGCTAGTATCCTTACTGGTGTTTTACCCATGTGATTAAAATAAAGTAACTAAACCAATAGACTATACCCAAAATCTGAACCTGTGAGGTCAAATTGTCGTGTGACAATCTGTTTCATGCCGAAAATTGTTTTACACATCAATTGTTAAGTGGTGTCATACCAAGTAATTTTATTTCAAGCCTCTCTGCTTATAAGCACATATGTGAATATTCTGCAGCAGTCAGCCAAGATCTCTATTTTTATTTTTAGAAAATTAAACATTTTATTTTCTTGTCTTGTAGCTACATGTATTTATTTATTATTTTGATTCAATTTGCTTAGCATACATATGATGAGGGTGTTAGTCCCGCCTGTTTTTCCACGTGTAAATTACATTTGAATGTAAATATTGTCAGCCACAGGAAATGTTATATTAAATACTGTCAATCAAGTCAAAACCAATAAAAGAAGAATAAATGGCTGTTTTGATGTATTGATCGAATGATGTATTGATTATGTTCAATTACCTATTCTGTGCTTGTTCACTTACAGCTGTATTAGCGAGTCTTACTGTATACCTCTATACTAAAGGCTATTCCAAATCTATATATGGCCTATAATCCATCCATCCATCTATCCACCTTCCAACCGCGTATCCTGGCCTGGGTTTGGGGGCCTGCAGCATATCCCAGGCTGCGCAGAGCACAGGGCTGGGGGGCAGCCTGGATGGGATGCCAGACTATTGCCAGGCACATGCACTATGTGTGATTTAGAGACACTGATTAATCTAATTGCGTGGCTTTCAAATGCAGAAGGAAGTCACAGTCCCTAGAGAAAATCAGGAAAACATCAAACGGCATATAAGGAGAGCCGAGGCAGTATTCATACCCTCAGCCCTGGAGGTAGCCAGAGGTGGAGATTTCAGGTCCAGAAAGTACAAAAATAGACCACGATTTTGTTTCAAACAACCAGTTGAGTACTCTGTGACTGTGACTCTTTGTACGCAACCTGTTGGTTGAAACAAAATCCTGGTCTGGATTTGTACTTTCTGGACCTGAAATCTCCACCTCCGGAGGTAGCAGGCTGCTGTGCTGCCCACTGAGCCACCCAGACACTGCAGAGCAGGCATCAAATGAATGATACATTAACTTTTTACATAATTAAACAATTATGATCAAATATGATGCATGTAATGCTAAATCTGCATGGAATTTATAACTGTATTTGCACAATCTCACAAAAATACTCGTGAGACAATACTAGGTGCAGATCATTAACTTTCTGTTTAAACAATGGCTTGTTTAAATATTACATAACTATTTCGCTTTGATCTGCGAAACAAAAACAATGGGTTCCTTATGGTTTTGACATAGCAAAGATCACAAGCTTGGCAAATCTCCCAGTGCAAGTGCCAGATGATGCAATTTTAATTATTGTGCCCAAGAAATTGGGCACAATAATTAAAATTAAGAACAGACAGTCTTGTTTTCTTATTTGCATTGCTGACAATTTGAGTAGTTCACGCAAAAAAAATGCTTTAGCTTACTGTAATATTTGTACTGCCATCTAGTGGTACAGCTAATGGGACACTGTACTGCCATCTAGTGGTACAGCTAATGGGACACATGGATGTCCACCCTGCATCATTTCACAGTTACATTCAGAGGGAAAATGTGTTTGCTGTCTCTTGTGTGACATAACTCTCATGGTCTTTGCCAGTTGTAACAGTGTTGCATAATTAGAATAAGAATTCGCCACAGCATGTCCATTAAAGCAAGAGAACCAGGCCAGAATTAAATGTGTTTATTTGTAGAGAACAGAATTAAATATGTTTACTGTAGAGGACATTAAATCATTAGATCTGTCATTCAAGGGAAACAGTTCAGATTATCAGAGAATGTTCCATTTAGAGTAATATTTTATGCATTTTAAGGGGTGTGTGAAGAGGAGGTTAATTTGGGAAGAATGTTTATTCCATTTAATTTTTTATGTCTACAATTTTGTGTAAATTGGCATCTTTCTATTTATGCTTTTAACCTGGAATCCCAGCTGGAAGCCAGACCTAAAATTACTCCACATTCTGAATTTCTGTTCAGGCCCACCAGGTCATTTGTTATTTATGCAATTTATGGTTAAAATGATGTATTCAAGTGTCCAGCTGGATCCACTCCTGTTCTGATCCCAGGGAAATCCAGCCTGTTCTAGTATGTTCACCTGTTCTTGCTGCCAAGGCTACATGTAATGTGGTTCTGTTGACAGTCCTGACCTGATGCCATATAGACGTACTGGTTATGGAAATTCCTCCTGGATTTAACTTTGCACAGGCAAAGAAAAGTGTGCTATAGCTTTTAGGTCCTTTCCAAATGAGGGATACAAAATGTAGGTATATAAAAATATACCAGTAATAAATTTACCTGGGATCTTCTCCCATTATATCTTCTCAGAGAGTACGGTGGAAGCCAGATTAGTGACACAGAGGCTGTGGCAAGTTGTTCATTAGATGTTGAATAGCGTCGGTGCAACTGGGTCTTAAAACACCTCCATCTGCCGGACGAGTTCCTGGTGGCGCTTGGACACTCTGAGGCAGTGAGAAGCACATGGCATCCCTGGAGCATGGATAAAAAATAAAGAACACCCTGCAAATTACTGTGCGAGGTGGATGTAGGAGAGAAATGCAGAGATCCTGCCCCCCTTTCTTCACATACTACTAGGCAGGTGAAGCTGCCAACATAAAGAGTGATTTGATGATTGTTAGCATGACAATGTCCTAAACATTAATGTATCTGTTTTATTGTTCATTAAAATTTTTAGAACTCTGTGTCTGTCTCCCTAAACTGAACAAATGAATTAAAATGACATAAGTGTCTTAGAGAGGGACAGGCAGAACTATGGGAGATGAACCTACCCCCTGAAACGTTCTCAGGTGTGATACATGGTAGGGAAGTTGCTAGGATCCGAAGGCACCTGAGACCTAATCTGTCTGAGTGTTCGCAAACTGAGAGCATGGCTGCTAAAGCAACATAGCTGAAGGAGTCATTCAGGGCTCATTTGGATTCACTTGGAGCCACAGTAGCCACTGGCCTAGGCTTGTGATGTGTCTGATACATCATGTGGGACTTTGTCATTAGAAAAAAAAGTGATTTGGTAACCCATGATAAGTTGTATTGTATCTTGTTCTGGAATATCACATTTTTGGCATACTTCACTTAATGGCAATTTTAAGAAAAAATTACGGTCTTGATTTAGACATCCTTCATTGACTCTAACACACTGGAATTTTTATGGAAATTTACTGATTGTGCTATAAAAGCAAGGTGAAGACAAAAGAATTGTAGACGATGGTAAGATGCATCGATGAACCAAATCTAACTGGGCCCTCAGTTCAGGTTCTTAAAGTAATCCAAAGTTATTCCACCATCTTCAGCAGAAGGTGTCTTCAGTAGGTTATGTGTGGGCCTCGCTATGTGTCGTGCTGGAGAATCGAGCCGGACATCAGATGATCTCACAGAAGTCCTACTCAATATGACGAAGATGTCACAGCATGTTCATCACTTAAACCCAGCCTCTTCTCTGACTGAGAAGAGCATGCATACTCTTTCAAGGATGTGTGTCCGAAATGCCTTTAATATAACTTTTCTTGTGTGTGGGTGTTGCCTGTGTACCCTTGTCTTGGTGCGCATGTGACGTATAATTAATGGTTTATGCTACCTTACAAGTTGAGGATCCTAGAAAAGCTTTTCAATCAATGGGATTGCAAACAAATAAGGATGTGCTTAAAACAGAAGGAAGGAAAATATCTTTTCAAACAGAACACTGAAATATGTGAACCCAATTTTTTTTTCCATGCGTCAGAACTCTTTTCCATTAGCTAATGGCCACTATTTTAAATTTATAAATGGTCATTTATTCATTTAAAATAGCTCAAATGTGTATGACTCAAGCGTGAGATATATATAACGCAACATGAATGATGGTGGCGAGTGACAGATTTAATTGCAAAAAAGGCTTTTTGTTGCACCATTGATGCAGCCTGCTGGTCTGCCGCTGTACTAAAGCAGGCTTCTAATAATGTGCTGAGCATAAGAGAACATATTGTGTTTGTGTGTCCGGCGTGGACAAAAAGAAAATAAATTTAGAACTCTTCCACTGACCATGGCAGAGAGCACAGGAATAAGGGAGCCAGGCATGTGCGAGGAGCGAGTAGCCAGTTGTAGAAAAGAAGAGCCTGGGATGTACAGGTAGAAAGCAAGCCGGCCCTAGTGAAGGCGAGCCTGCTGAGGTGACTCATGAAGACAGAAACAGAATTAATGAATCTTAGCTGCAAAGACTGAATGAGCAGAATCATACCGTTGGATGTATTTTGTATCATTTCTTTGATGCTGAGTTAATGAATTCGGACGAAATACATAGAAACCCCAGGAAACAAAAATAACAACCAGCTTCAAAATTACTCAGATACTTGAAATACTGAAAATGACTACCTTTTGTGCAACTGGCTTTGATATATACAGGCAGGCCAATACTCATTACTGTAATTTCCTTTCATGAGTGCATATTAAATGTAACGAGGCTATGAACCATCATTTTTGCCTCATAGCTGGTGCCCACTTAACAGCATAAGTACACGTAACACTATGTGTATATCACCTGAAAGGGAGAACTATCATACAAGCGGAACCAGCACAGAATCTAAATAAATCCTTAAATGCAATCTATCAAAGAATAAGTCTGTTTGCTTGATGCTTTAGACAGAAGGGTTGCATGCAACATATTTCAAGGACTGCAGTGCAGAATATAATTTATTTTTTACATAATTTTATTAAAAAGATATATATGGAAAAAATGATTTAGAGGTTGAAGTGTATTTTGCAGGAATACTTTTTGGGGCACTGCGACCTGGACTGTGTCTCCAGTGAAGCTATAGGTATCCCTGGCCTTGCTCGTGTGTCCCAGTGCAAACATGGCAGCGTTTGCTAAAGGTTAAAAGATGGAGCAGGAAGACACTTGAAAGCCCATCTACCATCTTTCCACCTCCCAGTCCTTAAAATGTGCTTGTTTTTAGAAACCAACAGTTGAGAGAATTACAGTGAAGGATTGATGACAGCATGTGGTACTCGAAGGCCTCCGTAACACATGTGAGTGGTATCCGTGGCTCTTGTAAGCAGCAGCACCCAGAATTCAGGCCCCCACTGTTCTCCCAGGAAGGGGGTTGCTATCCTTCTCGGGTCTGGCTTCAGATCTCCCTGCAAGTAGATCAGAACTGACCCACGGATGGAATTCTCCATGCCATGTCGTCACCGAGTGAGAGTCGAAAACATTTCCCTTTCATAAGCCGGGTTCATTATCCCACTTTGGAGCCAATCCCAGAATTACGCTGGTCACCCAGTGCCGCCATCTGCCAGGCAGCGAGCCTCTTGGCTGCCTTCTGGTCTCGCCTGCATCCAGACAGCAATGCGGCAGTTAGGGATCGGGAACAGCTTGGCCTCTCCACTCACTCCGAATACGATGGCCGTGCTTCCTGTGACGGACAAGCAGGGCATTGGGGTTCGGGTTAAAACACGAGGCTCCCAGCGTCCGTGCTGTCAAAGAGTAATACAATTAGCCACATTGTCATTGTGTTTTGCATTTTTAAATTTCCAATTGGCATGGTCCCCATCGGAAAAGAGAGTAACACAAGGAGTTACTGGCTCAAGACTCATATCCTGGGGCTCATTATTTATGAAAATCTGAAAGACATTCTTGGCTTCTCACAGCCCCAGCAACATGTTAGGGTCTTTCAAAAGGAATATTTTTGTATTTCATTTTTTGATAAAGCTGCCATTGGAGTAATATTGCATTTCTCGTATCCACCCAGTCACTGAGAAATGCCATGGTCTACCTTCAATTTGAATTTTCTATGCTGAAATCTTACATGTGCTATGATTTATAGAAAGGCTTATTTGACAGAAGTCTTTGATATCAAGATATTTCAGAAGTCAGCACTGTTCATGACTTTTAACTAAAGGGATGGCTCGAAATAAAGTGAAATTAAATCGTTAATTAGACAAGAAATTATTTGAGCATGTATATTCAATAAAGGGAAAAAAAAACTGCTTATCTGGTTCATTACTACATAAGAAAACCATAGTACAGACAGATCCTGGGTTAAGAATGTCTGACTACTATACTGCCATAAAGCCGACTATACTAGACTATATTTCCATAAATCCTACTATATTACTATACTGCCATAAAGCCGACTATATAAAAAATGCAGGTAAATACAAAGGCTCGTAATAAGGAATGTACACATCACTTTGTGACACTCATGAAAACATAATATGGCTTCAAAGGTTCATTATTATTTTATTATTATTATCATCATTATTAGTAGTAGTAGTAGTGTTACATGCCTACAAATTGAACTTTAAGACAGACTTAGGGAACGGATCTCGTTCATAAACTGGGGATTGCCTGTATAATGACATTTTGAAAGTATATTTCAGAAATATTTTAGAATATTTCATCAGATACTTTCATGTATTTTCACTCTTTCATATGGACTATAAATGCAAGGTCAAAGAGACAAATGATAACTCGAAAGTCTGTAAACATCATTTTCTGTACATAAAGATATTCCTGGTAAAATATCATGCTGTCACCATACTTAGTGACAGTAAGTAAGGAAATCTTTTTGATTGAAAATGGCATAAAAATTATTTCATGCAAAGTAGCAAGGCAGGTATGTATATATAATAAAAGAGCCATTGTCATATCATTTGCCATATATCTATGCAAAACTAATAAATGGAAATAAAGCACAAAATACCACATATTGCATAATAGTCAACAGTTATATATTTGATAGTGAGAATTCCTGGAGAATTTGAAGTGGCTATTAAGGCGTGCGTTTCCATGGATACCAAAAGTTCGTATAGCACACTCTTGTGATTAGTATTTTTATTTAGCACTGGGATGATGGTATAGTATTATTTAAGTTGCTCTGCTGACTGATTTGTCTAAAGTAACAGATATTGTTATGTGTTGTGATTCCATGTTTGTTTTATTAAGGCCGGATAAACAGTGTCACTGGGTTTTGTTTTTGCAGCAAAAGTTGTCCTTGAAATGTAATTTAGAGACACATCACAACTCAGTTTGAGACTGGAACAGATGGCAGGACTAACACTTTGGTTTTTTCATTGTTCCACTCTACCAGTATGTGGCAAGGGGCCAGCTTGTCATGCAGTTGTTTTTTCTGTCTCTTCAGGGCACCCTGGTTCTTAAAAATGTTTCAGTTTTGGAGTTGTGTTGTCTGGATACAGACGGCGATCACCAGGATGCAGTCTCGCCTTCTCGCTCCCATTTGCAGACACAACGTATAACATAACATATCATGTCTGAATACGGAACAGGGAAATTTCAAACTGAGCATGATGAGAAGGTATTTTAAACCTGCCAATGTGTTGTGATTTTATCTCAATTTTAATACTATAACAGTTCATTGGGGCCACACTGCACCAAGCTTAAGTGAAGCAGATCCTTATCCTTTGGTCTTGTCTCAATAATAAAAATATGTCATAACACAAAACTTGTCATGGTAATACATTTGAAATATCTTGATAAATATCATGAAGAAGTATGTCGTGCCTTTTATGTCCCTGAAAGAAATCTGGAAGGGTGAAAAGTCCCAGGGACTATCTAGGCACTGTGCCTGAGACTCCTGCATGGAATTAGTCTTTTTATGAATAAAAGAATTTGAGAATTATCTTGGTTGCATTGATTTCTTTTCAGGCTAATTTCTCACCAACTACATTTCAGAGTTTGGTTGGTTTGTGAGTATGTTCAATGCATAGAATTTCAGGCAACCAGATGTATTGAGATCCTGACCTATGGGTTTTGCAGTTTTTCTTGAATATTTCCTTCAGAGTGTTAGTCTATGGTACATGTTCTCTGTTCCTGTATAATTCCTCATATTTGTGACCTAGAGTTTGAGAAAGGCACTGCATAAAATAAACATATTATTATGTTTTAAAATTATCAACAGTAATGATCAATATGATCAATTCCACCCATCTATTTTTATCCAGTGTAGGGTAGCAGGAAGGCTGGAGCCAATCCCAGGAACATGAGAGAACATGAGAACATGAGGCTGGGGACGCCTTGCATGGGAAGCCAGATAGAAGCATTCAGGGCAGGTCAAGGAGCTTTGGTGCATTGCCACACCCACCACGCAGCAAAACTCCTCAGGATCTCAGCTGGTGACCCCCCAAGGCGGACACACGGTCCTGCCCCACACTCTGGAATAGGAGCAGTAATTCTTCAAAAAAAGCTCTTGCCTGTGACCGAGTATGATTGCTTCAGCACTACACTATCCCATACGGTCTTGGGACGATAGCACTTACCGTATAACCTGATTCGGTACAATGAATGAAATCCAGAGGAAGTGGGTGACATAGTGTATTGTCCTTTTTGAGAGAAAACCGTTTTAAGAACCCATAAAAGAATTGTCATTTTTTTTGTTTTTATCCACTTCGTAGAAGTCACATACAGATGTGATTTTAAATTATGAGCTAACAAAGATAGACATGGTATTTTAGCAAAAATACATATGGCTGTCCATAGCGACAATAAAACATTAGTCAGCATCATTATGAGGCTATACCCGCTATAAATATTTTGATTCTGAAAACATAAAATTGAGAGTCATCAGTTAAATGACGCGACAGTTCTCTGATTTCATTAGAGAAATAATTCATACACAGAAAATCAATCAGTTCTGCGTCAAAACATACACAAATCTGAATTGTCAGTTAATAAATCCGAATTGGAAACGTTTTTTCTGAGTTGGAAACATTTTTTGGAAACACACACTGACTTGGAATGAGTTATATGTGATTCGAAAATAGACAAATCTGCCTGATGTGTAGCCTCTGCCAAAGCCTCCGGCCCAGATGGCCAAAGTATCACATTTTTATACTTTCTCAGCCTCTTCAGGCTACAATCTGGACTAGGTTGAACAATACAGTTGACACACAGCTTATCCCATCATTAAAAATGGTGACAGTGTTTCTCTTTGCCAAAGAAGGTAAGAACTCACCAGACATGGGCTGAAATCTACTATTAAAATTGAAATTCTGATTTGGAGAATTTTGCCTGTACCAGACTGGCTATGGCACAACCAGTCACATACTAATTATCAGCATATCTCTAATAATACTAATTCTAAGAACCATCATAATATCTGAAGGCTACCCAGACATCTGTCTCTCAGTTACTAGTATCTCTCGATGAGGAAAATCCTTGAACTTGTGTAGTGTACGCAAAATAAAAGCACTGAGAAAAAAAAATACATTTTTTGCATCAGAATTGCACACAGCAAGAAAGACTGGGGGATTATTGGTGCATTTTATAACCTCAGCATGACTTCTTTGAACTTCCATTTTATCCACTTATAGGTATATTTTCGGGATCTGCTCAGCAATTTGAGCATATTTAAGCAGTGCTTCCCAATCCGGTCCTCGGGGAGCCACGGATAGCCCATGTTTTTGCTCCCTCCCAGCTCCTTGTCGGTCCCTGAGGACCAGGTCTGGAAACGCAGTATTAAAGTATTACTACTATTAAGATATACGCTCAGCACTTCATGAAACGGAGCTGGGGATAGATCAATAACTCTTTAGCATCGGTCTAGTGCAGGGTGTCAAACTCCAGTCCTGGAGGGCCAGAGCCCTACAGTACATAGTTTTTTGTTTCCTCTCATTTAACACACCTGATTCAACTCCTTGTGCTAATTATCACACGGCTCTTGAGCTGAATCATTTGTAGTGGAACAGGGAAAGAACTAAGCTACACAGGGCTCCGGCCCCCCGGGACTGGGGTTTGATGCCCCTGGTCTTGTGGATGGAATAATCCTCATTAAGTTCTTTCATGATAATGCCATTAGAAGCTTTCAGCAACTTCACGGCAAAGGTCTACATGCAAGGAGTTTGGAGAGATGCAGGAGAGACAGAGCTGAAAGATGTTTTGGAAAACCATTCATCGCCTCAGGAGGGGAGACTATAAGTTGTAGGTCTACTTTGAGGTGCAGTTTTGCCCTCTCATCAAGAGGCAGTGCTGGACTCTTCTGGAGAACCTTACTTGCAGCTGAAGGTGCTATGGTGGTCAGAGGCCTCCTTAATAGTACGGCACAGCACTGGTTGTCGTTGGGATGTCATAAGAACATAACATAAGAACATAATGATCAATAGGCCAATGCATCCTATCAGTTACCTGTTTCCCCACAAGGTCATGTCAAAGGGTCTGAGAGGCCGTCCGACAGAAAACCCTGAGTTGCCGATGGGCGCTCTGGTTCGGCGCGCTCTGGTTCGGCGCGATCTGGTTCGGCGCGCTCTGGTTCGGCGCAATCTGGTTCGGCGCAATCTGGTTCGGCGCGCTCTGGTTCGGCGCGATCTGGTTCAGCTCTTTGGGCTGATAATCTGGCAGTGTGCTTTGATGGTTTGTTTTTCATCTTACATGCATTACGTACATTTTACAGTCCCATGGTGACAAAATCAGTGAATGTGAATGTGAATCTTATTGATTCATGTTGTGACTAAGCAGTGTTCAATGATCTTACACAGTGGTGATGTAATCGGCATGAAGTCCTTCATTTAATTTTACACACATTTCTTTGGCTTAGATTTTTATTTCACCCATATGTGCCTGACCTTGGTCGATGGTGTTGCCCTGCAGTGTGGGAGTTCTGCTGCTCCCCCTATTGGCACTCTCTGGCATGGCGCCATGTCGTCTATAGAACTGGCATGTGAAACAGTGGAGGCCATCATCTGGCTTCTTTATTTATTCACTCAAGACTGATAAAAAAATATAGATGATTAAAATTGGGGGAAAAATGCATTAAACAGGGATTATTCCCAGAGGGAAAGTATGAGTCACTGAAGTGGATACAAACATTCAACCTTGGCTAATGAAAACAAATTTGAGTCATCCTGCCTCCACGAAAGATAACTGATATCATATTTTTTGAGATGATGTTTATTGAAAGTGATGCAGATAGGCCACATA
>JAODKF010000030.1:5096755-5116507 GCA_026779585.1 Mormyrus proboscirostris | reverse complement strand
CCTGCCTCCACGAAAGATAACTGATATCATATTTTTTGAGATGATGTTTATTGAAAGTGATGCAGATAGGCCACATATTTTAACATACCACCATAACAATGGATACCACACAAATAGCTTGTAAAATTATAGTAAATAAAGCTATATTAATGCAAGCTGTAAGAAAAAACGACATTATTAATTCCAGTTTTTTTCCTGGTTTTGGTTTTGGGATATTAGTGATCAAATTTCTTCACAATAAATCTTATGAAGTATTAATTCTTTCATTTTAAATAGTTTATAATGTAAAGACTTCATTCCTACAAGTTTTGCCTCCACATATCAAACAGCTATGGAAGTAACTTAAATGTGTTTCTGGATCCCTAAAACACTTCTTGACATTGCACACATCTTCACTGCATCTGCATGAGGTTTATGTATATGTGTCTAAAACTTTATGGTGTCTCCAGGTGAAATACAGCAGCTGTTTTCCTCTGCCTCTCGGAGCTGCAGAGCCATTTTGTAGTCAGATATTGCCAGTTCGGTTGAGCCTAGATGGCCGCGGACGTCTGACCGGAGCTTGTATATCAGAGCATCATTAGGCAGGAGCTGCAGTGCTGAAAAATAATAATAAATACACACACACACACACACACACACACACACACAAACCGGCATCAAGTTACCAGACTAATGAAAAGCTAAAGCACTCAAAAATTACCTAATTACCTGACAGGAAACTTTAGTGTCGATTGTTACTCGATTAGGACAGAGTATGTATGACCATCGGAATGGTGCATAGTCAGGACACCTGGTGGGGAAGTCAGGGCGATTCAAAGAGCCCCTGAATGACAGGCCATGAACATTTTGGAACCTAACTGGATTTTTCTGGGTTGGGGAGACAATATGAGCCGTGAGACTGCCCAGGGAGGCTGGCCGTCGCAGCCAGACCTGACAATCGATTTCGCTCTGTTTAAACCGAACACAAGTAATGATGGGTCTGCACTGCATTGCATCGGTGACCCAATGAAAGACAAGAGACTCGTGTGCCTGAGTTTTTTAATCCAAACGCCGAATAACAAACTCATGATGAGCAGTCCAGCATAAAAGCTTCCTTTCTGACACGAGAATGAACTTTTCAGATATTCCACGGGTACTATGGTAACCGGAACTGCCTCCCTGTTTCAGCGGCAATAACGCAAACGTGAATTGTGCATCTGCTAAATCTGTGCTGCTTGGTTTGTACTTATATAAACAAAAGTAGCCTACTAGTTCATGCATGGTGGCTCGATGCATATTTCTCTTTTCAAGACACAGTTTTATAACAGAATTATGGGTTATGTTTGCTGTTTGCCATAAATTGCATAACCAATAGGCAACTTATTTATGTTAAATTCTATTTTGTTGCTAACGTGGATACAGAAAAACACAATGTTACCACAAAGTAAATTTAAAAATAGCACACATTTACTCCTTTTAAATAGTCTTTTAATATTCAAAATTAGTCTTTGCTTTTCTATAAGGGTTTACTTATGTAAGTAAGGTAGTATTTCTGTCATATTGCTGTCACATACCATCCTACTCACACACATCTGACTCTTTTTCGCAGTCATCAGGCTGAAGCAGGTTATTTATGGGTTCAGTGAATGATAAACACTCTATATAACATAGATAAAATGAAGACCATGAGGATTCTACCTAGATATGGATGTCCTTCAAAAATCTCCCACAGAGCAACAAGAAAAAAACCATGCAGGATGTCCAAAACCTCATCCAAGAATCTCCTGTCCTGCCACGCTGCAGACAATGCCTCATTTAAATAGTAACAGCAATCATGAGAGTTTGGCCAGAAAATAAAACTCATAAAGGAGCATTATCACCTTCCTTTTTTAGAAAAATGTAGACAAATGAGTATAAAATGTTTTTTCTTTTTTCAAATTCATTGTTTGGCACAAAAAAACTTTATTCCAACTGTCGAGAACGGCAAGGAAAGCGTCATGATTTGGGGTTGATGCCTATAATGAACGCAGATGACTTGTCATTATCAAAGGAACAAGGAATTCTGAGTCATACCAAAATATGCCAGAGGACACTGTCAACCAAAAGCTAACAATCGTGATTTGCTTATTTTCATTAGAAACAGGAAGGCAAGAGCGACTAAATTTCATTGCTGACCCTGAAAGTCACTGTTGCATTTGTAAATGTAAGCTACCAGCTTTATGGACAAACAACTGGTTCCATTCAGCAGCAAGACCTTCAGCGTTGCTTCAATAGTCTGATTTTTGTGGAGAAATTCATATTCTAAGCAGATCATCTGGTGAGTTAAAGTCTGACAGGCGGAATCCATGCGGCAGCTGATAAGATCTTTATTTCTGTACTTTTTGTCACGATAAAGCAAACCAGTTAATTAACTGTCTGACACATGTGCAAGTATGTGTATGAATGTATTACGTGTAGAATTTGCAGATATATAAATCATTATACTAGAAGTATTAAGGTTTTAGATAGAATGCAAGATATTTTTTTTCCATCTTCTGAACTCCAAACAGATTGGCTGTGAATGATAACGGAACCAATCTGGCAGGATGAGGGTTGCTATGAGAATTTTTAATGGCCTACTGGGCTCTCTGTCTTGGAGGGTTGCCTGGGGGGTGAAAATGTTCTGAAAGATAGCTGCTTCGTTCTCGTCAGTGATCGGTACATGCGAAAGATGTCATTTGAGGGGCCATCATCAGAAATGTGTCACGAGAACATTCTGGCAATCACTGTTATGACATGTGGTCATACCAGAGCATGCGTCCAACCTCCAGCCACGGTCACAGAGGCCCCGGACGTAAGGCCGGGATGTCAAGGGGCACCGGAAGACACTCACACAGTCATAGACTATGGATGTCTCATATAACTGCATGTCTTTGGACTGCAGGGGCAAATTCCACACACATACCCCCACCATGGGGTCCATACTGACGCATATAATAATAATGATGTCCTGGATATAAAGTTATTGGTACCAAACTGCATTCTGGTTTTATACATGTACCTGTTTGTAGTTGAACATATTTTTAAAGGGGCCTTATTATGGTTTTCTAGTTTTTCCATTTCCTTTTTTTAAAAAGGACACATTTTTTTAATTTATTTTTAGCTACACTACTGCATATTTGATAATTTGGTAACTTACTAAACTGGTTTATTGTTTTTTACTGTTTTTTTTGTTGTATAATGCAATATTTTTCTACTACTACTTGTACTTTTACTTTTACTTACTTTTACTTTACTTTGCTTTCTCCTTTTCTCTCGTAACTGGTCGTTAAGCAACTACAACAAAAATAATTTCCCTCCAGGGATCAATAAAGTTTTTTTGATTTTGTTATGTAGCTTTAAGTGCATGGGAACTGTCTGCATTAAACACAGCAAAGGGAGTAACTCTCACCACAGACACCACTCTCTTCCCTAATGTACCTGAAGCACCGCGTTGGAATTCCAGCTCTTACTTCCGTAACATGGTGAGGTCACCTCGTAACACAATCCTTATTGGCCAGCTACCTGCAAGCTTGGCATGCCCTCACACAGAATGTGGCCTGTGCGGCAACTTTTTCCAACAGGAACGTGACGTATAGGGCATGCTGATCAATTAGGCAAATTGGCCAATCAGAGCACACTAGGCTCATCAGGGGTGGGGCTTAAAGCTCTAACAGAGCATTTCTGACAGAGTTATAGACAGAGTGAATAGAGAGAGTGGTATGGTTAGTACCGTAGCTTCACACCAGATCTGCTTGCAGCCCCAGGCTTCATGTGTCTGCAGTATCCATGTTCCTATGTTGGCATGTTCCATGTCCTTCCGGGTTTCCCCTCACAGCAATGGCCTGGCACCCTGTTCAGGCTGCTTCCTGCATCTTGGAATATGCTCACCCTGACACTGAACTGGAAAATGTGTATGGAAGCTAGATCATATCTGACCCTTTGGAAATGTGCCTCTGAAGTTTCAAATAACTTGGTCAGACCTGCAACCCAGCTATGTTCATATAGCCACTTTTCACTGAAAAGAACACTCTTTTAAAGATCAGAAATAACCACAGACTGTAAATAACAAAAACCATATGGAAGATTTAAGAAGATAGATGGCAAACCTTGCGTGAGGTCCTTCTCTGCGAGATGGTATCTCTTCAGAGAGCAGTAGACGTTGGCTCTGTTGAAGAAGATATGGGAGTTTAAAGGGTTGATGTCTAGGGCCATGGAGAAGTCTTGCAGAGCTTCTGGAATCCTCTGAAGCACGGCATGTGCGATGGCCCGGTTCAGCAGCGCCGAGTCATTGCTGGAGTCCAGCTCAACGACACGAGTGTAGAACTGACAAGCCTGCAGCACAACACAAGTGAAACCAGGGGTCAGCCTTTGAATTAAACAACCCACCCATGCCCCATTCCCAAAGCCAGCCTGTTCCCTTGTCATTAGGCTTATCAACACGTTTGACAGACACAGTCGGGTGCCGTGAGTCATGGGGTTATCTAACGTGTTTGCCGGTCACAGGCGTGCTGTTATGTCTGATGAGATGAGGCAGTGACAGAGCTCAAACCCTGTCATCCAACAGCACATCATAATCTGCTTCTCTGCTCCAGTTTCAACAAACGTCGTAATATTCGGAAATCATAATTGTTAAGTGACTGTAATAATAACCAAGCAATTCTATTAGCTTGAAGTACATCACCACAGGTAAGAAACTACAAAAATGACATTTTTTTTGTAGTGATTTTACCTTTTTTTTTGGGAAAAGCTTAAATGATGGGGCCTGGGGGGTCAGAATGTGCCTCATCTGGATTTGTTTTTGTGGGATAATGAAAAGCTCCAGGTGACAAACAATAATTTATCTAAGTGTGCAACCAACTAGCAAAAAGACTGTTTCCTCATATTCACTGTGTAATAGTGTTGAATACAAACGGAAATGCTGTAAGTCTCCACATACATCAAAGCAGAGTTTACTAAAAGCCATAGCATTCACATATTACGATTGAAGCAAATATAGCTAAACTTAAACCTCTAAATACTACAGCATATTAAAATTACAATGGAAAGACCAGAGGTACGATAGGTGTCGCAGCTGTGCACTGGTCTGCTCTTATTTAAATGAGGCACTTACCTGTTCGAACTGCCTGTTGTAAAAATAAAGGTTTGCCGCATTGAAAAAGGCCAGGCCACAGTCTGGGTTAAGTGAGATGGCCTTCTGATAGTCTTTCATGGCGCTGGCCTTGTCACCCAGAAACTGATATATAACTCCTCGGTCTGTGTGCAGTAGATCGGATAGCGGATTATGCTGCAACAAAAGCACAGGGAAAAGCACACACTCATTATGACAGACAATAACACAGTAATGAAGGCGACTCGTTCAATGCCAGGGCATCCTGCCCTCCACAATTATTGGCACCCCTTGTAAAGATTCGTTATAAAAAAAAATTTAAAAAATGGGTTAGAAAAAAATCCACCTTTTGGTGAAGCAGCTTCACGTTACACTGAAAAAAGTGAGAAAAATCCAACCTTTCATTGAAACAAATGTAATCAAAGAAAAAGCAATCTGTCATCAAGAAATAATTATTTTCAACAGGCATGCAAACGGAAGATTGATGGCTCTGAAGTGAGGGCTCTTTCCCAGTAATCAGAAGGTTGCTGGTTTGAATCCTGTGAATGCCATGGGTTGCCGTACGGAGTCTTCAGTAAGGTCTTTAGCTGGCAACTACTGTGTCCTAGTTATGATATTAGTCTACATCAAGCCCCATAAACAGGTCCGCCAACTTATAGGGAAAATGGGGGGTTTGTGGCAGGATTGGCACTCCGGCCCCCAGAAAACACTCGCACTGATTTATTTGGACTGGTGTGGCGCTGAAGCATCGCCAGCTGCTCCGCTGCACTCTGGTTCTCGTTCCTGAGGTGGTTTGTCATGTGGTGGGTGCTGTAAGCACAGTGTGCTCCTCACTTTCTTACAAACCTTTATAATGGGTGCCAATGTATCCCTGCTGCTTCAGTGCTCCAGGGTCGCATTTGTAAATGCAGTTTGTGTGGAGTTCGCATGGGTTTCTCCCTCAATCCAAATTCAAGCAAAAAAAGAGGAATCGGTGACTCAAAATCGCTTATACATGTCTGAACGAGCGAATGAGTATATGTGTGTGTGTGTGTGTGTGTGTGTGTGTGTGTGTGCAAATGCCCTGTGATGAACCGGCATCCTGTCCAAAAGCTTGGACTAGCCCACTCAATGGGATCTGGCACATGGATAGATGAAATTTTCCAGTGAAAACACACATTCTCTGCTCCTCTCTCTGTCTAATATAATGATTTAGTGCTCATGAGCAACTGGAGAATATTTCTGAAACCGCAGTGGGTGGGATTACTGTCAGCCAATCACTGACAGATTTAACTCATTTTGTTAGCTGCCATACCAACATTTGTTTTAACTGGCTCTCAGTGAGTTAATCAACATTAGTTTCAAAACCTGATTTGTCTAGTTTCATCGTAGTTAATAAAGAATACCCAAATATGTCCTACAGTATATCTGACTGGTCCCGGACATCCCAACCGAAATCCTTGAGAACATTGTGGAACCATGCAGCAAAGCTGACAGCGTAGATGTGGATCCTGTGGGGCTCAGACACTGACAGTGCTCAATTAACACTGATTCTGCCGCCACGTGGGTGGCTGGCATGTGAGCAGAATACGCTGCTTTTCACAGTTCAGCAGAAGTGCAGTGCAAAAATATCTGAGCATCCATGGGAGGAGGAAAAAACCATTTCAAGGCTATGCGGTTCTGTGCGGCATAAAAATGATATCAATAGGGAGGGCTGCACTTTAACCAAGAGGGTCTATGGTTTGAGTATCACAAGTATAATTCTATACAGGCTTAGACTTCTATAATGCCAAATGCTGAGCAAATTATGTCATTTAAAATAGCCATACACCAGTATACTAATTCACCGGTTAAATGCAACGCCGTCTTTAAACATGCAGAGCTGTGTGTTTTAACAATTATTGTATATCATTTTTAATTCATAAGGTATACCAGAAAGGAAATATTAATTTGCACAAGCAAACCAGAGTACTTATTTTCATGCATTTGAGCCTGCTCTCTTTTTTGAGACATACTCCATATTCAGTATGTGAGAGCAAATCTTTGGGTCCTAACACAGTGAGCCATTTGCCCAGCGCCCATTTGTCATTGGGTAAGGGTCTCGCTCAAGGGTCCGGTGGCAATGTGATTATGCTGTTGGGTACGGGAAGTGAACCAACACCCTCCCACTCACAAGCACAGAGGCCCAGCCCACTGAGCCATACAGAGAACAAATTGGTCAAATGAAGGTATTTCGCTGCATCAGTAAATATGAAAGCTGCAAGAAATTGGCAAAGAATAATGTTGATGAAAAAAAGTGAATATGGATATAATAGCAGGATCAGGGGGCTGACGCAGGCGTCTGATTGGCTGCTTTGTGACGGCTCTCGACTGGTACCTGCAGGGCCGTGTTGATGTCATGGAAGGCCCCATAGCTGTTCTTCATCCGTAAATTGACAAGAGCACGGCCCTCGAATGCGGCCCAGCACCCTGGCTCCAAGTCAATGGCTACCGTGAACTGATTCCACGCACTCTGGAAGGACCCAGAATCCTTGGAGGAGCAAAGGACTGGGCAGAATGAGAACTGAAAAAATAATCTATCCAATAATATAGCAAAAGTCCTGTCAGTGTTCAAACTCTCAGCTGGGCTATGTTTCTGGCACTATGAGAGACTTGCATTACAGACATGATATCATCTCTTTTTTTTTTTACTGTAACAGCACTTGAAATAAGATTTAAAAAGCAACCAAACTGTGTCACCCCTGTACAAAGAGCCAAGTATTTTATAAAAAATTGGACATATTACTGCAAAAAGGAAAACATTAAAATTCATCCATAGAAGGTTTAACATTTACAACAGACAACAAGCTGCTGCCCTAACATAACATAATCTCTATCTATCAACCCGCTCTCTTGATGTCCTTGAAAAAAACTGTTGACACGTTACTGTGTAGCTAATTTCCCTTTCAGTTTCCTCATGTATCCTAGCAACATTCTGGACTGCTTTCAAAACGGCATGAAATGTTTGTGGTGAAACTGCGGAGAGAGCGCCAAAGAAACGCTTATCTCCCACCTTGTATTTATTTAAGTATTTGAATGATTATTTATGATGTTTCCTCGTGTCTAAAATTCACCCATCTGCATCACCATTTCCAAGCGTTATGATTGCATGCATAAAAATGCAAATCTACATCTAATACAATAGCTATGCAATCTGCACTTGAGGTAATCAGATTGCTCATGGAAAGGGCATGTAGTAGGACAACAACCCAGGATAGCTGCTTTACTGTTCAACAAGTCTTGATGATAAAGCTCCTTTAGCCCCAACAAGCTGTTATAAACACAAACCAAAGGGCTGAGCATAAAACCACATGACAGTAGCGTAAATCCTGTTGCCCTTTAATTCAGTTTGCATGGGGGAAGTACCTGTAGGTTGTACCCAAGGCTTACGCGAGCTGCAGGAGAGAGGGGGTTGAGGTGCAGGGCAGCCACGAAATCCCTCTGGGCTCGTTTGTCAGCCTCAACGTGGCCGTAGTCCATGAGCGCGTTCCCCCTCCCGATGTAGGCTTCCGGAAACAAGGGCTTGAGTCTCACTGCCTCAGTGTACGCCTCCACCGAGTCCTGCAGGTTGCCCAGCCTAATTAAAACAGTGTGTGGTGTAAAATGTCAATTTAAATAATCCATACGGATCCAACTCATATATAAGTCTGGGTCAATAACATAATTATATTCCCCAGACACGGATCTGAGGGTGCAGGACACTGTGGAAGGTTGGGGACAAGTATCTCTCACCAAGTCAAACTCCAGAGTCACGTAAAGTCAGAAGACTATCATAAGAAGCCCAGGACATTGGTCTCCCTGGATGGGATGCCAGTCCATTCCAAGACATACACTCACACATGGGTAATTTAGAGGCACCATTTCACCTAAACTGCATATTTTTGGAGTGTGGGAGGAAACCAGAGCACCAGGTAGAAACCTATTCAAAAAGTGGGGGAAGATGTCAACTCCACACTCAGAGCCACTCTACATCAAAGTATGCTACAGGCACAGCCACACATAAGGGCAATGCAGAGATTACAATTAGCTGGGCTGTCACTGCTGTCGGGGTGGAGCCCAGAGCAACATGCAGTGCTGTGTAGTAACGGATTACATGTAATCTGGATTACGTAATCTTATTACAAAATTCAACTACTTGTAATTAGAGTAAATTACATTTTTAAATGTTCATAAACAGATTATAGTTACTTTAAGGAATACTGTTTTTAAACACTACATTTTTAATTAGGCCTATACAAACGTGAATAGATCTATTTCTAATACAGTGTCCATGTAGCCTGTTACTGTATAAATGTCACAATTACTGCCAACAGTTTTGACAGAATGGAGGACACACATCTTCAGATGCTTGTGAGAGCAGCAGGCATCATGGAGATGTCTGCGTTTGACCATTAGTGTTCAGATGTACGGACATCACTTTATGTTCATGCACACCCAAAGATAACGGTCCTATGCAATCTTTGTTTTCCGAAAGCCAAAATGTATCCTACAGTGAAGCTTTCAACATCCAATGCAAAAAAAAAAAAACATTTGGAGGTACGTTTTCCATGACCTTGATAGCTAGCTAGCTAATGTTAGCTGTATCTAGCTGGCTACTAGCTAGCTAGCTAGTTGGTTGAAACCAGCCCATATTGCTAGTTGGCTGCAGTTTAACTAGCTAGCTAGCTCACTAACGTCAGCTATTTACTATCATGTACTGTTGGTCAAATATTTCATCACAATAATTTTTTTTCATATCAATGATTATCACGATAAAATTTAAGTCATCATTTCTTTACTTCAATGCTCCATTTTAGATTAAAATTCCAATTAGGATTCCCCTTAAGCAGATTTAAAACATGAAAAAAACAACTATAAACTGAAATCTAATTTTAATAAAGAAGTCATACAAAAACTCTTTTTGTCATAGAGCGTGACACTAGAAAACACAGACAGTACTGTTTTCTGATGGGCTTTTTCTCCGACTGCCTCCCTGCTAGTTCCAGGGAACCTGATTGATGTTGATGGTGGAAATGTCACCCTTCCCACTGAAAAGTAAAATGCACCCTGAACCAATATGGGATGCAATTTCTGCAGTATTTCCAATTTCGCCCCCCCCACCACTTGGGGACTCCTGGGGACGCTGGTGTCCCATATTTCTTCAGATTGTGACTGCAAGCAATTGTATGTTCTGCTGGATGTCGACGTACCAAAAGTCGTAGGTAGTCAAAGGAAATGTTTAAAGCTATTTTTCCGATTAGTAAATACCTATTTGCTTGGAAAGCACACTATTTAACTTTAGAGCATATGCAAGAGTAACACCATAATTGACTTAATTAACCTAATTAGCACAAAAAAAGTTAATAAGGTGTCAATTTGCCGAACATGGTATGCTAATGACCGAGTCAAACAATTGGCAGGTTGCTGCAAATACTGGGGTGACTGTAGGAGAGGTTTTGAAATGGTTAAGCTGACACACTTTGGCAGACATAAAATCATAGTTTTATACAAACAGAAAGATAATTTAAACATCATATTCTTTGACTACATTAGTCAGACCACCAACATCTTTTTACCTTGTTTGTCCACAATATCTCCATTTTCTAAAAGGTGTTGTGAGTTGTCATTTTCTCTGTGTTTCTCTGTGTCATTTTCTCTGTGTTTCTCTGTGTCATTTTCTCTGTGTTTCTCTGTGTGTTTTCTCTGAGGGGACACTCCTCTCTTCCATCACTCACGTATAACAGTATCATGCGGCATTTCCCACTAACTAATCAACCTTGCTGTGCATTTGTCAGGTTTAGGTTATCCATTCCATATGATACCATGTAACTGTTTGGAATTTAGTTTCGTTTCTGTGATGTGATGTGTGCTATCAAGCAATGTGCCTTATTGACAGTTTATTGATGTTTCACATTTTCTTATAACTGAAATTTTACACGACGATGAGTCTATATGTTGTTTTTATCACCCAGCCCTATTGCGAAACCAACAAGACCATTTAGATCAGGTCAATGTATAGAAGTAATCCGGTTGTAATCAGATTAGATTACACTTTCAAGTTATCCAAAGGATTATGTACATTTTTAGTCATGCAATTTGGAATCTGTACCAGATTATTATTCTTCTGAAGTAATTTACCCAATACTGTCCACATGCAGAGGATACGGCTTTTAAACCTTTAATCCTGGAGGTCCTATTATGATTTTTATGTTAATAAGTGACAATGGTTTGAAAGGTTACATTTTATAGTGCATGGATTTAACGTTCTGTGTCCAAATAAGGATGTGAATGATCCTTGAGGTGGTAAATAATTCTTGTATGGTTACAAAGTGCATATTTTGGAAAAGTACAATTCCTTTCATTTCAGTTGAATATTGGCCAACTTTCTTTCTAGTTAAACTCTCTGTGGAAACAAACTACATAGAGTGACAATAGCAAAAGACTTTTTTCACAGTTATCCTTGCTGTGAATTTTCATCTTATTTTTCTGCCAACGTCCTTTTTATCCAGGGGGATTAAAGTTGCTCGCCAGAGCGATACTGCAGTAGAGGCACTGTTACGGATTTCAGATATAAAACTGGCCATGTATGCAAATAAGGCCGAGGTCTTTGCAGTATTTCATTAATTAACCCTTGATATTTATATAATCAGGGATACACCGTGTCACACAGGGGTTAAATTCAGAGGGCACATTTTGCTGTGTGCTGTAGTGTGTCAACAATGACAATTAATCACTTTCACTTGAATGCGTACTTGCGTACCAGTTACACACATCCCTACTTATAAAAGTTTTCCCAAACAGTAAGCCAGGTATGAGTGATGTGTTTGACGGTCTGATAACCCATGTTGAGTACTGCAATAATCCAGTTCAGGGTCACTGTCTCAGATGACACGTTGCACAAGACTATTCCATCACAGGGCAGATGTTTGCACTATGGCAATTTAGAGACACCAGTTCAGCTCTGTCCTCACGTTGCTCGGACTTTCCCACCTAACGCATGACAAAACCCACCGAACAGAGATACTTATTCGAAAACGTAAAATAAGCTTTTGCTCCTGATTCACTTTTCATTCGGCACCTGCTGTAACTCAGCAATTCAGCTGCAAGCTAAAAATATTCAGCAGACCCTCCAGCTGTAAGTCATTGAATCTGCTGATCTAGACGCCTTTTCTTGCCTGAAAGCATTTCGTAATGACTGTACTGTAATCATTACTGTAAGTGCCATATTCTTGCATATTTTGCTAAAAAACAAAATATTCTTTAGTTGTTTGCCTTAATTTAGAAAAGCAACATGAAACACATGATAAAGCAAAACACATCAGGAGATGAACAGTTAAGTTCTGTGAACAGTGATCCACTAGCAATGGGCCGCGCCTAAAATGCTTCAGCTGGCACTGGGGACTTCAGGCCGAGACGGTGGCATTGTGGCGCAGTGGTTAGCAGGGAGGTCAGCGGGGTTTGACTCTCCCCCGTGGCTCCATGTGTGCGAAGTTCGCATGTTCTCCCCGTGTCGTTGTGGGGTTTCCTCCGGGTGGATGGGGTTTCCAAATTGTGCATGGGTGAGTGAGTGAGTGTGAGTGTGCCAATCAGGATAAGAGTATGCATAAATAATCAGGCTGCCTTGACTGATATCACAGCTTTTAAGAAAAGCAGGACAGCCAATGGTTGAAGACCACTCTGCACCAGTGGTTCTCAATCTTTTTTGCACCGCGACCCAATTTTTACCAGGCCAGCTCAGTCACGACCCTATATGAAGTATACATTTAAATTAACGCCATGATCAAGCATGCAGTGCACTCTGCAATTCACCACTACAATTTACTATGTATACTTATCGCACAAATCTGATTGGACGTGCCAGTGAATTTTAAATTAAGCATCTGTGGTTTGGCTTCTTGGATTGGTTGAATGTTCACTAGTTTTGGACTAAGTATATACTAAGCAGACCCAAGACCCGTTCATACAGGTTAATTCTAGGAACGGGGCTGGGAAATCTGATCGTGGATCAGCTCGTTGGTTGTGAAATGCTTACATTTCCAACTCTACCTCACGACCCATTCAGAACATGCCGGCGACCCAAATGTGGGTCACGACCCAAGGGCTGAGAATCGCTGGCTACACAATGCAGATAAAAACAACAACAAAAAACAAGACAAAATTATTCACTTGATCTAAAAAGTAAGATGTGTATCGAACTTTCAACTGGCAGCCGCACTTTAAGGTGGATATGAGAGCCAAATTGGGAACTTTCACCCACTAAGTAAAAACTGCTTTTCTTTCAGCCTTAAAATAGTAACAGCATGGAGAGAGTCTCCCCATAAAAGTGACAGTAAAGCAATGCATTAAAAAACTGTGTACTATAAGCAACATATTGGCAATAGTGTGATATCTAACTAAGCTAGAGATTCCATGTTTTGTCTGATTAATTAGAAATAAGATTATTCTTTGCAAGTCATAAGCATAATAATCCAATGTATGGCAACGCAGAGCAGCTAGTGTGTTTGACACACATCCTCAGCAACCCGGGGTGAATAATTGTTAAATAGGGTTAATAAAAATGTCAGAGTTTTCTGTGTTACTGATGGCCTCCCTATAACCCTTTCTGAGATTACAAATAATAACTGCTCTGCCAAAACCATAACAGCTTCCACAATGAAGCCTGTGACCTTCTTACCACTAACCTCTAAATGACAGGCGTGCAGATTAAACTCCATACAACCAATTATGATGGAAAATATCAAAATTTAAAACATGTAAGAGCAGTTTAAATGAAAGTGTCCAAACTCCTACGTATAACACAAGCTCTGCACTGTTTCTTACTGCCGTCTATCAGGATGCTATTTTCGACATTGGGAGCTTGATAAAATGTACCGGCAGGTTCAGAGGCTGTTTCTGCCCATGTCAAACTACAGCTTCTGGTATCTTTTTTGATGTTGCATTAGTTCAGCCCAAGACTGAAAAGGAAAGGACAGCAGCAATTACTTCAACAGGGCAAGAGGGAAAAGGGGCAATCATTACTGATTAGGGGTCAGTGAAACTCTATGATCAACGATGCCAGCTCCGAGCCAAACCGCAGCATCAATGAGTTTGGAACAAGAAAGCACACCACAAATGCCAGGGAAGCCAGGTACAGGTCATTAAGGTTAATAAGAATCTGGACCAGTACACAACAGAAGCAGCGTGCAATCAGCACATGGACAATTGCCACATTCATAAAGGGCACATGCACCATATTTCACCTGAAACCTAAAAATACATAAACAAACAACTAAACAAATAGCCCCAAGTGATTATAAAAAATGCCAAAGACATCGTTCACTGTAGAATTGGCGACAGACCTGTGATGGAGGACTCCCAGTGCGTGAAAGATGGCGGGATCTTCCAGACATTTTCCTGAAGCAGTTTTTAAATCCTAAAGGAGAAAAATACGAAATGAAAGATTTTTTTATTAGTGCCAGTTGTCAACTGCAGTGCAAATTCAGTAACATTTGACACCCTGAAATAAACATGAGCCAAAAAGCAAAAGAGAAGGTAAAGTGAGTATTTCAAGGCATTGATACATACTGTCAGAAAAAGCAGAAATTTGTACATTTTTTGAGTACAATTACTTGTCAGTGGGGCTGTACCCTCAAGGGTCTGCCTATTGTACCCTAGCTGGAGGTAAATGCACGTTTTAAAGAAGAGAAATTGAGCATTTTTGTACCACTGCGGCACATTAATGTTGTGTCAAGGCTGTATCCTTTTTCTCACACTGCAGTGGCATGTTGAATGTTTTTTAGGGTCATTTACTTCTCACTTCAGCATTACAGACATGAAGTCGACTTCATGGGCATCATTTTGCACATGTGCACTAAAACATTAGAATAGTACAGCGACAAATCCCGACGAATATAAGACATTCATCTGCAATGTAGGCGCTGTGTGAGTTCATCATGGCCTATGATGATCAAATCAGAGAGGTCAGAGAGGAACAATATATGGCAGGAATATGGAAGATTTACACTATATGGGCAAAACTGGCTCACTGGGATGACTGGCCATCACACCTCCAGCAACTATTATCACACCCATCCCATTCTAAATCCACAGGCCACAATATGCAGTTTGTTCCCCATTTGCAGCTATATATTTTTATCATATTTATCTTATATATTATTTGTTTATACTTTTTTCTACTTTTTATATTTTGTATTTATACGGCAAAGATGAGAGATTCCCTTGTATGTTATGGACATATAGTGAATTGACAATAAAAGGGTATTTGATTTGATTTGATTGATAACAGCTGCCACTCTTCTGGGAAGGCTTTCTACAAGATTTCGGAGTGTGTCTGTGGGAATTTTTGCCCATTCATCCAGTATAGCACTTGTGAGGTCAGGCACTGATGTTAGATGCAAAGACCTGACTCGCAATCTCCGTTCTAGTTCATCCCAAAGGTGTTTGATGGGGTTGAGGTCAGGGCTCAGTATGGGCCAGTCAAGTTCTTCCGCACCAAAGTTACCCAACCGTGTCTTAATGGGCCGTGCTTTGTGCACTGGTGCACATTCATGCTGGAACAGAAAGGGCCTTCCCCAAACTGTTCCCATGAAGGTAGAAGCAGAGAAGCATTAAGAGTTCCCTTCACTGGAATGAAGGGGTCTATCCCAACCCATGAAAAACAACCCCAAACCATTATCCCTCCTCCACCAAACTTTACAATTGGCGCAGTGCAGTCAGGCAGGTAATGTTCTCCTGGCATCTGCCAAACCCAGGCTCATCCATTAGAGTGCCAGACAGAGAAGCATGATTTGTCACTCCACAGGACACGTTTCCACTGCACCTCTCCAGTGGCAGCTTACTTTACATCACTCCAGCTGACGCTTGGCATTGCACTTGGTGACATGAGGCTTGCATGCAGTTATTCGGCTATGGAAGCCCATTCCTTGACCCTCCCGGTGCACAATTTTTCTGCTGGAGTTAATGCCAGAGGAAGTTTAGAACTCTGCAGTTATTAAGTCAACAGAGCATCGGTGACTTTTATGCACTATGCGCCTCAGCACTCAGCGACCCGCTCTGTTACTTTACGAGTTTCTGTTGTTCCTACATGCTTCCACTTTCCAATAATACCAGAAGAAATTTCACAAACTGATTTATTTAAAGGTGGCATCCTATGATAGTATCGCACTTGAATTCACTGAGCTCTTTAGAATGACACATTCTTCTACTGATGTTTGTAAACCAGACTGCATGGCTTGGTGCTGTTTTGTACACATACTATAGTATCCCAGTACTTTTCCATACAGTGTATGGCGTGCAGGGTGACATGGTGGTGCAGTGGTTAGTATTGTTGCCTCACACCTCTGGGTTCAAGCCTCTGCCTGGGTTACGTGTGTGTGGAGTTTGCATGTTCTCCCCATGTCCTAGTGGGGTTTTCTCCGGTTTCCCCCCACAGTCCAAAGACATGCTAAGGCTAATTAGAGTTTCTAAATTGTGAACGTGCCCTGCAATGGGCACAAGGCAGGGTTGCTCCCTTCTGGGATAAGCTCTGGACCCCCTGCAACTCAGAAGAATAAGTGGTTTGGAAAATACATGGTGTAGATGAGTGGGTTTAAGTTCTTAATGCATTTCTTCACACTCTTCACAAACTACTTAGGTAGAGTATGGCAGCGCCCTACAGAGAAATTGGCTGTGCATTCAGACGATAAAGGACTCTCTCCATTCTATTATTTTCCTGGGTTGATTTCTGTCATGACAGAGCACCACGTTATTGTGGCGTGTGATAATACCCAACAAACACCCCCTACAGACATTTATCTTAATCTTAGGAGCACTTCTGCCCACTGGTGCAGATGTGGATGGTTTAGAGGGTAATTAATTAACCCCAGCTCTATTTGTGGAGACGTTCATTAATAGCTAAAAAATAATGCCTCAGTCAAGCTGATCTGAAGGCGAAAATATCAGCCAGTGAGTTGACTTGTCAGCTTCACGCCATGCGGTATCCATGCCAACCTGCTGGCATGCTGGGTGGCATTTCTCTGCCCTTTGACCTGTATCTGACACCATATATAATTAGAGGTACATTTATATAATAAAATCAACATGCCACAGTATAAAAATAATTTTTATTATTTAATAAAATTATAATTTTAAGTCGAGTTCCAGTTGGCACAAATAGGCAGCTTTCAAGCCTAATTTAATTAATTACAGTCGGGTTGATTTTATTTTAAAATGTCTTCTGTAAACATTAATGCTGTACTCAATGCACATAATAAAAAGCTTGTTATCCTGCATTATATAAATATTAGTACAGTGTAATCATTTCAAAAATAAAATTCACAATTCCCCGTTGACTGAAAAGCAGAATGTTGAATTATAATTCCTACATCACGTTATAAACAAATGAGGATTTTTTTTTGTAGGATATTCTAGAGTAACAAGCTTGATGCAAGTTATTATCTTAAGATTTGCATTATCTCTGTTGAAGAAGATTCGAGTTCAGTGAACATGAAGCTGCTTTTAAATGAAAAACACTGATCACTACTGCACCGGGGATTTCTCCTAATGCAGGACATGTTCCCAATAGGGTGCCCTTTAAATGACGTTAAATGTGAGCTGTGTTCCACTAGTGATTCCTTGTTCCGGTGAGCATGGCAGTCTGACAAACTATCTGCCTAATGCATCTTTCTTCCCATTTTGGGTTCAGCGCTCGCAGGCCATTATCTATCCACGCGTGAATCATTACTACTCAGGCATTTTACTGCACTACCTACCCTTCCTGGGTACCAGGTGGAGGGAAACTAGGCCTCAGACAGGCTATAATTACCTTCATTGTGTGTTCCAGAAACACATTTAGAGCTTAGAGAGAAATCCACGTAGACATTGCTTGCATCTCATCTGCATGGAGGCATTTTTGCCACCTCACATGACTTGACTTACACTTGACTCAGGGCAAACCTTAAAGAAAATGATTTTGTATAAACGAGAAGGTTGGGGGGGCACAGTGGCCTCATGCCTCCAGGGCTGATGGTCTGAACCCCAGGTGTGCACTGTGTGCCTGTGGTTTGCATGCTATCCTGTGCTGTGCGACTTTCTACTGGATACCTCGTTCTTCTTCAACTGCAATAGTATAATTGGTGTCTGCGTGTGTCCCTTGTGACGGACTGGCATCCCATCCAACGTGTGTCCCTGCTTAGTACCCTGTGCTGCCCGGGATCGATTCCAGGCCCCCCTGGAACCCTGCCCAGGATTAACGGTTGGAGGACGGATGAATACATTGTAAGTGATTAGACAGACAGACAGATAGATATGTTATGCCAGTCAGCTTACTGAGGATGTGACCTGCCCTCACTTACCTGCAAAGCATTGTGACAGTCATTCAACTCGACATGGAGCAGTGCACGATTTATCAGCACTTTGAGGTCAATCTCCTTTCCATTGTCCAGAAGGAGGACAATCCCATAATCTCTCAAAGCCTAAAAATCAATGAAAAAACAAAAAAGAGAATAGCACAGAGAGAGCATGGCTGCCAATTTTTACTCAGTAAATCTTTAGTGAACAATCAGAATAAACAGTGGAAATGAAATTCCTCTATATTGCACATCAGAAATGAATAATAATTCCCAGATTTTATACCAAGATATTTTTAGAAAGCCAGCAGGAAGGAGGCAACTACCCCCCATTTTCTTTAAAGCTGGAAATTTAAATTTCCTTCTAATCTTGTTTTTAAATGTTTATAGGAAGAAAATCAATACCAAATGTAAAAAAAAAAAATCACTGGTATTCTCATAATCAGTAACATCCTTCTATTCCAGAAATGGTGTGTGACAGTCATGGGGCCGGTGATAATGGACTATTATAAGGTGTAAATTCAAACACCCAGGAAACGTGTGATGCTGCAGCTGCGTAACTCTTGCTAACGCTGAAAACATGTCGAGGCCATCGCTATGAATGGCAGCTGTGACACTGCATTCAGGTTCTCTTCTGTTTGAATGTGTTTATTCGGGCACTAATCCATATTTATGAGTCGGTGCTGGTCTCTGTTATGTATTAGGGTGCATGCCTGATACAGAGCTTTTGGAATATGGAGCATGAAATGTTTTTACACGTAGCTAAAAAAACCATTTCACACTCACTTTCACATGTAGCCAAAAACTTTTTCACATTAAATAGTACTTGTACATTCTTGCTTTGTGCCATTATGCTTTAAAGTCAGCCTAGTTACAATTATAACATACAGTAACATTAATATGTACTATAAACCTTCCCTACCATTTTTATAATAGGAAATAAGCAATATACCATATCTTCATTATTGTGTTCCTGATCAGAAAGGTAAAAGCAGCTGGTAAGAGCCATAACTGCAGCATGCTTATGTGTGTTTGTCTCTAAGAGATTATTAATAAATAAAAACAAAAAATCCTAAAACTATCAAAATTATTTGACATTTGTACCACAGTTCTGATTTTTTGTACCATTTCTAGCAAATAGTGTTATTACTGTCTCATCTACAGTGTTTTCTGTGACCTGCAGACGATCCACATTTTCGCTCCCTCCCAGCTCCAGCAGCAAAAATATAGATCGTCTGGCAGGGAGCTGGGAGGGAGCAAAAACATGGACTGTCTGGGAGGGAGCAAAAACATGGACAGTCTGGGAGGGAGCAAAAACATGGA